>AP027111.1:48830317-48832817 GCA_028142955.1 Pinctada fucata | reverse complement strand
CCAGTGATGATCGCCTTACGATGTGAATTTGGATGTAAAATCAGGGAAACAACTGAATTTCGGGTTGAAATGTTGAAACGATCCGAAATCAAAGTGGTTGCCAGCAATCTGCGATTGTTGACCGACATTGTTTAATAAGCGAAAGATCAAAACCAGTCAGAACTAGCCATTTTCAGAGCAATACATTTACATCTCTTACATGTCAGTATGTACGTATGCATCAGATACCATCTATGAATAAGGAGCACCCCTATAGAAACAGGGTAGGAGGGCATTCCCAGAAGGGAACATATACTTATGGTTCCAATATAGTTTTCGCGCACTGTTCCGAAGGCGAAAAAAGTCCATGTATGCGCGTCATGCTTATGTTGAAGTCATTAGACTTTTAAAGCAGTTTACATAACTTTATGAACCAGACCTTAGTATAATCAAAGCATCTAGACCTACAAAAAGATGTGGAAACCAGTACAACCAGATTTGCCCTTTAATCGTTAATCAGTATCGAACTATGTGAAAATGGAAGTCGAGCGCATGCGTTCAATGGATGCAGTAGCCCAAGTAGTGAGGTCAATACAGCATAATGTTCTCAAAACATGATCTACATCATTTAATACTGAATTGAAAGAGAACATCAGTAGCTTTTATCATGAAAAATTATTTGAATTTTTCAACATCTGAATTTTCAGATATATCCCGAAGAGTGTGAAGTACCCCTCCGTCACTACCAACATCATGAGCCCAGGACGCGCGGTACTCGCTTCGCCTTCATCTCCAATGGTTGTTTACTATATGAATCAATGGCTAAAACTGATGTCCAGTTCTCTTCTTCACATCCCTCCAAACTCATATAGACCCCAAAATTCAAAGTTTTTTTTTCACTAACTATGCCTTCTATACAAAATATTTAAGTCTCAACACATAGAAATACCCTGGCCATTTCTTCGAATACGAAACTAAGTATAGGATAAAGACCGAGTTGAGGTCTGTATGAAGGTTAGATGCCCAAGGAGAGAACAGGGTGGTGTTTAAAGACCGAGGCCGAAGGCTGAGGTCTTTAAACACCACCCTGTTCTCTCCGAGGGCATCTAGCCTTCATATAGACCTCAACGAGGTCTTTATCCGACTTACAAACCGCAGATTTTCTTCAATTTTTAGAAAAATAAAAATCCAAATATTTAATACACCCATGTTTTTCAAAATGAAACTGACCATGCAAATTATCGGGTGGACGGTAGCAATTATCAGGCCATAGTAGTAAAATAGTTTGTTGTACATCCCAATAATTTTCTGAAATTTTCTGAAAGGTACCCTTCCTACCCTGTATTCGATCAGAGAAGAAAATAACAGGTAAACAATGAGTTCTTTTTCCATAGAGAATTTTGAATAGGTGGTTATATTCAAGGAAAGGTTTTCTAATCAAGTAAGGACAATAATCCATCAAGTTCCTCAATATATATTTATTTGGAGAGCATTTAGAAGAATCGCTATAGGGATCTAGATTGATTTGAGATGGCATTTTGAGTTTTTAGGGATACAAGATTCTGTTCACAATTCTCATTAAAGGATTCTTTCGCGGACTTGAAACACAATATTTTCTATACTATGACCGAGTACCCTTAATAATCAAAACAATTTCACATCCGCGACTGAAATAATTTTCTTTTCTCCGCTCCTCATTGTTTTTTATTGACCTCCACACTTCATTGAACGTTCATAAAACCTAGGTACATTTAGAATCGTCCGCGGTCTTTATGAGATAAAATGACCGATGAATAACAAAAGAATCAAATGTTCTCGGAGAGAACAGGGTGGTGTTTAAAGACCTCGGCCTTCGGCCTCGGTCTTTAAACACCACCCTGTTCTCTCCTTGGGCATCTAACCTTCATACAGACCTCAACTCGGTCTTTATCCTATACATATTGGAACCTATGATAAATGTATAAAGCATTGTGTCTCTGTATGTTTCTTTCGTTTTCTTGTGTTGGCCAGTTTACATGGTTCAACTCACTTGTGATACTTAGGTCATAGTAATTCAATATTTTGTTTTTACTATCGTGAGTGGGTATCTTATCGAAGAATTGCTCGAGGAACACAAACACACACACCATCACAAACACATTTATGCATTTTTTAATGTAAAAATATCAGTAACTGATCTTGAATACCATACAATCCCTAGCTATACTATTATTAATATCAGTGAACAATACCGGTGTTATATAGTAGTCTTTCCCCATAGCCATCTTTCCCCTAGCTGTAAAAATGGCTATATAGTCCCCCCCCCCCCCCGGAAAATGTACTATATAGTAGTTTTTCCACGAGGGAAATTCTGCAATATAGTAGACTTTCCCCCATGTTATAGTAGATTATATATTACGTTGATATCAAAACATCAAAACACTTGATATATTTCGTATTGACCTTGACCTATTCGATTGGCCTTAACTTATAGGTTTAAACTGTAGCCACACATTTGTCCTTGACCTTTCAGAGCTAATCT
>AP027111.1:47769017-48107717 GCA_028142955.1 Pinctada fucata | reverse complement strand
TCTGTCACACTTTGGGTGTCTTACCCCATAACTTTTGAAAGTGATTGGGCTTTGATACTTCACATGTGTATTTCTTGTGATAAGGCTGTTCCTACACATACCGCAATTTTTGACCTAGTGACCTTGAACTAGAAATTAAGATTGGCTATATCTTAATACCCCCCACAAACAAAATTTGGGGGGTATATAGGAATCACCCTGTCCGTCTGTCCATCTGTCCATCCGTCCGGTTAAAAAGTTCTTAAAGCAGATAACTCGTTAAGTATAAGTGATAGGGCTTTCATATTTTATACATGCATTCACCATAATAAGTACATGTACTATATTTTGATACCAAGGCATTTGACATAGTGACCTTGACCATGAACTTTGACCTTATAGTTATATTTTGGTTAAGAAGTTCTTAAAGCATATATTTTTTTCGCATATATAAGTGATAGGGCTTTCATATTTCATACATACATTCACCATAATGCTGTAAGTACTACATTTTAATACCAAGACATTTGACATATTGACCTTGACTTTGAACTTTGACCTTGTAGGAATATTTTTGCTTAAGAAGTTCTCAAAGCGAATATCTCTGACCTCGTGGCCTTGTCCTTTGACCTACTTGTAAACTATAAGGGATAGGGATTTTATATTTCACATATATATTCCTCATGACCAGAGCTTTCATTTGATACCATGACTTTTTACCTAGTGACCTTGACCTTTGATCCACTTTTGAACTATAAGGGATAGCCTAGGGCTTTGATATTTCACATATAGAATAAATTCCTCATGATGAGAGCTATCATTCAATCAGTTACACTGTGTCCTGCGTGAAACTTAAAAATATTACCTTCGGTAATCCATTTATCTTTTTAGAAACTTCAGACAATAGTTTCATGTTTAAACGTTAGAAAATGTTGATGATTAGATACCATTTTGCGCATTTAAAAAGGGACGTATACGTGAGCATGAACACAAAATTATTAAGTCCCTAATTTTGAAAAAGCTTTACCGACCTTACATAGAAAAAAAATAACTCATGGAATTTCTTTTCTTCATTGTTCTTAGGCTACCAAAAATAGATAAATAAACATGTATTTTTATTTTCATTAGCCACATGGGTGAGTAGAACATGATGTTTTTTGGGCCCAACTTAAAATTTGATTGCCATGGGCAGCTGGGCGACCACCAATTTCCGTCCCTGTAAATATCAAATGTTGTGTAGTTCAAGTGATACATATATTTTTTGCTGGATTGCAAATAGGGCTAGGTATCGAAACAAAATTTTCGATACAATACAATACAATGCGATATATATAGAACTATGAAGCAACTGGGAAGCACGATAAATTCCTGTGTTTTTTCTAGATAACTTAAATTTGAACAGAATTTGTTTAGTTAATGTATAAAGAATGTCACTAAGTAATAAAGATTGAGGATTCCTCTAAGTCATTGGATAAGCTTGATCTCTGGTGGGAGGGATTACTAGTGACCTGTTGAAAACAGCATTTAATTATCTCAAGTTGTGCCAGGGATGTAAATGTATTAAAGTTAGGGTTGCGACTATTTTGGCTGAGCGGTTTTATTGCGGTACCGGTATATTGCGATACGAGGCTTCGCAATAGGCTTTTAACGATATTTTTTTTCTTTATATTTTTATGTTGTTTCTTTGCAAATTATGAGCAAACGCAAATTACTATTTTTTCTACTCTAAATAGATCTACAACAAAAGGGTAATTCTTAAAAATAGGCAAAGTTGGATTCTTATGTCTGTGGCATTATGATATTAAGTCCAGTTCTGTTATTTTAGTATTTTTATGTGTGTTGCGTCCAGTAACAGCAGTGATGAAATTGTTATCAGTTCCACAACTTTCTGACTTTTAAACACGACGAAGTGTTTTCACTATGCTACACAGCCCAATAGATTCCAAGAAATAAATAAGGCTTGTTCGGCCTCTATTGTTTGTCAACACACTGTACACGTCAAGGACAAAGGTAAATGATCATTGGTATACTTACTGAAATTCACAGACGTTTGCGTTAAATTTCTGCATTTTAGGGTAATTTAAAAGAAATTTAAGTTTCCTAGTGACTTTTTGCACTCGACTATAGGGAGATAACTCTATTTTCATATCATGTAATACTCTGCCATCCATAAATAAATATACAAAGAAGGAAATCACTCTTAATTCTATACTTTAGTTTATCCATATTTAATTCAAAATTATGAATTCTGACAACGAAAATGTAAATAGAAACTTTTTTAATCAGCACAATTGTTTTTCAAAAATTGTCATTTTTGGCCAGATTGCGAAGCAAAATCCGGTCTATGAAATGGCGAAGTCTGTCTGTCTGTCTGTGTGTCTGTGTCTGTCCCTCCCTCAATTGTTTTTGGTTAAAGTGTTGCGTTTAAGTCCATTGAGAGAAAACTGTTAGGAGGAGCAACTTGAAACTTGACATGGCGATAGACCATGATGAGACAAATCAAACACAGCAACAAAATTTGACCTAGTGACCTTGACCTTGGAGTTTGACCTACTTTTGAAAAACTTTAACCTTGGCCATAGCTTTTGAATGGTGAGTGAGAGGGCTTTCATATTTTTATTGTGTATTTCTTGTGACAAGACCTTTCCTTGGGTACCAAAAGTTTTGACCTTGTGACCTTGACCTTGGAGTTTGACCTACTTTTGAAAATCTTTAACCTTGGCAATAACTTTTTTATGTTAAATGATAGGGCTTTTATATTTCACATATGTATTCCTTGTCACAAGACCTCACCATGGATACCAAGTTTTGACCTTGTGACCTTGACCTTGGAGATTGACCTACTTTTAAAAATAATGAATCTGGGCTATATCTCATGATGAAGTAGTGTCCTCCATAGGGGAGTTTAATATAATAGATAACAATGAACACTCTATATCCACAAATTTTTGGCCACTCTGCCTTCATCGAGTGGAAAAGCACAAATACAAAAGAATTCTACGTAATATCCATAACTGCTGGTAAACAAAGCCAAAAAAAAACAAAGCCTTTGTTTACCAGCAGTTATGGATATTACGTAGAATTCTTTTGTATTCGTGCTTTTCCTCTTGATAAAGGCCGAGTGGCCGAAAATTTGTGGATATAGAGTGTTCATTGTTATTTATTATATCTCATGGACTATAGAGACCATAGCTTTTTTTGTCATTGCACATTAATTTTAATCTATTAGTATCAATGACCTTTGACCTTTCTGTCTGCACAAAAGTGTATACGTCATCTTAAATACAAACACTTCGCAATCCCACCTTACTGCCTTTAGCGGTTTATGGTTTATTATACAAAATAAGAATAAAAATACGAAAAATGTAAGTATTTGGGTCAAGATTGTTACAATTGGTTTGTATAAGGTTCATCTTTAGAATTATACAGCAATTTATTCAAGACTGTTCATTTTCTAACAGCAGCATGAACAGAAATAGTGTATACTAATTTATGGATGGCAGTGTATATGAAACCAACATGGACGATAAGCTCAGTATGTTGCATTATTTCAGAAAAAATAATACTCCTTGAAATTTTCATTGCTGAATGGGTATACATGTAGGGAAAA
Source organism: Pinctada fucata (assembly GCA_028142955.1). Taxonomy (NCBI): domain Eukaryota; kingdom Metazoa; phylum Mollusca; class Bivalvia; order Pterioida; family Pteriidae; genus Pinctada; species Pinctada fucata. The sequence continues at coordinate 48,104,128 of AP027111.1, read as the reverse complement.
AATCTTATTTTTGCACAAGTTCTGCTTCTAAAGATTCAAACATCAGAATATATACTATTCGTTATATTCTTTAATAATGAGAAAATTAGAAATTCGAACTTCAAGTAAATCTATTTGTTTAGGGGTCAAAATGTTGATTTTTTGCACAAATTATTGCATGACCCTATGGCAAGCATAGTGTTTGACCCCCCTCCCCCCATTCCAAATATCATTCTGACATAAGGAATGTCGTGGTAGAAATACGTTGAACACAATGTTGTGGTGGTTTCCACAAAAATATAGACAGCTTTTGTCACAGTGTTTGTGAAAATAACGGAGTTTTACTTACTAACGATTCAATGATTGAAAAAGTATGAGTTTAGACAAGGATATAGGCTATGAAAAGATAAAATTTAATCAAAGCAATTATTGCAGTTCCTTTTTTCTTTCCTTCAACTGAGCTTTTTATTTATTTGTGGTTTCCCAAAATTAAAAAAACAAACAAATTATTTTGAAAATCCCGACTTGTGTGATCCGGATTTTTGTATCTGTTGCAATTCTCTATGTTACATTCACTTTTCGGTTTCCAAAAAAAGAAAACTTCAAGGGAGTTCAAACATCTTGTCTTTTTGAAACATAGCCTTCACAAACGAACATTTATAGTCTTTACAAACAGCGAGGGTTAGTATAATAATGTGTACAAAAAATTGCATAATTATCCAGATACAAGATTGATTACATGGAAACCAAAGAGAAGTGATTGTATGATTACAACACTTGCAATCGTAATGTTTAATGGTCGTTGTACATGTAACTGTAAATTGTGCAAATGTCACAAATACATTTTAGAATCTAAGTCTTGCTTCTTGGCATCTACCTGTCATCAGTAGAGATAATGTTCTGCCAAGGACCAGAGATGTTGAAAAGTGTCAGTCCGAAGCCTCCGAAATATCTTACAAATATTCCTCCGACGGGACTGACAAAGGTTGGCAGTTCTTTTCATTTTTCAGACTGACAAAATTACTAAAATGTCTGACAGATTTCGACATCTCTGAAAGGATTTATCAGACACCCGGGAGGTAGTCCTATAATATATGCATGACCCTATGGCAAGCATAGTGTTTGACCCCCCTCTCCCCATTCCAAATATCATTCTGACATAAGGAATGTCGTGGTAGAAATACGTTGAACACAATGTTGTGGTGGTTTCCATGAAAATATAGACAGCTTTTGTCACAGTGTTTGTGAAAATAACGGAGTTTTACTTACTAACTAGTCCATGATTGTAAATGTATAGTTTAAACAAGGATATAGGCTATGAAAAGATAAAATTTAATCAAAGCAATTATTGCATTTCCATTTTTGGCCGGATTGCAAAGCAATTCCGGTCTATAGATTGACGATGTCCGTCCGTCTGTCTGTCCGTCTGCCGTCAACATTTTGGTTTAAGTTTCTGGTTGAGGCAAAATCTAAGGAACTATATGCAGTAGAAACTTTATATTATACATGAAGCTTGCCCATGACAAGACCTTTCAATTTATGCCGTAACATTTGACCTAATGACCTTGACCTTGGACTTTGACCTAGTTAAAGATTTCGGTTAAAGTTTCTGGTTGAAGCAAAATCTAAGTAACCATATGCAGTAGAAACTTTATATTATACATGAAGCTAGCCCATGACAAGACCTTTCAATTTATGCCGTAACATTTGACCTAGTGACCTTGACCTTGGACTTTGACCTAGTTAAGGATTTTGGTTAAAGTTTCTGGTTTAAGCAAAATCTATGGAACTGTATGCAGGAGAAACTTTATTTCATACATGTAGGTTGCCTCTGACAAAACCTTTCAATTTATGCTGTATTATTTGACCTATTGACCTTGACCCAGTTAGTGACACAAACTTACTTTGCAATCCGGCCATACCGTCTTTAGCGGTGTTTTATTCTTTCCTTCAACTGAGCTTTTTATTTATTCGTGATTTCACCAATTTAAGTCACGTGATGCTACATGTACACAGTGTTATAGGAAATTAGATTGTCCTATAAAATAGTAGTAATCAGAGTACCGTAAATACTCATTACCCATTATTTTAATAGCTTATATCACCTGGTTAGAAATAAACTCTTCTGATGAGCAGGTGAAAATAAGCCACGCCCCGTCAGGTCTGCTTAATTAATTGCCTCAACAATATCTTATACAGTTTTTGCAAGAATTTTTCTTTCTTAAAAATTCCCCTTTTGAGTTGTTTATGTGCACTGCATTTACCCCAAAATATCAGCCCTGACTCCCTTCCCCTAAAAGTCAGAAAAAACACTGAATCACAAATTGGACCATTTACATGTAGGAACTTGCCTTTGTGTCGAGGCTTTAGACAAGAGGCCCAGGAGGGCACATAGCTCACATGAGTACACTGTACATCAATTCCTTTACTACGATAGGAACGGACAAAATCACTAAAATGTCTGACAGATTTCGACATCTCTGAAAGGATTTATCAGACACCCGGGAGGTAGTCCTATAATATATGCATGACCCTATGGCAAGCATAGTGTTTGACCCCCCTCCCCCCATTCCAAATATCTAGGTTGAAGCCTTTTATTATAGAACTACCCAGGAGGAATATTACCCCTAATGCAAGCTGATATTCTATGATCATTTTATTTCATATGGTAACACATACTATCATGATTCAGTAACAAACATGGTGCCTTCCGGTTTGTACAATAGAGTGGGCAAGTTTTTGTCTGTCTGAGCCTTATTCTGCATATTAATAATCTTTATATATTGCTTATGGGTTTTCATGTCATTTCGTGAAAGAGGTCACAACACATTTTTTAATCAATTTATTAATTTTTTTTTTAATTTTTTATTCAATATATATTTATTAATTATTAATTTCTATTGAAGCAAGGCTTTGTTTGAAAATTTCGTTTGTTTTTTAGCTCTACTGGTCTCAGACCAGTCGAGCTTATGCGATACCCCGTCGTCCGGCGTCCGTCCGTCCGTCTGTCCGTCTGTCCGTCCGTCCGTCCGTCCGTAAACAATTCTTGTGCTCGCAACTCCTCTGAAACCATTGATGATAGAAAGTTAATTCCTTTTGCATCCTACTTGGTATGTGGTCTAGTTGTGCACCTGACATTTTGTTTCAGCCCCTGACCCCCAGGGTCTCAGAAAATGGGCGTGGTTATGAAATTCTATGTAATCTTGTGCTCGCAACTCCTCTGACACTATAAATGATGGAGACCTAAATCTTTTTGCAATATGATGGGTTTGTGGTCTAGTTGTGCACCTGATATTTTGTTTGAGCCCCTGACCCCCAGGGTCTTAGAAAATGGGTGTGGTCATTTTTTCCTATATAACTCTATGTAATCTTGTTCTCACAACTCCTCTGACGCTATAAATGATGGAGACTTAATTCTTTTTGCAATATGATAGGTCTGTGGTTTAGTTGTGCACCTGATGTTTTGTTTGAGCCCCTGACCCCCAGGGTCTTAGAAAATGGGTGTGGTCATTTTCACCTATACAACTCTATGTAATCTTGTTCTCGCAACTCCTCTGACACTATAAATGATGGAGACTTAATTCTTTTTGCAATATGATAGGTCTGTGGTCTAGTTGTGCACCTGATATTTTGTTTGAGCCCCTGACCCCCAGGGTCTTAGAAAATGGGTGTGGTCATTTTTTCCTATATAACTCTATGTAATCTTGTGCTCGCAACTCCTCTGACACTATAAGTGATGGAGATGTAATTCGTTTTGCAATATGATAGGTCTGTGGTCTAGTTGTGCACCTGATATTTTGTTTGAGCCCCTGACCCCAAGGGTCATAGAAAATGGGTGTGGTCATTTCACCTACACAACTCTATGTAATCTTGTGCTCGCAACTCCTCTGACACTATAAATGATGGAGACTTAATTCTTTTTGCAATATGATAGGTCTTTGGTCTAGTTGTGCACCTGATATTTTGTTTGAGCCCCTGTCCCCATGGGTCTTAGAAAATGGGTGTGGTCATTTTCACCTATATAACTCTATGTTATCTTGTGCTCGCAACTTCTCTGACACTAGCTATAAATGATGGAGACTTAATTCTTTTTGCAATATGATAGGTCTGTGGTCTAGTTATGCACCTGATATTTTGTTTGAGTTCCTAACCCCCAGGGTCTTAGAAAATGGGGTGTGGTCATTTTCATCTATATAAGTCTATGTAATCTTGTGCTCGCAACTCCTCTGACACTATAAATGATGGAGACTTAATTCTTTTTGCAATATGATAGGTCTGTGGTCTAGTTGTGCACCTGATATTTTGTTTGAGCCCCTGACCCCCAGGGTCTTAGAAATGGGTGTGGTCATTTTCACCTATTTATCTATGTAATCTTGTGCACACAACTCCTCTTACACTATAAATGATGGAGACTTAATTCTTTTTATAATATGATGGGTCTGTTGTCTAGTTGTGCACCTGATATTTTGTTTGAGCCCTTGACCTCAGGGTCTTAGAAAATGGGTGTGGTCATTTACTCTTATGTAATTGTGCTCTCAACTCTTCTAAAGCTATTAATGATGAAAACTTTGTTCTTTATGCATAAAATAATGGATCTGCAGTCTTATTTTGTTATTGATAGGTCATTTGAGATAGCAGCCCCTGACCTGTAGGATCTTGAAATATTGGTGTGGCATTATTTTTTGAAATCCTTTATCTCGGATATAATGAACTGTACGAGTAATATTCTAGTTGCAGTGTAATGGATATGTTGCTTTGTTGTGCTACTTATAATTTGTTAGAGCGCCTGCTAGCTATGGTCTTTGGTTTAAAATAAAATGGAAATTGTTATTTATGTGTATGTATATTATTCACTTGTCAATGAGTGAATAAAAAAAATCAACCAGGAGAGCTACAGTCTCGTCAGAGACTTCTGGTTATTTTCCTCCCTCCCTTGTAGGTTTGAAGATTGAACAGGGACGTTAAATGTAGAATTTATTTAGGGTGGCCTTAACAAATTCTCAGGAATAATTACCTCTAAACTACTAGTATTATAAAATTCATATTACATATGCTATATCTTCAGATCATATATTATACCCCCCGCAAACAAAGTTTAGGGGGTATAAAGGAATCACCCTGTCTATCTGTCTGGTCTGCCTGTCTGTCTGTCTGTCCGTCCGGTTAAGAAGTTTTGAAAGCAGATTTCTTTTATACTATTAATGGTAGGCCTTTCATATTTCATACACACATTAACCATACAGAGTACTTCATTTTGGTACCATGACTTTTGACCCTGTGACCTTGTGACCTTGACCCTATACAATATTTGATGCTTAGAAGTTTTGAAAGCAGATTTCTTTTATACTATTAATGGTAGGCCTTTCATATTTAATACATGCATTCACCATAAAGAGTACTACATTTTGGTACCATGACTTTTGACCCTGTGACCTTGACCCTATACAATATTTTATGTTAAGATCTTTTTAAAGCAGATTTCTTTTATACTATTAATCGTAGGCCTTTCATATTTCATACATGCATTCACCATAAAGAGTACTACATTTTGGTACCATGACTTTTGACCCTGTGACCTTGACCCTATACAATATTTTATGTTAAGATCTTTTTAAAGCAGATTTCTATTGTACTATTAATGGTAGGCCTTTCATATTTAATACATGCATTTACCATAAAGAGTACTACATTTTGGTACCATGACTTATACTATTGATGGTAGGACATTAATATTTCTTACACACATTCACTATTAAGAGTACTACATTTTGGTACCATGACTTTTCACCCTGTGACCATGTGACCTTGACCTTCATCCTATACAAGATTTGATGTTAAGAAGTTTTGAAAGCATCATAAATGGTCCTATTTATAAAAAAAATCAAAGGTTTTGTGAAATTTCGTACAGAATTCACAAATGCATCATCAAATAAGAGTACTCCTCTGAAACTATGAGAGAAAGAAATGAAACTTTTTTTGCATTATACTTGGTATGTGGTCTTGTTTTGCACCTGACATTTTGTTTGAGACCCTTACCTCCAGGGTCCTTGAAAATTGGCGTGCTTTCTTCTTATTACAGTCTTAACAAAAACTCGTTAGCCCAAAGCCTGTGACTAGTATAAATTTTTTATGCATCTTTTTCTTTTTTGGTAATGGTTTCAAAAAGTTTTTGTAATGACTGTTATGATCTTTGTTTTAAAGTTCCAAAAAAATTACCTTTGTGTTTTCTTTTTCAGAAAAATGTCACAACCCCGCAGCGCACTTATTCTTTTTGATCATGATGGATTCAATGCCATAGTTAAGACCAAACGACTGTATGGAACAAAGAACTTACAGCAAGCAACCAGATGCCTAGTGAACTTCGATGGGAAACCATATAGTGTTGAGATACTCGAGCTATCTGGTAATTTAAATTTTCAAACTACTTTCATATTTTGACATATATTTTCAGAGTTCTTGAAATCATCAGATGAAATGTCCGGCATTTTGGGGATTTTTATCGGTCCAAATTATTGACACAACATGACTTTTTGTCGGACCAAACAATATTTATTGGCAAATTCTATAAAACAGAAACATTTCATGAACTCTATAATTTTAAGTTCTCAAAGTGAGATTTGGGAATTGCTGTTGTAGCAATTGTTGAGGAACAATATGTCTATCAAATTTGAAAAATTGAAGGGCCCACAAGAACTTTTAAGTGCTCATGCAAACGAAAATCTCAAAAAAGATTATAAATACATGAAGATGTTATATTAGCTTTACTTGTCTAAGACCAGACTAAGTGGATGTTTTGTGACACTGTTTTGTCCTGTGGCTGTCTGCCCGTCTTTCTGTCTGTCCATAAACAATTCTCCAACTCCTCTGACACTACTATTTCAAGATCAGTTCGTTTTAACCAGAAAAGCCTTCTTAAATGATGTATGTTCAAATAAGTTTCATAAGGCAGCCTCGTTTAAAATGCCCATTTGCTTTGATATTTCATGCATAGATGTATTATTACCAAGAGTTTTTATAGCTCACCTGTCATAGCGTTGCGTCCCTCGTAAACTTGTAATATTGTGGTCACCTTTTCTCAGAAAGTATGAATCGTCTACAAGAAATGTACAAGCCACTAGATTGTCTGAACATTTTGGGAAATTAACAACTTCCCCATTAGGTTCAATTCTGGCACTGACACAATCATAATGTAACATTAATAGGTGAAAAGTGTGCATGGGTATCAGGTGTGCGTTGTGCCCCCTGAGGCTCTTGTTAATTTAGGCATTGACCTTGACCCTTAATGAATCAATGATCAATGAATGATACGTTTTGTATTGTAGTTGCAGTTCAATTGATGCATGGTTTCATATAATGCTACTGTTAACTTGTTAGAACCCCTGGCTATTTATTTTCAAGGTCAGAGGTCAAAGGTCTGAGTCACAATTGGGAATCTTAGAAAATGCTCTACATATGATGCTGATTGTATGACATAAATATTAGAAAGGAGCTGTAAGAATAAGGGCTTGGTTTAGCCCTGAAATCATTCGATTATTTCTCGTGCGATGTCCTTCCTTTGAAGGAAAAGGTTGTTCAAGATAAAAATATTGTGTATTAGAAGATTTCTCATATGTTTTTTATTTTTAAAAAATCATTTAAGATTTGATAATAACGGCTTGAATATGTAGGGGGTAACAATGTCTGAAAACGTCTAATAGGGAACAAAAATATACAAAAGACTTCAATTTTACAAAAATCAACTCTGATTTTAATAATTAATAAGAAAAAATAACTTCGAAACCCGTATGTTGATGTAATAGATTCGGTCAAATATGCAATCCGGAAACCGAAAACCGTAATATTTTGTACTAAACAGCCGCATTGTAAGCTTTCAGAGCAAAATACACACTGTGTACATGTACATGTAGAAATAGACATCTTCATATCGTTTATTTCATTTATGTATGTTGTATATTTCGTCGGAAACCATTCAGAAAAGATTGTTCCATTGTATAACAAGAAGAAATGGACAACTTTCTAACCGCTTTTAAGTCATATTCTTTAGAAATAGCCCATCCCCCCTTTTTTCGTTTTTCGTCTTTGGAACATTGGTCTTATTCTTACAGCTCCTTTGATTCCATGTAAGGATGTACAAATGAACTGTGTAAATTATTGATATTGAAGGATATAAACTTACACCTGTCACCATGACAGGATTATGCTACCCGTTAGTAAGTGCATCTGCTTGAAATCAGTGTTTCTGTTGGTACCAAAATCTTTTTTCACAGATACTTACAAAAATTACCATCAAAAACCTTTATATTTCACCAACACATCTTGTTTCTATTTTATAGATGATGAAAACTACCTTGATGAGCGGGACTCTGAATGGTCAACAACTCACAGAGCCATTGCCATACAAGAGGAACGTGATCATAGAATTAAAGGCAGAAGTAGAAAGATTTATGGTGGATATATAGATATATGGCCCACTGAGCAATCTATGGTAGGTATTTTTAGCTCAACTGGTCTTTGATTAGTCCAGCTTATGCAATTGCCCTGTGTCCATCTGTCTGTCCATTAAACATTTCTTGTGGTTTCAAGTCCTGAAATTATGTGTGATGGAAAGTTAATTCTTTTTTCAACATGATTGGTATATGGCCTAGTTGTGCACCTGATATTTTGTTTGAGCCCCTGACCCCAGGGTCTTAGAAAATGGGTGTGGTCATTTCTTCCTATTTAACTCTATCTAACTTGTGGTTACCATTTCTCTTAAAGTATTAATGATAGAAAGTTTATTCTTTTTACATCATTGTTGGACTATGGTCAAGTTGTGCATCTGATATTCAGGCCATATAAAATTGATTGGTCGTTTCTCAGATACTGCTGTGCACTATAATTTGCCGCCGACAAGATGTTTTTATTGCAACTGCAGATAAAAATACCCGCCGTGTGTAATTTTCAATTGTTACTTAAAAACGAAGTTGAATTATCAAAACAGTACCGATAAATATTAACACTTATTTACGGTTACGTTAGGACGACTTTAGTTACGCGCCTTCGGCTAAATATTTGTATAGCTATTGTACACGGGAATGGCTACTGACAACATACTGACACTTGTCATGGACGCTTAAATGACCAATTCAAGTGTTTAAAACGTTTAATATACTTTCAATGATTTAATCTTTATTGGTCTCTAGAGCATACGTAAATTATGATACAGGGGTTTTTTCCTTGTTTTGGGGCTGAATTTCGGCCCCTTCCCAATGCTTAAAATTTCCTCTATTTTTCCCCAAAAATCACCCTGAAACTTCCAAAGAGGCATCATGAAAAAATCACTCAAAAAAAACAAGACTCAAAACCTGTAAGTCAGCACAAAATGTCCTATTTGTTTTTGCTATTTTTTAAAGTTTTTTATTCACCCCTTGTTCAGTTCAAGCAAATCAATAGATTATCAGTGTTAACAAATGATACTTTGGGGTTATACTTTGGTGAGAATTTGTACAAAATTTTCCCAATCTCAGCAAAATGTCGCATTTTCCCAAATGGGACAGGCACAGGCACCTTCCCCAAAATAAATAAAAAACCCTGTGATACCGGACAATACCTATCAAGTATGGACATTATGATGTTGCCGAGTCTATTGATGACGTTGACGATGTAAAAAGTAAACCCGGACCACCAATGACCACAAGAGCAGATTAAAGATACTTACATTTATGGATAGATATTTTTAGGCGAGTTTCGCGAAGCGAGCTCGGCTATAGTGATCGCAGGAACCTAGTGACCTCAGATTTGCATTACGTGACCTGCATAACAATCCCAGGGCCCCAAGATGTATAATTCGAGTGAAGATAAATATATATTCACACAGTTTTACTTAACTCTGATCGTGTGACCCCATTACCCTTGACCTCATTATTCACCATATTTATATAAAGACAGTGTACATTGCATTCCGCGTTTTAACAGTTGTTTCATAATGTTTAAAAAAGTTAGAGATTATTTAAAAAAAGGATACTTTAGTATGCAGTAAACATCAACTGTCTCTTGTGCACATGTATTGAGATATCGGCTATACTGTACCACGTGACACAATTCTGTAGGTGCTTACCAAGACGTCAGCATGAAAACTAAAATTGTTCTCAGTGGACAATGCAACAAGGAACGTTTGGTTTTTCTATAATTCCGTGCAATATAGATACTTAATCACAAAAAGGGGAATATGATGCAGTGTAGGGATGCCTTAGCTGTATATGAGTTTTTGCCAAATTAAGAGAAATAATATCTTTTTCATAAAGCTGAAAAACGATCGGCGTGATCCATGACCAGTCAATTAAGATGAAAATTAATGTAGAAATGCCGATCATGTTTGTGTATTCGCTTTATTTTTGTTTTCCCCAGCGTGAAATATCCCCAATGTATTCTTGCTATGGGAAAGACATTTTTATAGCGAATATTTCCCCCACGCGAAACGTCTTGATGCTATGATCACAAGATTTTCCCCCAGCGAAAATAAACACATTTACGGTAATAAGTATTTCTCTTATTTATTGTAATATATTTATTGCAGGATATTTCGGACTCTCAGGCACCAGTCCCTACAGAGCTTGCAGCACCAGAACTTACAGAAAGTAGATCACCAGCACCCACAGAAGGTAGAGCACCAGCACCTACAGAACTTAGAGCACCAGCTCCTACAGAAGGTAGAGCACCAGCCCCTGCAGAAGGTAGATCACCAACCCCTACAGAACCTAAAACACCTACAGAAAGTAGAGCATCAGTCCCTACAGAAGAAAGAGCACCAGCCTCTACAGAAAGTAGAGCAGCAGCCCCTACAGAAAGTAGAGCACCAGCCCCTACAGAACTTACAGCACCAACCCCTACAGAACCTAAAACACCTACTGATGGTAGAGCACCAGCCCCTACAGAAGGTAGAGTACCAGCCCCTACAGAAAGTAGAGCACCAGCCCCTACAGAGAGTAGAGCAACAGCCCCTACAGAAGGAAGTGCACCAGCACCTACAGAAGGTGGAGCACCAGCCCCTTCAGAAGGTAGCGCACCAGCCCGTACAGAAAGTGGAGTACCAGCCCATACAGAAAGTAGAGCATCAGCCCCTACAGATAGAAGAGCACCAGCCCCTACAGAAAGTAGAGCAGCAGCACCTAGAGTACGTAGAGCACCAGCGCCTAGAGTACGTAGAGCACCAGCACCTAGAGAACCTAGAGCACAGAAGTCTAACAAGAGAAAGAGGAAGAATCAGGTATGTTCTTAGTTTTACATAATGATAAGTTAGATTGTTACACAGGTACCTACTACCATTTTACTGGCCAGAATACAATGTCTACAGATTGAAGATGTCTGTCTATCCGTTCTACCATCTGTCTGTGTTATTTTGGTCAAAGTTTCTTAAGGACAATATGCAGTTGCCCATGATACTGTATAATCATAATACGGAAGTGTTCCAACTCTATACCTTCTTGAAGATAACTTCGGGAGTATCAAATTTCACGATTTAATGGTAAAATAGGGTGTCTTTATTTTAGTGAGTACAATTTTTTCACGATTCCTAAATTACAAACAAATTTTACATATGATTTCAATGTTTTGTACCTTTCATTACTGAAGTTACATGTATAAATATTTCTTTCACAAAAATTGACTTGATTTTTTTCTCTTAATGTTTAATCAGCATATGTGAAAAATGACACATGTACATTTATAGAACAAAATGTAGCTGATTTGCCAATTTATGTCATACCTTACAAAATTTTTATGCTCCTGGAATCAAAGATTCAGGGCCATGTAATTTTTGGCCTGTCCGTCTGTTTGTCCAAAAAACTTAACCATTGGGCATAACTTTTGAATTGAAGGTCATAGAGCATTCATATTTCCCATGTGTATTTCTTATGAAAAGACCTTTCCATTGATACCAAAAATTTTGACCTTGTGATCTTGACCTTTGACATACTTTTCAAAAACTTTCACAATGGGAATGACTTTTGAATTTTAAGTTATATGGCTTTGATATTTCTCATGTGTATTCTTTGTAACAAGACCTTTCCATTGATACCAACATTTTTAAGCCCAGTGACCCAGGCCTTGACTTTCACGAACTTACAGAAAGTGGTGTTTATACTAACAATGATGCCACCAGTGGCATTTGTGTTTCACAAACACAGGCTTTATTTGTGAATTTTTGTTTACGATTCCAAATCACTTAGGAATATCGAGTATAAATGTGATTATTTTGTATAGAAATCAATGAAACATGGAATTGGGGGGGAGGGGTTATAATTCGTCCCCTTTAGGCCAGTTCTAATTGTGAGGTAATTTCCTTTCTTGACTTTTCACTGGCCTTATTAATAATTTTATAATTTTATTGATACCTGCTTCATTTGCTAGTGTTTTGTAACACTCTAAATATCTCAAAGGTTTTAAGGTTTAAACAAAGAAAAAAGTATTTTAAGTTTATAAATAAAAGTCCTGCAGGCCAATTTCTGAATTATCTTTTAAATCAATACTTTTACTTTTGATAGGGTTCCAGTGAGTCTGAAGAAATTACAGAGTCAACGAACAACCAGAGCTCCAATTCAAACACTCCACCAGGTTCTTCATCCAGTAATTCATGCATCGAGGTAATTTCTCTATACAGTAAAGCACGAATACCGTAAATCTGGAAATTTTTGCTTCGATTTATTTTTGCGGTTTTTGAGAAAAGAAAATGGATTTATTTTTGTGATTCTAATTTTTCGAATCCATCGAATTTTGATGTAGTGACCTTGACCTAGATGATTGACCCTCTTTTCTGAAAATTTGAGATGAACCATATCTTTTTATCGTTGAGTAGGATTTATGATATTTCACATGTGAATTAAATTTGTCAAGACTTTCCTACTGCTACCAATAATTTTGAACCAATTTACCTTGACCTACATATTTGATTCACTTTCTAAAAATAAGTCGCTTCGCAGGTGACACGAGCATTCCTTGGATTGCTATTTTTGTAAAGTTTGAATTGCTTTAAAAGTAAAAAAGCCACATATGCATGTGCACGAACGTATATCTGTTGAATAAATGTATCTGAAGTCTAATATTCTTCGTGTGGATTTTTTAGTTAAATATTTTTGTGAATCCATCATGTCTACAAAATTGGTAAAAATTGATCAACAGCATAAATAACCAGATTTATGGTACTACAAACACGCATACAGCAAATTCATGCTTTTAATGAACTTGTTTGAAATCTCGGGCAAATAAAAAAATTACCTTGAAATTGCTCAAGGTCACAGGGCCCAATGTCAAGGTCATTTTGACTCAATCTAATTAAAATTCAGCTTTTATTTCGTAAACTACATAACCAATTGGAGGGCTTGTCATAGGTATTAATATTTGACCAATAATATCCAAAGATGACTAATGATGACTTGACAAGGTGCTATAAATAGACAGACCTTGTTTCCATGGCAACCAAAATTGTTCTTTTAAAAAAGATTTATGTATTCACTTATAACTTTCACTTTAAGAATTATTTAGATAAGTTGAATAGACCCTTTAAATGGAGCACATTTAAAGCATTTAAATGTTTGAGACTTATTAGTATGTTTGTTTTATACATAAAATGTATGTTGTAATGTAGCTTTAGTTTCCTTGAAAATTGTACTGAGACAGACTACAAAATACTGACAAACTTGCAAGATAATACTTTGTAGTCTGGGAATTCGTAGACAGGTTTTGATAAGTGCTACTCTTAGTGCAAGCAGGGCTCGAAATTCGCGGTCGTCCGATCGTCAAAAACAACCTACTTACCTGTTGGACGACATAGAATTGAGACCAATTCGTCCGACTGACGACCTATTTTCAGACATTCAATGTATGCTTACCTCGATAAAATAATGAATAAAAACTTTGAATTATCTTTGCTTTAAGTCAGAATCAGAAAAACTAGGAGTTTTCAGATAGCAGACTTCACGATCGGTTTAACGTTTTCGTACGACGGTCCGTTATCAGCCCAAATTTTATAATCCGGTTGTTTTAAATTTCCTGCATGATAAATTGGTATTTTTACAGTGATGTAGACATTTATTCAAGGTGTTGAACCACCTAAAAAGAAAACAAAAAGGTCCATTCTCTTACACAGAGTAACTTTCCCGGAATATTTGGCAGTGATTGATTTGGTTTCTGTATTGGCACATAGCACATAACGGGAATGAGACGGGGTTTTGCTGGGAAGCAGGAGATGCTTACTGTCTCCGGTCACCTGATCTCATCTCCAAATGAATTTAGCTTTTTCTTTTTCGCAAGGAGAGAATGTGTTAACAGAGCAAGAGGAAGACTTAGAAACAGATGAACCTGAATATGACTCTGATGATTTAAATGAGGAATTTTTTTGAAAAAGAAATTGAAAAAGAAATTGAATTTATGTAAAATGTTCAAATTTAGTGTAAATGAAGAATGACAGCTTAGTTTTTCAGTTCAATGATTTCGGGCAAGTAAAAATGGTTTCGGGCAACCTGATATTCAAAGCAGGTTGCCCGAATGACAACCAAAGATTTTCACGAGTTTCAAGGCCTGTGCAAGTAATCTTCATTTGATTTTGGGGTGAAAAGGTCAAGGTCAGAAGTCTGGTGATTGAAAATGGTTTCTGTATCATGTTGGAGTGTGTATTGTACCTATTGTTGTGAAGCTTGCCATAAATATTTCCTATGCTATGAGGCAATGATGACCCCTTTTGATTTAATCATTGAAAACAGTTTATGGATTATATTAGAGTGTGCATTGCGCTTTTCATCGTATCAATTTTAGGGTCAAAATGTCTGTAAGATTTTGAATTATTTGAGTCAACTTCATTTTGATAACAACGTTGCAAAAACCTTCAAGTTTTGCCTGTTGCTTCTTTGTTTCTAAAAACTTTTGTTTATTATTTGTAGGGAAATGGAAGAAAGGTTCAAATTCTGTTTGAAGGAGGAGGAGACCTTGATGGAGTTCCGTTGACTCCACGTGCACCAGGATTTGTGGATGGTCTGAGTAGAGATGAATGTGACCTGCTTCAAAGCCAAGTAGCTAACTTTACACAGCAAAAGAGGACAATGGGGACACAAACAGACCATGCACTTGTGATTTCCTCTACAGATGATATGTTGAAACTTGGTGTGATTTCAGAGGATGAAAACAAAAGACTTATAGCCGTAGAGAAGAGATTGGGAGGTCTAGATAAGAAGTTTGATAAGCTGATGAATGTTTTCATGCAACTCAATTCTTCATTGACCAGGCAGTCAACCCCTGAGACTTCAAAATCAACAAACCCATCAAAAGATCAATCAACATCATCCGCAAAGTCAAATGTTGAATCAGTGGCCCAATTTCTACCACATTCTACTGCATCGACAGCATCAGCTTCTATTGCATCAGCCTCAACTGCATCATCTTCCATTTCAATAACAGCATCATGTTCTACTGTTGTTACAGCATCACCCTCTACTGCAGCACAAACATCACCCTCAACAGCATCAACATCATTCACCTCGACTGCAGCAATGCCATCACCTGCAACTTCAGCAAAAGCATCAACCTCATCTGCAACAAAGGCATCACCCTCAACTTCAGCAATGGCATTACCCTCAATTTCAGCAACAGTAGCAACCCCATCTGCAACAAAGGCGTCACCCTCAACTTCAGCAATGGCATTACCCTCAATTTCAGCAACAGCAGCAACCCCAACTGCAACAAAGGCATCACCCTCAACTTCAGCAATGGCATTACCCTCAATTTCAGCAACAGCAGCAACCCCATCTGCAACAAAGGCATCACCCTCAACTTCAGCAATGGCATTACCCTCAATTTCAGCAACAGCAGCAACCCCATCTGCAACAAAGGCATCACCCACAACTTCAGCAATGGCATTACCCTCAATTTCAGCAACAGCATCAACCTCATCTGCAACAACGGCATCACCCTCAACTTCAGCAATGGCATCAAATCCAACTGCAGCAATAGTATCTCCTTCCATTGCAGCAACAGTATCACCCTCAACTGCAGTATCAACATTCATCCCAACTGCAGTATCAACATTCAACCCAACTGCAGCATCAACATTCAACCCAACTGCAGCATCAACATTCATCCCAACTGCAGCATCAACATTCAACCCAACTGCAGCATCAACATTCAACCCAACTGCAGCATCAACATTCAACCCAACTGCAGCATCAACATTCATCCCAACTGCAGCATCAACATTCATCCCAACTGCAGCATCAACATTCAACCCAAATGCAGCATCAACATTCAACCCAAATGCAGCATCAACATTCATCCCAACTGAAGCATCAACATTCAACCCAACTGAAGCATCAACATTCAACCCAACTGCAGCATCAACATTCAACCCAACTGCAGCATCAACATCACCTTTACCTTCAGCATCATTGACATCCTCAACTACGTCAGCAGCAACATCACTGTCAACTTCAGCAACGGCATCATTTTCAACTGTAGTAACAGCATTGCCTTCAATTGCAGCAAGAACCTCAATCTCTTCTGCAGGGATGTCATTGCCCTCAATTGCAGGAAAGGTGTCAACCTCAACAACAGCAATGTCATCACCTTCCTCTGCAGCAACAGCATTATGCTCGTTGGAAGCATCAAACATACCCATAACACACCAATCCTCATCATCACCCATGGCTTTACTAACCAACCAATCAACTTTATCATCTGCTGACTTATTTGAACCAGCTGTATGCACTTCAGAATATCCATTACCAGCCATAAGTCTCGACAACTCCACCCAAAACGATGAGCTGCCATCCTTTAATGAAGCTGTTTTAGAGGAGCTTATGCTTGATCAAAGTTCTCCGAAGGACTCAAACAGCTGTGCAGACAATGTCTCTGGATCCTCTACACCAAATCAAATGGGAAACATAGATGAGGTACTTGTACAACTCAATCGAGAGATCTCAAGGTCAGAAGGTGAAAGTCAGCAAGGATTATCTAACACATGCAACAGTCTACAAGCAGAGAACGTGACCTCACAAGACAACGACATTATATCAAATGTTTTTAATAGCCACAATAATATGAGCTTGGCTAGTGATTCTATTTCTTTGCACTGCCCAGGAAATGTCAATACAGTCCATGTATCGTCATTCCTAGACTGTAAGAGTGGTAATGTCGAATATAGAATACGACCAGATGTATTGACACAATGCGCAACTGCAAACCCATCTTCCGAAGGCAATTTCTTGTGGTCCCTCACCAAGATGATATATTCACCTACAGAGCTCATTGGAAGAAACTTTACTGGGAGAAAGAACAAGAAGATGTTGTCACCGCGACGAAAACATGCGCTCATTCATGCTTATGTGGATTGTTATGGCAGAAATAAGAACCGATTCATGAAAGCAACAAACTCTGTTAACAGTGGAATTCGTTACTTGTCGCTTAAGGAGAAATGTAAAGAATGAAAAGTTCACATAGTGTATCAAAGGTCAGAGCCTTATAGGTCACACTTTGGATTGTTCACTTTTATGATGCTTTTATCAATGTGATTTATATTTAATATACATTCTATTTATAACTGATGTACAGTATGCCAAGTAAATTTACTATTGAAAATAGTATTATTTTGTCATGTCAACTTCTACATTTCTAAATTGTGTCTGACATCTTAATGGATGCAAATATCATATAGAATTCATGGACAAGTCCAAGTACTGAAAGTAAGTCAAGGTAGATTTCTATATAAATTATGTTCACATGGGTGATATGTCTGTTTATTTGCAGTCCCTACACATGTATGAGAATGTTAAATGAATTGATTGAAAATGAGTACTTATAGAAGAAAATACATGAGTGAATGAAGTCGAGTTTGAGAACAAATTTGCAACAAATTATCATTGTCATAAACAGTATTATGTTCTCAAGTATGTTAATACACTTTATAGAAATATTCATGATTTATGAAGGGTTTTCATTTTAATCTTCTCACAAGAAATGACAATTTTATTGTGTTATACATAGTTTATACCTTCAATGAAGGAAGATGTCAGGTTCAATGTATACAATTTGAGAAATTATATTTTGTATTTTCAAGGGCACATGCGTTTTGACATGGCTATCTGTTAATACTCACAATCCTCAATTATAAACTTGACTTTCATGGCAAATGATATAATAAGCTTATTTTGATATTGGAGATTTCCCTACTTAAAAAGCATTTGACATACCTCTTGAAAGGTCTTGTATTTTCACATATTGTTATGCATTTTTTTCTGACAAGACCTTTTGAATACATGTAGTACCAAAATCCATAGCTTGACCTCGGAATTTCTACTTTACTTGATTATTACTCTTGAAGGAGAAGAGAATCTTTCAATTTTAATGTGTATATTTCTTGTGGCATGGCCCGTCTGTTATAATTTACAAAAAAAAGGACAAAAAAATCAAAATAAACTAGCCAAGGCATTCATGTTTCACAAAAGCAATAATTTTTCTGAATCTTCATGTTTTCACTGAAAACAGGTCTCCTTTCTTTTAAAGATTGGAAAAAGGTTACCACGGTTTATGAAAAAAGGAAGTGACTATAAATATACTGTACTTATTTGAAATGACATTATTAGGAATTAAAGTACTATTTAATATTTATCATCTATTTATTTAATATTATGATGTTTTAAAGAAGTTTGAGCATATATTTATGTTATTTATTTATATAATGTAATGTTTGAGGATATGATTAGTTCCAATGATTGTTCAAGGAATTTTGTCTGAAAGTTTTCTGATTATACTGTGGTGCTTTCAGTATTTACTAAATGTGACAATGTATGATAGATGGTATTTGCCATAAATTGTATTCAAGGTACTTAAGTGTGATACTGTTAACAAAAAATAAATGTGGAAAACACTGTTTTCAGCTTTATAAAATGACACCATTTTACAGAGAAGCAAAGGAAAATAATGTTGGTTCAGTTTAAAAATAGTTACTCAAAATATACCGGTATACAGACAATGCATATGCAAGGTCTCCTCGGGAAATGACGGTATAGTGAAAAGAGTTTGTCATGACAATGAACCAAGATCTAAGTTACAATAGACGCCAATTAAACCTTGTCTGGGGTATAATTCCTTCCCCTGTGGTGTGTCTTGACCTATAACCAAGGTCATATGCCAAGGTCACAATAAGCACATGGTTAAAACCTTGTTCATGATACAACTCCTTCCTCTGTATGAATTTCAAAATGTTCACTAGGACCTAAGGGTGTGTCTTGACCTTAAAGCAAGGTCATAGGTCATGATCAAGGTTACAATAGACACTATGGGTAAAACATTTACCATGCCATAATCCCATATCCTGGATTTTCAAAGTAATGTCCTGCATGGGTGCATCGTGACATTGAACAAAGGTCAAAGTCACAATAGACTTGACCCAGGATAACTTCTAAAAGCATATTGCTGCAGGGGGTATTTCTGTCTCCTTTGGGGCAATGATCTAGTTTCAATCTGACTTCTTTATTATAGTAATATCTGTGGTGATACCTTTCTGCAAGTTTGACATCCTAATGGATTATGTACTTGGTCTGTATTCTGCTCATAAATATGCAGCAGACATGAATGCTTTACCTATAATAGTTGGTTGCAACAGGTCTACCAAAAGTGTTTGTTGTAAGATTTCACTTTTCCTGCTATTGATAACAATGGACATTAAACCAGTAAATTAAGAAATAACAGCTAACTA
Organism: Pinctada fucata; assembly: GCA_028142955.1. Classification (NCBI taxonomy): domain Eukaryota; kingdom Metazoa; phylum Mollusca; class Bivalvia; order Pterioida; family Pteriidae; genus Pinctada; species Pinctada fucata. Next base: position 48,084,432 of record AP027111.1, on the reverse strand, counting down.
GCTGTGGTTTATTGTCTGGTAATTCCACAAGTCGCATGATCCAATCAAATTATCACCGAGCCGCAAGGTGATAATTTGATTGGTTCATTTGTAATGAGTGGCATTACTAGACAATGAATCGCAGCTAGCTAGTTGTTATTTCTATTCTAATATAGCACGTGAATGGGCGGAGCCTAGCACACTGGAAGTTTGTTGGAGATTTTACACCATGCAAGTTCTATGGTACATATAGGGAGAAAAGTTCAAGTCATATTAGACTGTTTATTAACATATATAGTTTCACTTTTAGTCCAATATTTAGTTACAAATGCTTAATACAATTATATTTATTTACTAATTCTTAATACATATATTTATTTACAAATGCCAGATGTAGATATACAGGTACATGTACATGTTTAATAAATTCAAATTAAGTAAAAGTAAATACTGCCAGACAGTGATGTATGTCAGTATATCTTAATTTTGAACCAAAAACAATAGACATTCATTTGTAGTAACTTTGCAATTTAAATAGAATTGAACAAAAGTGTCACAATAAGATAAAGAAAATTTGTCAGTTTATACAGTAAACTAAGACTAGTTCTTCTGAATTCCAGATGCTCAATACATATTATATGATTGTCTAGAACTTTAAATCATCTATTTTAATTCTTCAACTCTATCCATCTTTAAACAATTTGAGGTTCACAGTTTGACTTATTTAAATGACTGGAATTAAAACACTGTAGGTTCTCCATTGTTCAAAACAACATGCGGGATGACGCGATGGATATGGTTTATGTACTTTGTACAGTCTGCTGTTGTTAATGTGCTCCAGAAAGACGCAATCCCATTCACGAGCTCATCTTTTGTCTTTGGTTTTACATATGTTTGTAAATGATATTTCATCGTAGACCAAACATTTTCAATTGGATTGAGGTCTGGAGAGGAAGCTGGGGTGTCCATGACATTCTGCAGAATATTGACTTCCTCCATCCATTTTCTTGTTGATCTGGATTTATGTTTACTGTCATTATCCTGCAAATGAAAACAAATTTGAAATTCATGTATATAGTAGTATGCACATGCATAACAGGACATAATCAAATTTTATAACTACCGTAGACATGTACTTTTCAAAGTTATCAAAACTAAAAAATCATAAGATTCATTGTAAGAGTGAAGAGACACATTGCTTTAAGAACAACCATATTTTGGGATAAAATAGGTTAAATAAAGTGATAAATAAATTGTGATTATCCATGCCATTTCAGAGAATATTTTGTGAACTATTATATTACATGTATAAAGACTTTTAAAGGTGCAAGATTTTTTTTACCTGGTACAATCTGAAGCCTTCAGGGAAAACACTTGAAGTAAAGGTCAGTAGATTCCTCTGCAAGATTTGTTGGTAGATGACCGAGTCCATTATGCCTGTGAATATGCATATGTGAGTTCGCCCTCTGTAAGAAATGCCACCCCAAACATGAACCTGCAAAACATTAATCATAAAATGACAAACCTGTCACACAAAAGATTGGTTTTTATAGGCTTTGAATCTCTATACTCATAAAAACAGTTTACTATGTGAATCTTTTTCATGATAAGAATTTTTTCAATTTTTTAAAGTATGTTTTATAGTTTGAATATTTACATGTATGTTTGACTGATTTTAAAATCTGTATAAGATCATGATTATACATGCATTTAGCTAAAAGTATCATCTTACATTTATTGACCAGTTAGGTGGGAGATCTGAACAAATTATGAAATATCTATGTATCTTCCTCCAAGATGGGCAATGAAATGATAAACAGTTGTTTATTCTAAACGCTCAAGAATCATAAAGGCCATTCTGCCTTTGTCAATTGCACAAATCTAGGCGCAGTCATCTTTGTTTATATTGTTGATAGGGGTTCCAAGTTTGGGAGATTTACCATACATGTAACCATGTTTATTGTGAACCATGACATTTATAGGGAGGAATGAAGATTTTCTCTGTATGACTTCTCTAACCAATCATATTTCGAGCTTTGTCATATCAATTAAAGATGCCGTTATATGCATATACGAGGTATAATAATGGGTAAAACTGTACCTTATATGAATGCTTAGGTTTTGGTTGCTTGGATGGCAGCCTCTGCATCTCTGATTTGGAATGGTAGAAGTGGAGTCTGCCACTCGAACACATCTCTACGGTTGTTTCATCCACAAAGATGACATCATGAAACGTCTCCTTGACAGCCAAAGCATTCAAACACCAACTCAATCTTGCCTAAAACAAAGAATAAACAAATCTTTTTATAAAAAAAGGATTTTTTTCATTTTTCTTGTCTGAAGGTAATCTTAAAAAGAAAAAAGATTGAACCATGATCAGATAATAGAAAATTGTGAAATAATACTTGAAGTGATTTCAATCTACAGGAGTGTTTATGGTATCAAATAAAAAAAAATATTGAAACAAAAATATTGACAAAAATGAATCCCTAATTCCTTCCAGACATGCATGAAATTTTAACCTTAATCAACAAATTGATATAATGGTATTGACAAAATTGAAATCCCTAAAACAATAATGATATTGACACGGTTGAAATCCCTAATTCCTTCCAGGCATGTAATATGTATGACACCTTAAATTGCTTAATCAAGATAAAAATTTCAGCTCACTGTACATATGTTTTATTTGTAAACAGAATTCAAATGTGAACATGAAAGGGGGGGGGGGGTCTTTAGGAGACATCTATCTATCGGTTTGCTTAATGAAGGACAGCTTTGTTGCTATTATATCTGCACTCTATAAAACATTCCTTTTTTTTAAAAACTTGTTACAAGTTCCGATGAAATTTTCTCCGTGTACAATGTAGAAGTATTAAACACCAGACTGCTATTGTTTATCAATCAGCAGCAAATACACGTAACCAGCCCCAAATAACTGCAGAAGTGAGCTTCATACCACTACTGTACTTGTTCATGTAACAAATGTGAGTCAATCCTATTTTTCTTTATTTAAAAAGGGGTAACGAGTGTCTGCTCGTATTAATGACAGAAGAAATAATAAATCTGAATAGAATTTTTACAGTTGACTGAAATTTGAAGTATGACAGTAATTTTGATACACCTCTCCATCAATAATAGAAAGAGTTCCGATAATTGTAAAATTTTACTCGAACTTTAATAACAGGAAAACGTTTAAACATGGATTGACTATGCGAGTTAGCTCGCTTACCAGCCACTCGTTACTCCTTAAGTGTTATTCAATCTTATTATTCTTAATTCCAATGAAAGAGACTATTGTCCAAATTACTAGGATGAAAATATTAATTTTCAGATATATACTGTAATACGTTTAGGTTAGGCCAACATAATCTGGCAAAAGTTTACCTCTTTATTTTTAATACTGATCAGCTGACAATACGCCGTCCTTTTTGCTGTCCATCCAATTTCGCTCCGCAGGCGTCTTACATAGCGGTCACTGACAATCAAATTCAGCTTTCTTTTTAGTCTGTCCCTTAGCACCTTTGAAGTAATCTCAGGATTCTCCTTCATCCACGAATGTATTATCTGGCGGTGAATTTCCTTGACTTTGGTTCCCGTGCCTTCTCTACTCTTCGACTTTGTCTCTTGGTTTCTGACGATATTCCATACGGAGATTCTTGACGTTTGGAAGGCGTTGTGTTGATAGAGAAGGTCTCTTATCTTTCCGCAAGAAAAACCCTTTCGCCGATACTGGTGAATAACAAGTTTAATATCTGGTGAAATGCGTCCTTTCCGCTTGAAATCCGCCATGTTTGTTTACAAATATCGACGATTGTAAATTTACGATTCACGATACATTTAACAAAACGAAAATTTTTTACCGGAAGTTGTATTGGGAAATTATTCATTCACGTTATTCATTCCTCTTACGCTAACGATAGTAATTATTCATACACATAGTAATTATTCATACAAATAGCAATGCGGAATATGGTTAGTGTATGCAGAATTAAACATATGGTGAATGACAATGAGGAGTCTATCAGTAATTATTGTATTGGTTAATTCACGTTAATTCTCCCTTATCTAACCATTCATTCTCCTTTATTCACGCTGTGTCCTCATTCATTCTTGTTTATTATTCATAGAATTTGTTAAGATTAACTATTCCTTATCTGTACATGTATAACGATTATGTTCACGCCTTGTAGTTGTACATAAATCATTTACAGTAGCACTTTCTGTATCTTCATAATTTTTTCCTTCATTTTTTCAATGATGTTATTTTAAATCATTAAAAGTGCAATCCACGAAATGTGTATACATAAAAAAAAGGAATCATCATCTGAATTCGGGGAGCTTTATTTTAACATATATTGATGATTTCAGTCAGCATAAAATCAGTGCATTTAGAAAGTAGGATATATCCCTACTAACGTTGTATTCAATTACAAACAGCAAAACGTACATACTGAAATAATCAATCTAATTGAAATTCAGCTCTCTTTATTTCGCAATCTATGTATTTTACGGAATTTTAATTAGATTGTTAAATGATGCAAGCAATACAGTAGAAATTAGTGAGTCCTGAACTAGAAGGTATTGCAGGTGGCGCTATGATACACAATTTTATGTATATCATCCAGTCTTTTAGCGGCAGCGGAGAGACTGGATTATTAAGTCTATATTATTGATTACTGATAAACTTTATTAGCACACTTTTGAATTTTTTTCTTTGTAAAGACAACATGTGTAATATTATATAATCATGCGGTGGTGGGTCTAGGGACTCAGTCTCAGAGAAGGGGACCGAAGACAAGTTTTAAAGAAAAAAGGGAGATAAAAATAAAGAAAAGTCTTACTGAGCGGTACTGTAGCCAACAATCAGTCCTATATCAATGGGTATAACTGAATTACCTTTTTATTTCAATATCTTATTTTTTTTTATTAATTATTATTATTTCTTTTTGATAAGGGGTGCAGCAAAAATGTTGTGTTGAAATTGAGACATGCGAGGTAATTCTTGAAACTGGGGAGCGGTAGCCAGCCAGGGATTTTTTTTTAAATAAAAAAAAATGATCAAAAAGGAAGTGTTGACCAGCGCAAAGAGGGGATCGGAGCCCACTCATACCCCTCTATATTCGCAAATCAAATACATAAGCAAATACATCAGAATGCAAAGTAAGCTGAAAACAGCATCAAATAGTGCCAAACAATTCTGAATCAATGACTTTGTGCGAAAGGGGGGGGGGTTCGTTTTTCCGCTTCATCTGGGCTGTTCTTCTGGGGATGAATCGGACGAGAAAAAAATTGAGCCGGAAAAGGGGGTAGGGTGTTAAAAAAGGGTCTGCTGGATTACCGGAATAACACATACCTTTTTAAGGCCTTGGTGAAGAGTATCATTATAACATTAGTATGTAACTTTGAAAAATTTCCATAAGTCAAGAAAGGGTGTCCCAATCACCCTAATTATTACGCCTAAATAAATTCTGTGCAATTTCATCGTCGACGGCGTTTTAAATACCTGTCGTTACAGATAGATTATTGTGTCTGTAGCGGTTTGTGAATGTTGTTCATCTAACGTGTCGTTAGACTCGTTACAGGTAGATTTTTGTAAATAAATTCTGTGCAGTTTCTTCGTAGATGGCAGGGATTCCATTTAACTGGACAGTGTGTGCGGTGAAGCAAAACATAACGGTCCTCATTTATAGAGACTTGTAGTTCAGATAATTAAACAGAAGAAAGGAAGTAAAATGCAGTTTAAGACATCACGTATTTAAGTTAATGTATTTATTACGCCTAAATAAATTATGTGCAATTTCTTCTTTAGGTACGTGTCGTTACAGGTAAATAATTGTGTCTGTAGACCACAAATATAATTTTTGTTGCCAAACACTGTTTTGCCAATCTTACAGGGACAGTCCATACATGTAGCATTTGCCATTTCATAGAAGTAAATAGCAGTGACATGTAATGGTTTGCAAACATTCCATATTAGGCAAATTGAACTCGATTAAATTTATGTTCTGTAAATTAGAAAAAAAAGGTCATTAAAACTCTGGCTGGTCAGTGTTGGCCATTGTCACTATGACCTTAGGGAGCAACTATTTTATTTCTAGGGGGGGGGGGGGTGGGGGGGGGGGGGCAGGAAGACTTTTGTCAGCCGGAAATTTTGGGCCGGATTATTTTTTGTTGTTGTAATTTTCCAATGTTGAAAATTACCCTAAAGTTTAAATAATTCAGCGTGATTTTTCGGCGATATTAAACATCAAACACACATTGATTTTATCTCTTGCCAGCAGATCACTTCATTTTAATTTCTTGAATGGCATATGGTGCCTATAATCTGTTTACTAAAATGATACTCAACGGAGACAGGCTATATGGTGCTAATGATTTTTGAATTTTATTTATTCACTCCAAATTGCGTAAAGTTTGTTCCATTTTTTATACTTTGTTTATGTTACACAAAAAAGTGTTAACTGGGCAGTGGAAAGGAAGAAGAGAGGGGTAAGGGGCAATTTCATGATCCGGAAAATTTTTTTCGCCGGCACTTCGGGCCGGAAAATTGTTTTCCCTAAAATTTCGATTCGGAAATATTTTTGCAAAGTCTTCCTGCCCCCCCCCCCCCTAAAATTCAAATGGTTGCTCCCTTACACTTGGCTAGTCCGACCGGTTTGACGGGTGTGTTTAGGTCAGATAGTTTTCTAAACAAACAACTGCATAAAATTAGAAATTGTATCAAAGCAGTTTGGTGCATTTTGTTGTATATCAAACTGGACTTTATTATGCTACATAAAACATTTTTAAAAACTGTCTAACCCGGAACGGCGTTCATCAGGGGCGCTGTCCAGTCCGACAAAGAAGCGTTTTGCGAGTCGACAGACTGACGAACAAAGATATTAATTTAAGACTCGCCCATGTTCGATGATTGGACCTTAATGAGAAAATAAAACAATGTTTATAGGTACAGTTTATTTACTTAATTTTATGGCAAAAAATGTACACTTTCAGGTAAAAATCCATGATCAAAAGTGTATATTTGAAAATCATGTAACGATGATGCAACTGATCAAATGACAACAGACCATAACCCGTGTCTAGCATCACTTTGTAACACACGTCATTATAAGCATATTATGTTTTAATGTAGCCTACTTTCGAGAAAAATCCTGTAATATCGTCTTGTGAAATTGTGTCAAGAACTTTAAGGATTGCATACTGTAAATTGTCATTCGCCAATGCAGAAAATCTTTCGGACTTGAGCATGGTTCGTATGTAGTTGAATGAAAACTCAACTGGATTCATATCCGGGGAATATTTTGGAAGAAATATGTACTCTACACCAATATTATTGAGGAATATTCGCAGAATACGTTCGTCTTCGAATCTGTGTATCGTGGCATTGTCTACAACCAGAACGTCTCCTGGTTGCAATACTGGAGAGCCGTCGTCGGAAAATGAGGTCGCAGCTTCATCAATAAATTTCAAAAACTCATCACGATTGGACGGGCCATCCATAAACGTTGAAAAAACTGTCCCATCTAAACCAATCATTAGATTTAGGGTCAAATTTGTTGTCTTCATTCTCTTTTGAGCTTCTATTGCGCGCAACCCCTTCGGAGCGTGGCCCCTGGTTCTATTTACAGCTTCCGAGAGGGCGAAACCAGCCTCGTCCATGAATTTCAGTCTTAGTGAATTTCTGCTATATATGCCTCTGTGTATTGTTCATTTGCGGGCGTGAAAGGTTTTTGTCAATACCTTACGTGTCCATTGTCCGCCACTAAGATTCTTACGCAAAGCATTTGAAATGGTCATTGTGGTCACTTCCTTGTTTGCATTTTGCAGCAATTTCTCCTTAATGTTTTCAAGAGTTAAATTCAGACGGTTTCTCTTTCTTAATTGCTGCTATGTAGTTAAAGTCCTCTTCGTCCAGTAATTTCGGCCGTCCTCGCGCACCCTGTCTATATTTCACGTCACCGCTGTCGCAATAAAGCGTCCATATACTTTTAATTGAATTGTTGGAAACATTAAATTGTTCGCCAGCTTTAGCTATTTCACCTCTTGGAATAAATCTGGACTCAGAGTTGGCACCCTTTTCCAACAAATATTGCACAATTAACGATCTTAGATCTTCACCCAAGGGCTTCCCCCAATCGTACCGCCTCCCTTTATTATTGACATGCGACTTTTTCATATTTTTTCACCGAATTTATCCCACTGTCTGAATGGACCCAAATATCATTGAGTATGTTGCGGTTGCTTATATTTAGAGAATGATCACTTCTGATTTTAATAACAAAACGCTGGTGAAAAAGGGGCGTGTACGAACTGACATCCACCAAATCGATATTGTCCGGCTTCTGCCATATTGACAGAAATCTTAAATTGGTCCTGATCTACATTTGTAATTATAATGGACAGTAAAATTGTATCTCTTTAACGCAGAGGATCGTAACAGACCGCCGGTGTTCAAGGTTTCGCTGGGTTAATCCCATTGAAGTTGTCAAAAGCCATTCCCTCGAAAAAAAAAAACAAGTTGGGTTGGTTTAAAAATTTTACGTCGCTTTCACGCCATTTGAAAAAAAAACTTCACATGTATAACATTATCAAAGACGGATCTAGAAATTTTTTAAAGGGGGACGGGGATTGCAGCTTTGTTCGAGAAATGGGATAGCAGCCCTTAAAACGGCAAAAATGACAGGTTTTTTGGTAAAAATTTCCGACCAAAGGGGGTTGCAACCCTCCTCCTAAATCCGCCAATAACGATCCATTGTAATCCATGTTTTTCACCTTGACCTTCAACATTTCCCGCTTCAAGGTAAAATGCAAAGTTGTGTTTAGGTCCATTGTGGGAGAAATGAATGATTTTAAAATCTTTCAAATATTATTACGTGTATGTACATCATGGGGAGCACAATCCATTGTCATCCTTGTATTTGATATTGTCTTTCAACATTTCCTGTTGTAAAGTCAAATGCAAATTTGCATTTATTAAAAAAGGTCCAAATGATTGTGCGAGAACTATTAATGATAAGACTTCTATACTTTACATGTTTGTACGCGATGGTGTTCACTTTCCATTGTGACCCATGTCTTTGACCTTGACCTTCAACATTTCCCGTTTCAAGACCAAATGCAAATTTGCGTTAAGATCGATTGTATGAAAAATGTAGATGATAAGTCCTTCAAACTTCACATGAATGTAGGCCAAAATGAACATTTTCCACTACAACCCTTCTCTTTGACCTTGACCTTCAACTTTCCCGTTTCATGGAGCATCCTTCTTTCAATAATGGTCAACGCTTCGCAATCCGACCAAATCGCCTTTAGCGGCTAGTTTTTCAGGTGCGCACAACAATGTAAATATGTTCGTAAATCTTGTCTTTGATTTGATAGCTTGATTCCTCTGTGTAACCCCCCCCCCCCCCCCCCCCCATTTCTTCCGTAATCATCGGAATCGTTGTTTTGAGATATTTTTACGGTCTTAACCGTCGGCCTGTAGTCTGGTTTGCCGATAATGAAACATAAACAAATATACCTTTTGAATAATTTGTTCTCAGAAACTACGGAACGGAATTTGACAAAAATTTACAGGGAATAAGCTCTCAATGTTCTCTACAAAGTTTGTATTTTTTTAATCGATTGGACAACAAAGATAGTCGCCCTGGTCTCTGATTGGCGAATAAATTTTCGACTTCTCTTCGACCACAAGGCAGAATGACAGGAAGCAAGTGTCTATTTGTAGGCCAATCTGTTTTCAAACTGACATCCCTGGCTTCTTATTGGCTATGGCATTTTTGACTTTACCTTTACAATTCCAGAACGGAATTTGACGAAAAAAAGACTGAAAGCAAGTAGTTATTGTCCTCTAAAATGTCTTTTTCGGGCCGATATATGGTTTATGTGCGGTCTTTTGCTGTGTGTAGTTGACGCTGACAAAGCAATTCTCCGGAAGCACTATAAAGGAAAGGTTCCGTCGGACCTAGCTGTGGATTCGCTATCATGGCAAGCTATTATTGACGCATACAACGAAAAATTCAAACTTAATTCCGAAACGCCGAAACAGACGAGGAATCCGGTTCTTGATCGAATGCGCGACCAAAAACGGCGATCCAGTGATATCGAACCACGGTCCGAACAGGAACCGTCAGAACACTTGTCGAAGGCTTTAAAGCTATCAGCGCATAGTGTAACTCCAGCGAGCACTTATTACACTTACTTTCCACACAGTACATACAACAGTTATGCGTCCATGCGTTATGGGACGCCTATGTCGTACGGAGTGCCAGTACAGCAACCATATATGTACGACACATCTATGCCTACTACATGTACCGGTACATATCAAATGTATCCACAGTATGCCTTACCGAGAACGGAATCTCCTGCTTATACTCATGGACATTTGAATGTAACGCCACATGCTTCAGGATCCCCTGACACTATTCCGGTAGGCCTTCCACCACACCCACCCCCATCCAGTGAGCACTGGTCTGCTGCTTCTCAGTCGCCACCTCAAAATCACCGAGAGTGACTTTTTAAAGAATCATGTACATATTTCAGGGTTTTGACTTTCTAAATGTCATTAAATAAATGATGGATTTATTGCTTAATTTTATTTTCATATATACAGGGATCCAATAAAGCATTGCCTAAAATAAAAAATTCAGAAACTACTTGGAAACTTATTCGGAATCATTCATTTAAAAGGACAAAACTTTGCACCTCAATTTGGTTGTAATTGTTCCAGACAAATTAATTTTCATGCGCCCGTGTATTACAATATACTTTCATTCGACACTACACTGAAAAATATGAAGCCGTACGACTTCAAATGCTTTTTTCATGAAATCATAAAATTATACATGTATTAAGTTTCAATGTAAAAATCAAAGTTTTCACATCTTTCATGATTGATTTCGAATCAAGTGCAAAGCGCCACTTAGGTATCACTTTGTCCGTCCGTCTGTCACGCCAAGCTTTTACTTTCCCATTGTATTCATCGATTAATTTTGGTGGCGTGCTCGTCAGCTGATCTATTAGCTGACTAGACCATGTCATATAAAACATTTAACCAACAAAATTTCCACATACTGTGGTGACCATCGTTTTGTCTATTTGGATATTTTTATTTATTATGAAAATCTGCCATTATTTCTATTTAAATAGTCATAATGGCAGATTTTTTATAATTAATAAAGATATCCAGAAAGACAGTATTGCACAGAATTTATTTAGATGTAAGGACTGAGGCGGCTCGAGATTTAACACTGCTGTAGTGACAATAATCTACCTGTGACGACAGGTGTCTGAAACGCCGTCGACGAACAAATTGCACAGAATTTATTTGGGCGTAAAAATAAAATCTTAATTGACTTTTGCTTCAAAAAACTAAAAACATTAATTTTCGCGCGCGCGCACGCGCGCGAGAGAGAGAGAGAGAGATGTAAATGAGGACCGTTATGTTTTGCATCACCGCACACACTGTCCAGGTAAATGGAATCCCTGCCATCAACGAAGAAATTGCACAGAATTTATTTACAAAAATCTACCTGTAACGAGTCTAATGACACGTTAGATGAACAACATTCACAAACCGCTACAGACACAATAATCTATCTGTAACGACAGGTATTTAAAACGCCGTCGACGATGAAATTGCACAGAATTTATTTAGGCGTAATATATTACAGTGAAACCTACCCTGTACATTTACTAGTATTATAACATAATCATAACAATAATATAACAGCAAATTACCAACTAGTGGCGGATTCAGCCGGGGGGGGGGGGGGGGGGCACGGGGGCACGTGCCCCCCCCCGGCAGTGCCCAAAGAAGGGGCACTTATGGCATGCCTGAAGCATTAAACTACTGCTTCCGTAATAAATCTGTGAAACTAGTCAGAAATAGCCCCAAAACACTCCAGAAACCACCGATTTGAGTAAATTTTCCAAATATTTCTCGGGGATAGATAGTTATGTCCATTGTCTGTACGTGGACGTACAAACGTTTTGGAAATAACCTACATTGAATCATGTTCATATCGAATTTTCTTTATCTGAGAGATGAATCGGGAACTTTATATCCTATGCAAGGCATATTTATCACATATATTTCTTGACCGATTATTCGATACAACCTCCTATAAAACTTACATTTTTTTAAACTCTAAATTTGAGGTCGTGATCAATCGTTTTAAAATGAACAATTGAAATTGTTTTGGCCAGATTTAAACCGGCTACCTCCAAGAATTTTAAAAAGATAAAAATGCATGTTTTTCTTTATTCTTAGAATCGAAGATATCATGATTACATTTTGGTTAAGCCCCTAGGTAAATCAAAAATATAATCATGATAGAACTGCCAAGAAATAATTAAACCTTTCAATCTGGACGATGCAGGGAATGGGGCACCCGTGATCTCTAGTTTGTCAAGGAAATTTATCATTTACAAGGGAATTTTTAGGGTCTGCATGGGGCCGCCATTCGGTCAAAAGAGGTATTTTCCCCCAATTTAAGACCTAGAAATTCCCAATTCAATCTTTTCTCCAAAACGAGAAATTCATTTCCAATTTACGTATCATTAATTGAAAGGAAAACGAAAGTAGAACAAACATGTTCTAGGAGGGATTCAAAATATAGACAATTGATATGATAAGAGATGAATGAATATATGAATATATCTTTTTGTTGCTTGAAATTCATTTCCCAATTTAGGTTAAAATGTTGCAAAATTCCCAATTTCATCGACCCAGGCCCCTGACATCAGGGGCTAGAAAAAAACCCTGTAATTACTTATTTTCTTTACCTTTATACAAATATTAACAAGCGCGAATTTAGAGTGGTTAGGGGGTGGGTCAAGTCCTGCCTGGAGTTTGCATAAAATGCTGATTTTCCCTAGTTTTACGAGAATTTATGGCTGGACACCCCTCCCTCCCATGGGCTGACCTCTCTGCCCTTTCAAAACTTCTCCTGATCCGAGGGAGAAACCCCCTCCCATACCCTCCCCCACTGGGCCCTTTGGGCCTCGCAAGTGATTTCCATAAAAATTGTATGTGCCCCCCTCCCCCCCCCCCCCGGCAATTGGGGTTCTGGATCCGCCCCTGGTACATACTGAAATAATCGACAACGTTACATTACAATGTAATCGTAACGTCATGTAAAATATAGCTGGCCATCCTGTCTTTACATTAGTGTAGAGTCGCAACGGGATGTCCGATTTCAAAATTTAAATTGATTCATACTCTGTAAATCCTGTATTTTCAATGTTCAACGTTTGTCCCAGTTATGAAATTGGGCCGATTTTGGCCCTTACCGCCCCTTGCCCTTCTTATAAGAAATGATTCAATTATGCCTTTATATAAGATAAATTGATAAACAAAATTAGGCGGAGTAAATGCAGATCAAACTTCAATCGTAACTGCCCTTTAAGTGGCAGACTTGTGTGCGATCCCTCTAGCATATTCTCGTCGGAGATCATCTCTTGGATATGAATCAAGCCGCATAAAATTTTGTTATGAATTAATTATTAGAATTGCTTCGTATTTATTAAAGTATCTCCCTCATTGCGTAGCTTTATCCTTTTAGCTAAAGTTTCCTCATAATTAGTTGGTCTTGTTTAGAATTAAGCTCCTTGCGCCTACCCTCCAATGATTTTGGGGTCATATTTTTAATTGTATACGCTTTTGAGTACACCCTACAAAAGAGCCGCTCATTTCTGGCAAGAATAAATTAAAGGTCTATATTGTAGACGGCGCTAGGTTAATTCACAGCGGCTTTAATATTCAATATCCGAAACGCGTGTCTAGAACGATAAGATTGGTACTATAGAACAGTAGCATTCAGCCTGTTTTCTAAGATTGGAATAAGATGAACACGCTCAACCTCCTTGATTTTAATGAACCAATAACGTTTGTAGGAAAGTTATCAGTATCTTTGGTACCTAATACCAACGTGATTTTCAGACACAGAAGACTTTATCATAATAGATTCCTCTAAATACTATTTTTGAACTATGTGTATCTACTAAGCAAAGAGTGCATTTGGAGCAAGCGATATATTAAATCTTCATTCCCTACCTAAAGTGACTTCCAGAAGACGATACATTTGATTCAATACATTTTGGATCTGAAAAAAAAACAAAAGGATGAAAGAGATTTGAATATGAATAAAATAAAAAGTATATGATTTTTAGTGTTTTAAAGTGAAAGAAAACTGTAATGATTTGACTAGATGACCAGCACTGTCCTAAGATCGTCTCTTTAAATTTGTTAGATGTTTATAGTGATTGTGTTCAAGTTGGCTCCAGACGGCATATCAAGGAGTTTTACGTAATCCTTATGCTTTTGATATCCATTAATATATGAATTTATTTCTTTCGTGAGCTTATATACAAGAATATTCGAGAAAGTTTGGTTATCATATAATTCTGACGATTGTTCATACGTTAATTACCCCGATAACAACACCATTTGTCACAAACTTAGCGCATGACCGTCTTATTTGTCATCGGTTCAAATTGCATGATCTCGTAAGCATTCGTGTTCTCTGTTGCATTTTATGTTTTTTGTCGTCTCTGATTTTGAATGTTTGATTTTCTTGTCTATTTTGTGGCCCTTGTTGTTCTTACCTAAAAGGTTTCAATGTTTAGTAGTAGATGCTGCAAGCGTGTGTTTTTGCAGATCTCCTTTGTTGTATCGCCTTCAAGGCATAGCTACACAGCCAATTGTGCCTCACATTAAATTCATATTAAATGACCTTCTCGTTTATTGCACATGGAAATTCATGTAACATTCATTTAAATTTCACATAAGATTTATGTGAAAAAATATTTTACATGAATTTCACACAAATTACTTCGTGTAAAATTCACATGAGGTAATTTGTGTGAAATTCATGTGAACTATTTTATTCACGTTGAGAGAAGCAAATTCATATCAAGTTATATCGATAGTTGTACATAAATTTCATGTAAAAAATGTCATATAAGTTGTATGTTCGTGCTTGTTTCACATAAAATTCATGTGGAGTTAAACGTCAAAGATCATGCTAATTTCACATGAATATCATATGAATCACTTTGTCTGTATGTCTGTCTGTTTGTTTGTCCGTTTGTCTAGCACATTTCAGAAAGGAGGGGATCTCCAACAACACCTAGCTGCAGCACCAACAGCAACCTCCCAAAATACCCACTGTAAAACACAAAAAAGACACGCACAGAAAAAGACGCAGTAGTACAAGGAACGTCAATTCACAGAAAACCATAAAACACAAATGACTACACATAAACCAACGAGACCAATGGGTAAACGGTGCCGACTTAGGACGGTCATCTGCCACGTCAGTAGCAGACGGTGTGGTTATCCTGGATAACGTGCGCACAACCCTTCCCACTTTTCCGATTACCCAGAGGTCTCGAAGAACGTACAATTGTGGTGTAAAACAACCTCCTCACTGTCAGATGACCAAACACAAACAAGACCACAAAACTCAGGGGCCCAAGCAACACAGATGAATATGTAAATGGATATAAAAAGAGGGCATGCGTAATACAACTGTGCTCTGCCGGCTGTAGCGAGCTAATGTATGTTATCACCCGAGGAGTCCGACTGACATTCAGAGAGGACAGGTGGTCGGGGCCCTGTCTTCTCTAAAGAGGTTTGGACAGGGCCCATCATGGAGTCCCGTCGTCACAGTCAGTCAGCATGCAAGAATTAAGGATGCGCTTGTACAAGACTGAAGATTGGTCAAGTACCAAGCCCAGTGTCCGTTTGGTGACAATAGGATCATATCCACGGTATACGAGGCGTTTGATGATTCTGACGCATTTTCGATGGTAAGTCTGTTTACCTTTGATCCTTTTAATTTTGTTGATCATGTCACCATAAAATGCAGGTTGCGAAATACCCAAAGTAATATACGCTGTTGCTTGTATGGGTCCGAATTTCAAAAGTAGTTGACAATAATTTTAGTAAAATTTCCAAAATGTGTTTACAAGTTTGTGAAAGCGAATACCTTGACCTAAAAGTTTCTTGGTTATTTGTAAATTTCTATCATGAAAATCCAAAACATCAGTACATGCTCTAGCATACCGGATGAGCTGCGAAATGTAGATACCATAAGACGGTAATCTAGGAACATCACCGTCAAGCCAGGGAAAATTTACTATGTTGAATCCAAAGTCATCTCTTTTGTCACACACTTGTTTGAATCTCTCCATTAACAATTTTGATATTCAGGTCCAAAAATGGTGTTTCTGTGTTTGTAACGTTCGCCTTGTTTAGAGTCCGTTCCTGTTGATTCCTGTTTAGAGTCATTTCAGGTGTCGCTTCCCATAACTTTATTTGATATGTGTGTTTCATGTGACAAAATCTTTCTACAGGTACCTATGTTTTTGACCTAATCTCAATGACCTAGATGTTTGACCTATATATTCAATTTTTATTTAGGGCATATGTATTTCTTTAGTTCAGATCTTTTCGCAGACAGGAAATGGTTTTGAACTCGTCACCCTAACTTGATTTTTAACCTTTAGATTTCTTCTTGTAAGGTCAATCAGTCTTTATACGTATGTTATAGTCAAACTTATCACAGTTGTCACATGTATTCCATGAGCTCTATGTTTGTTATTCTTTTCATTCCATCTGTTTATATTACAATGTACATTAATTTAAAATAAATGATCAACTTGAATGTTTTCAGTACCCAGACAAGATGTCTTTACAAAATGAAAATGAAATTTATTGTTGATCTAAGGATCAATGATACCCCCCGCCCGGCATATTTTACATATAAGCGATGTAAGCAATACACAAAATTAAGGAACATGACCCTTTATTTAAACTTGACCTGTATTTCTCAATGTAAAGCTATATCTAAGAAATAAATATATTCCCTGTTACAGTTTTCATTTAAATGTCAGGCAAGCACAGAATGTTGATTTTTTTTTCAAGTTTAAAGGGGCACAACTCTGCATAAAATTGAGTCATATTCAAACCTAACCTGTAATTTTTGGTATAATAGCTACATTCAACAAATTAATTTATTATCTGTAACAGTTGTCCTTCTAATGTCCAGAAACCACAAAACTGTGAAGTTTCAAGGGGCATAACTCTGCACATAATTGAGGGACATGACCTGTATTCGAACTTGACCTGTATTTCTTGGTGTAATAGCTATATGCAAGAAATGAATTGATGATCTGTAACGGTTTTCCTTTAAACGTCCGTAAACCACAAAATTTTATTTTTTTCTAAGTTTCAAGGGACATAACTCTGCACATTATTGCGGGACATGACCAATATTCGAACTTGACCTGTATTTCTTGGTGTAAAAGCTATATGCAAGAAATGAATTGATTATCTATAACGTTTTACCTTCAAATATCCGGAAACCACAAAATGTTGAATTTTTCTAAGTTTCAAGGGGCATAACTGTGCATAAATTTGAGAGACGACCCATATTCGAACTTGACCTGTATTTCTTGGTGTAAGAGCTATATCCTAGTTATGAATTGATTATCTGATGGTCTTCCTTTAAATGTCCGGAAACCCCAAAATAATGAATTTTTCCAAGTTTCAAGGGGAATAACGCTGCAAAAAAATGAGGGACATAACCTGTATTTGAACTTGACCTGTATTTCTTGGTGTAAAAGCTATATGTAAGAAATGAATTGATTATCTACAAAGGTATACATTTAAATGTCCGGAAACCACAAAATTATGAAATTTTCTAACTAAAGTTTCAAGGGGCATAACTCTGCACAAAATTGAGGGACATGACCCATATTCGAACTTGACCTGTATTTCTTTGTGTAATAGCTATATGCAAGAAATGAATTGATTATCTGTAATGGTTTTCCTTGAAACGTCCGGAAACCACAAAATTTTGAAATTTTCTAAGTTTCAAGGGGCATTACTCTGCACAAAATTGAGGGACATGACCCAAATTCGAACTTGACCTGTATTTCTTGGTGTAATAGCTATATGCAAGAAATGAATTGATTATTTGTAATGGTTTTCCTTGAAACGTCCGGAAACCACAAAATTCTGAAATTTTCTAAGTTTCAAGGGGCATTACTCTGCACAAAAATGAGGGACATGACCCATATTCGAACTTGACCTGTATTTCTTGGTGTAGAAGCTATATGCAAGAAATGACTTGATTATTTGTAATGGTTTTCCTTGAAACATCCGTAAACCACAAATTTTGAATTTTTCGAAGTTTCAAGGGGCATAACTCTGCACGTAATTGAGGGATATGACCTATATTCAAACTTGACCTGTATTTCTTGGTGTAGAAGCTGTATGCAAGAAATGAATTGATTATATGTAATAGTTTTACTTTAAATGTCCGGAAACCACAGGTGGGACGGACGCACGCACGGACACACGGACGGACAAGTGCATCACAAAATACCCCCACCATTATATGGCGGGGGTATAAAAAAGTCTCTCAGGAGACATTTTTGTCCTTTAGGTTGACTTACGAAGAGAAATAAAATATGTTTTTAAATATACCATAGGCACGGTACGTATGAAATATATCTTACAAGTGTACAACTGATGGATGCTGTATCCTGTATGATTATTTGGAGGACATCCTGATATGTTTTCATGACAGCTGTGATATCTATCAACTCGTCCTAGACGGGGTTTCTTGTTCCTACATGCAAACAAGACTGGACAGTTTCCTACATAATAGAAAAGATGTTAAGATCAAAGTCCATTTTCAAATTCAAGCTCGTGAAAATTACATGTAATGCCAAAGACATAATTCTTTTGTTCAACAAGCTGACCTCTCTATAATCTAAGGTATGTGTCTGCATGCTATTTGGATACCATTTAAAAGGGTCTTTTTGATGCTTTTATCAGCCAGAAAAAGCTAGGTTAAAATTGCGAACTTTTTAGTACAAAATGACATTTTTTCTTGAACCAAAGGACATCAAGCAAACACATTTACAAACAACTGGAGAGTTTTACACACGAAAGTATATTCATCACTGAATTACGAACGATAGATTAATAAATTGACATTCTTTGTGAAAATACACTCTTTTATTACGTATAATAATTAGGTATTTCTTTATTACATAAATCGCGTCATTAATGTTTGATGTTTCTGTACGTCTGTTACGATTGTTTTGTATAATGTTCTAGTGAATATTGCTGTGTCTTTTTGCAATCAATGGAGTTTGTATGATGTCATTTATGTGTCACTTTCATGTGGGTTTGTTTCGCTGGTTAAGTGCAGGGTGGTCATGCTGGAGATCATTCCCTTTCCTTTAAGTTTTAATCGTTCTAACAGCTGTATGTCAATTAGCGGTCATGATTTGAAAGTCATGAATGCGAATTGACATACAATTTTCTCCATATTATTTCTTAAGAAATTTGCAACGATTGTATTTCTAAATATATGCCCCAAACATTTTATTCCCCAAGATTACTCTGTAAAAGTTGCACTTGTTGCATGTTCATATAAAACATGATGTCACAAGATGCTTTCTCAATAGAAACTTGCCACGACAACTATTCTAGCCTGCAAACTAAACCTGTGGTCACCGAAATTTTCACGTTCAATTTTACCTATTAATAGCTATTCTCTGTAAGCATTTGCACTTTTATGAAGGACGCATGGCACGGCATGTCTCAGATTTTGATAAAATTTGTACATAAGGTTGGGTCTGACCCAAAAGTGAAAATTTGTTTAAAATTTTATTAATATCACATCCGGTTGCGATGGAAACGACTTTGAATATTGAAAAAAATGCATTTTTGGGCGTTTTTGAAGTCACATATCTAATCTATGCAGCATAGTCTAAAACAAACACAGATGAATTATCAGTACCCTATCATTGCTCTTTCAAGTTAAGTAATAATAATGTTGGGTTTACACAAATGTATGGTCTTGTCTATATGTTTCCATAGCAACAACACAGGTACCCTGTCAAAATAGTATTTTTGGCATTTTTCAAAATTCAACTATAAATTACTTACGTTTTTGAGTTTTTTATGCAAATAAAACATAAGCATTCACATTGGGACAAAGTTTCTGTTTGTAACTAGGGCAACATAACCTCAAATCGCAAAAAATGAAAGCAATTTTGGACAATATTTAGAGTCCTATTTTTTACTAGATCATTAAATTTTAATTCAAAGTGATGAAAATTAATTAATGTATTCAAGTAGATTTTTCATTACACGAAATAATTTTTTTTTAAATATTCAGGAAATAGCCCGTTGCTATAGGAACGATTGTTTAAAATTGCTCATAGGCCCACTTTGAGTCCTTGGATACGGGCATCAAAAGTTAAGTAATCTGATTTTTTAAATCTAAAATAAAGTTAAGACTTTGCGTTATCGTATATGTAAAAAAGGTTGTGTAAGCCTGTTTCGTTTTTTTGAAGAAAAGGCTTCGAAGAACAACAAAAAATGAATATTTTTGTAATGTATGGCCAAATTACCATAGCAACCATAAATTATTTGAATTTTTTTATTGTATGTTGATAGAAGCTTACTTGATCTTTATTGTTATTGAATTTGAATCTCATGGGATTAATAATTACTGTTTTATGAAAATAATAAAAAAAATTGTTGCCATGGTATCAGTTGTTCCCATACCTTTTCACGGTTTTTGAAAGACCCCCTTTGTGTTGGATATTTCCCAACAATTTTTATCTGTTCATCATGATGCAAAACGTTTTAAAATGACTTTGAAGTTGCAAAATAAGTAATATTAATGGCCATAGTGACCGTTGCCAAGGTAACTTATGTACATAGCAACAAGTTGGTTTATCTTGAATTTGCTCATTTTATAAAATAAATCCTATTTCCTTATCATATACCCATCAATAGAGAAAGAAAATTGGAAAATACAAACAGCATTTTGAAATCAATGTATCAAAATTAGCTACTTATGTTGTCATGGTAACCAACCTTTTATCACAATATCAGACACTACTAGTGAGCTTTTTTTCAAATTGTATGTCCAAATCTTTAGGATGCATTAAAAATCTTCCATTGATGTCACATATAGACAAAATTATTGAGCTTCAAATTAGCTTAATTCTGCCAATTTATCAACTTTAAAGGCTGTTGCCATGGTAACCGGATGACCTAGAATGAAATCTTTTGTCAAATTTTCCATTGTTCATTGGTCCCTACTTATGTGTGAAATTTCATGAAAATCGGAGAACATGCGTGCCGAAATTGTTTAAATGGTTACAGAGAATTGCTATTAATAATGTCAAGAAATAGATCTTTGTTTTGCACATGTCATCATTTATGTTTTACGGGTATGCAAACACAGGAAGTTACGGACTTATATCATGTGTTGAGCTCAGGCATATAACTTGTATATGTATGATACATGTATATGCACTTGCCGTTTGTTGATTACCTGTAGAAAACGCAAAGTAAGACATTTATTTAAAAATAACATATTAACATCACATCGACAAGATGAATTTTGAATTAAAGAATAATACGGAAGTGGTTCAACTTTTTAACTTTTTGAAGAAAAATTTCAAACCGATGTTAATGTATCAGGCACGTGTTTCAGATAGATCATCCTCATCAGTTGTACTTGTTTTAGAGAAGCAAGTTATTTTCCGAGACCGCCTATTGTATATTGTAGCGTCCTCGAAGGTCAACATAGTCAAATTTTAAAACTCTTCTAAGTATTATAATAATAATGTAATTCGCTTTATTTTGATCTTTCGATTATTTCGTAGATTTTCACGTTCGATGAAATATTTACGTTTTGTATGTTATTATGAGTACTTGTAAAATGTTGAATTTTAAGTTGGCAAATTGCCAATTTCTACGGGGTTTTTCTTAAATTTTCATTTGAATCTTGAATTTAAGATTACTTATGGGTAAACTGTTGAGCTTGATTCAAGGTCAACATATTTCAAATTTCTATTCTCAAGATCACAACAAACTTTTGCCAGTAGAACAAAGACTTTTTGATACCCAGAGTTCAAAGTCACATTATTCACATCTTTCTTTTTCATTTTACAAGGTCGCATAACACGTTATCTGCATATATTCATTTTTCTGAGGAATGGCATTCGAATAAAAGGGTAAATGTCGTTTTATTCTACTTTATACGTATTTAATGATGCCTATCATATAGACAACATATCAATATGACGCTAATCAAATTTGGTCAAGAGGTATAATCAGGGATACTTATGGTTAAAATAATCGATATTTACTTATTATGATTTAGTGCATGTAATGATCCAAAACATTTTGTTTAAGGATTATCTGGATAAACCTCTATTCGTGACTAGATGACATTACCATTATATAGATGATGGTCATTGCCTAAAATACATTCATAAAAAAGAGAGTTATGTGAAACAGATCATTTGCCTATCACGTTTTATGTTATGTGATGTCTTTGTACAAAGAGTTGGAGAAGGAAACATTACATAAGTATACCTATAAAAATTGACATTGAAACGAAATATTTAAGAGCCAATCCGGCATAAAACCATGCAAATTGGTCCAAATGACCTAGTAACCAAATTTAATGATCTTAAGTTATTTTAATAGATACATGACTAGGAATAATTCTGTCAAATATTTTTGTTCAAATATCCATGGTTACAGAGATATACCACCCCATCATTTTTCCCGCCAAATTTACAAAAAGGACGTAGAAATATCCCTATTTTCGCTGATGTACTTCTCTAAAATTTTAAGTATAAATTGAATTGGAGTAAATATTGTTATTGATATATTGAAATATAACGTTTTATTCTATCTTAGGATAATATTATGTATGAAATTTTTTTTTCCAAAGACAGCCACAACGTAACTTGAAAAGAGGCAAAAATCGGCTAAGTGAGAAAACGACGTTTTATACGTTTTTCACGCACCAATATCTTCTGTAAGAGAAGTTTGATTTTTATCAAATTTCACCTTTTAACTCTTTGCTTTAATCTTATAAATATATCAAAAATCCACCGCTGCCAAATGATTACGTATTGAGATGTAGACAGTTAAAATATGTATAAAAGATCAGCTTAACGAAAAAACGACGTTTTAGACGTTTTTCACGCACCAATATCTTCTGTAAGAGAAGTTTGATTTTTATCAATTTTCATCTTTTAACTCTTTGCTTTAATCTTATAAATATATCAAAAATCCATCGATGCCAAATAATTACGTATCGAGATGTAGACAGTTAAAATATGCATTAAAGATCAGCTTAACGAAAAAACGACGTTTTAAACGTTTTTCAAGCAACAATATCTTCTGTAAGAGAAGTTTGATTTTTATCAAATTTCATCTTTTAACTCTTTGCTTTAATCCTTTAAATATATCAAAAATCCATCCATGCCAAATAATTACGTATCGAGATATAGACAGTTAAAATATGCATTAAAATTCAGCTTAACGAGAAAATGACGTTTTATACGTTTTTCACGCACCAATATCTTTTGTAAGAGAAGTTTGATTTTTTTCAATTTTCATCTTTTAACTCTTTGCTTTGATCTTATAAATATCTCAAAAATCCACCAATGCCAAATAATTACGTATTGAGATATACACAGTTAAAATTTGCATCAAAGTGAATTTTTGCGGTGTAAAAATGCGAACGAAAAATACGGAATCCCAAAGATTCAATCATTGAACACGTAGAAATACGCATACATGTGCGGCGAGTTGTGACCACAGCTGATTTGATCATGTCTTTTCACACGCAGGTCAAGGTCAAACTCTTTGTTCAAAATTGTGCAATCGATAGTTGGGAATAAAAGTAAATTTTATCGAAAACGTAAAATATATTCCAAAGGGTCTAGAAAGAGGAAAAAAGGAGCCATAAAAAGTTTTATTTGAAAATATGCAGTAACGACCCTAATATTGTCGATTCTTTAATAAATAAATCTCCGTATACTTCTATTGTAAAAACTCAATACATTGTAGGTGGCGCCAGTGAAATTTATTAGAGCTGCGCACCCCAAATTCAAAATCACGTTTTTAAAGGTTTATAACTGCGAATGTATGCGTTAGATTCGCCTGAAAATTTGAATTTATACAAATGAGAATGTATATTTTCATTTGAAAAGAAAAATTTTGCATTCCAAAATATTGTAAAATTAATTAATTTTCAGGGACACCGTCCCTTTAAAATTGAAGTGAGGAAATGATGCGAAGAAGCGAAGAAATTATCTCTTTTTCGCTTCTCCGTATCATTCCGTATTTTGTTTCTTCACATCATTTCTTCGTTTCTTTTCATATTCAGTACACGAACTAACAATGTCAGAATTACGCTTTTGCAGAAAAGAAGTTATATATAAAATGAAATTATATATCTCTTTGATGTTTGAAAGGTGTATAATGTATACATGTAGATCTACGCCCTTAGGTTAGCCCATGAGTTTTTCTCTTTCTTTTCTGTATAATTTTGTTTTTGTTTTTGTTTTTGTTTTTCGGAGGGGAGGGTGCCGGTTTTTTTTTTTTTTTTTTTTTTTTTTTCGTTTCGTTTCGTTTCGTTTCGTGTTTTGTTTTGTTTTTCAATATTGTTTTTTTTTTTGAAAGATGGAGTATTATGAACTCTTTTTCTTCCAATAAAAGTACTTTTTTATAGAACGAAGACCGCTCTGCTTTAGTACAAGATAATATCAATACTTCGAAGGAGAAATACCTTGAATTAAGGATATGAAGGAGATAAACTTTTATGAAAGAATTGAGATTTTATAAAAGAAAGTGATTACTCTCATAATTTACGCGCATACGGACCGGAGGGGATGAATACGGAGCAAAACAGCTTATACAAACGCAAGGATTTAGAGCGATGGGGGGGGGGGGGGTTCCGGGGAAAAGAGTGCTTTTTCTAGTACGATTTTCTTTTTTAACGCGGGAGGGGGGCCGGGGGCAGGTGGAGGTTAAGAAATATGACGGAGAGGTTGTCAGGGCCCCTGAAATTTGCCCCAAATTATTTTGACCTTGAATAAACAAAGTCTTTTCTCATCATAACCATAGATGACCGATTTGGTTGAAAGCGCTATTTGACGTTGAGTTGAAATCAAGAAAGAGACAGTCATATCAAACAATTTTTTTTTCTTGTTTTATGCACGAAAATAACAGAATGATCGAGGTTTTCTCGAAAAAAAATAAGGACTGGATATATAGTTAATTCATTGATTTACTTTTAGTGAGGATAATTCGTGCAACCTGTCTATTTTTTCTCTGAAATACGAATAAATTGTTATGTTTATAGGAAAGATCAACCTAACGTTTTAAGAAAAAAAAAAACACGTTTATTTTATCAATTCAACAGATCGTTTTCAAAAGGAAAGAACTTTTTAAACACAATTTCCTATGAAACAATGAATTTGGAAAATCGATAAAAAGAGCAGCGAGTAGACTGTAAAGAAAACTTTTCTTTCCGATTTTCAACATTTTTTAAAGAAAATACCACAGTCATGTCAACAATACACAGGCAGGACAATTTGTTCATATAACAGAGAATGAGAGATCATAGAAGAGTACATCGAACGACCCGTTGTCTACAGGACAATAGATCTACATGTAACAAATCTGATGACACGAAACTAGCAGTGGCATAGTGATCCTTTTATGATGAGCTTGCAGAAGTTAAACGTCTTCAAATTCAATAGAAGTGAGATTTAGTGCCCCTGCTCCAGGGAGACTCGAACCAGGAACCTTTCCGTAATTGGTTCGACGCTCTAACCAGTACTTACTGGTAGTAGCACCGACTATTTTAGAGACTCGTTCTTTTACATCTGTGAAGATTATTTCAAAAGATTTGGGATTGGTACATCTAATCACATCTAGAAACGAGGGAACGAGATTTGCTATGCAATCTTGAGCTAAACTCTATCAATGTTATAATCTAATGCGATAGTTAATCCGTGTCAAGTTCTTATTTTATCGTCATTGTTTACATGCTACCAGGGAACCTAACCACGTGACGTCATCACTAAAAGTCTGACTCGGTGGCTTCGTTCCGGGCTATCTCGAAAATCGTCTAGATTAATGATGGGGCTTATATAAGGGAAATTGAAAAAGATCTGAAACGATTTCCATCATTTTTAGAACATATTTTGTTAATAACTTAAATTTTTTTTTCTAGATTATGATCAAAGATGCTTATCTTTTGAACATTTTTCCATTAAATCTTTTAATCATATTCCGCAAAATAATGAATATTCTTGATAAAATTTGCATATTTTAGATACATTTGGCAGCGACAGTTTTTTTATATATTAAAGTATGATACGTTTACTTTATTATACTGAAATTTTGTGGGAAAATTTTCTCTCTTATAGATGTTATTCATGTTCGAAATAGGGACGCTTTTGTCAAATCCCAATATAAGTCGTATTAGAGCGCCCCCTGGTGGCAAGTCATTTCGTATATCTTAACTTTGTGAGTACTATAATGAAGATGAATTGAGTAAGTATCTGATTTTATCATGAAAAGAATTACTGCATATCAAAATCAAATCTTATTCAACGATGAAAATAGGGCTATTTCAGTGTTGTTTTTTAGCCCTGTTAATGGCGTTATGCCATACAAACAAAATTGGCCCATTACTATAAAACGGGACATATATGAATTTTAAAATAATTTTTTTCTCGAATGTTTTTCATCATAGAATACAGAAATATACATAAAAATGTAAAACTTTGACCACCCTTTTGGACGATTTTTACGATTTTGCATGGTTTTATGCCGGATTGGCTCTTAATCGGAAAGAGACAAATGTCTTATAGTGTAATTATACAGATGACACTATTCTGACGAAAAGCCAGATAAGAATATTTTCACAATTGATTGTTGATAACATGCATTTGGTAGTACGCGGTTAATATAGTGAGCTCGCCTTGCTTTGCTTGAACTGTAAAGTTGATCATACAACCCTCGTAAAGATATCCATCGTGGCCTCTCATGCATACATATCCCTCATTGCCTGAACACTTCAGCTGATGAGTTCTTACATTCCACAGATCCCCTCTAACTGGACAATTTCGAACCGGTGTCGCACAATCGATGTGTGGAAGTGTGTTGCATGTTGTTTTGACAACCATATAAAACATAAGATAAACACCTGTCCACATCTGTAAGTATGAAAGATAAAATTATCTTAATCATTTGCTATGTCAGAATCATGTTAGAATTCTTGCTTGGCAATTTATTGTATATTGAAGTTATTTAGGACAAATGAATGTTTTTTACGAATCACACGGAAGTGATCCAACTCTTTACCCGCTTGAAAAGTTTTAATGCACCAGACATGTGCTTCGGATAATAAAATCCTCGTCAGTTGCTTTCAGCGATAGTAATTTTCAGACAAAGCCAAACATCCTTCCAGTAGCGCCCTCTGGTTGTATATATTTCAAATTTAAATGTGTGCAATTTCGTTCGCAGGGTGTGCGAGGCTCCAAGCCCTTTTCTCTTCATAGAATTTTAATGTTACTATATAAGAAGGGAGGGGATCTCCAACCATACCCTGTTGCAGCACCAACAGCAAGACACTAAAACATCCGATGCAAAAACACAAAGACGAGCATACTATGAGACGAAAAAGAGACATACGACATATATACATCAGCCACGAAAGACTACACATAAACCAACAAGACCAATGGGCAACCGGTGCCGACTTTGGACGGCCATTTGCTACACAAGTAGCAAATGGTGTGTCTATTTTGGATTACGTGCACACAGTTATCTCACTTCTCCAATTATCCAGAGGTCTCGAAGAGCGTCGATGTTTTCATCTCCGTCTGTTTGTCTATTATTTCTCGAGAGAGTTTCTGTCGCTTATTTAATTTTAGACCTTCTTTTATATTCAAGGTTTCGAATGTCAATAGACAATGAATTTTGGAATCTGAGAATTTTCTTAAATTTTGGGGTTTTTTGGGGAGGGGGAGGGGATGTTTGAGTTTCAAATTAAGTTATTGGAATTGAAAGTATGATAATTGATATAAAGTACATGTATAAGCTACATGTATTCAAATGAGTGTTTATTCTTATTGAATGCATTTTCTTAATATTCTGTTGCTTCTTATTTTATGGGTTAGAAAAAGCATTGTAAACCATCTGAAACTATCCTTTGCTACATAACTTGTTTGCTTTTCAAACAACTCCAAAAGCGTTCTGATTTACGAGGGCTGATTGATATGTTGAAACTGGAAGCAGCTATTTCTTGCACTCACTGTCAGTCCGATGATCACTTTTATTGGATGGCTATCTGAATAGTCAAGATAATGAGTTATTTAAAAGGGGTATCGGTATTTTAAAGTTCAATTTTGGTTGGTCGTTTCTTCATTTGAAAATTTCTGTTAACTGAATTTGAAGAGTCGTTAAATATTTAAATCACTTGCAAATGGTAAGTGTCACTTCTGGTGGACCAGGAATCCCCGAGGGCACATGAAGCCAAGTTCGATCAATTTCGGTTAGTCGTTTCTTCAAACGTATTTGAAAATTTCTGTTTACAAAATTTTCTCAAATTACTTAAACCTGGGTCCTGTAGCATCATATCCCAGCCATCTTGCTACGTCTTTCGGTATATTTAGGACAACATTTTCACTGACTTTGGCTTTATTACATTGTTTACATTGAGGATCACTGTCGAGGGTTAAATACCTGAAACGTACATGTCTGGTCCATACTGTTAAATTATCTGCTATAAACTGATATTAATGAATTTGAAGACGTTAAACATCGAGGCCCTTAAACACCTTTGGCAAAACTGTATAGATACTGAAAGGAATTATGTAGAAGAAAAAATGCAAATATCTATTGAACTTCAGATTCTTCAGTAGGAGGCTCAAAAATATCAATCAGCCCTCGTTGCATCTATTAAAAAAGCCCTGTATCTTATATGGTTACAGTATCGTAGTTGCAATCGACGCATTACCTATAAAAAACCTCATAGATTACATCGTTAATAGAGATGATAGTGGTATTTCCTTTATTCGAATTTTAGCACCTTTGATTATATCTCTTGAAGGTAAACGATCTTTAAATACCGTTTGGCTATTAAGTTTGTTCAATGAATCATGCACGACCAATGATAATGCAATGATTGTAGTGTATTTTATATATTAAAAAAAACCCTCAAACTGTGTGTTGAATCGATGGCAAAGGTTCGAATTAACAACATTTTGACATGGCATGTCAGAATGTAAAAATGGCTATAAGAAAAAAAAATTGATGGACGATGCAGTAGTGTCAATATACTTTAAATGAATGACAATTTATAACAAAATTGTGGATTTCTATGTACAACGTGTTTTCATATGAAACTAAATATTTTTATTTTCGACCCCAAAAAAAGCTTCTGTCTGGCGCCGTCACCAAAATAAATGGGATAAAGGACCACCTTGCAAACTATTTGCGCGTGCTATTTTCGAACAAAAAAAATCTTAAACAATATTAATGCACCAGGCACATGTTTTGGATAGCGCCTTATCAGTGATGGATTTTCAGACACAGCCAAAATTCATTTCAGTTGCACCCTCGGGTTATATTTCTTGAATTTAAATGTTCTGACCTTCGAAGTAATTCAATAGAAATGCCTTTTAGCATGATTAAGAATTAGTTACATTTTTCATTTACTAGTTGATGTTGTTTAATTACGTAATCAAAAAAATATTCAAAGAAAGGTGTTAATGATGTTTCTTACGTCAATTTACTCACGAATAGAATTTTATTGTTAGAAATCAATTTAACTTATACAAACAAAATTGTATTATATTATACTGTCTTTTTCAAAATAATCAGACCATATAATCGTCCATCCCATGCCACCTGCACCTGTATACTTTGCAAATATAAATTCCTTGTAATTAAATCTATTGGAAAAATGAAAGAAAAGTTTAAAATAAAGGAGACAATTTTACACGGGACACGTTTGTACCGACAGTGAAATACTGAAACTGGAGATCCCCTCCTTTGTTTCCAATAACGAAAACACAGTGTGGACATGCATGGAAATCAAACACCAAAAACATAACGCCAACCACACAGCAAAGACTACAGAAAAAAACATGCACATAAATCAAGGATACTTATGTAGATCATTAATTTACTTTGTTCATGCATAATCAATCATTTCGCCTGTACAATCTATTGAAAATCCATATCCAAATACAGTTACTTCACTATCTTCTTCCAAGCCATCATAAACCGTGAAGGTACTTCAAATAACTGTCGATATTTTTTGATTGACAGAAACGGAGGATTTCTTCTGATTTTCAATGGAAAATTTAATAGCGAATTAATTATACACTCTCTGAAAGATTTTTTAAAAAGTCCATGTGTTAATATCATTCATTCCATTCTAAATAGTCATCAAAATATATGAGGCAAACACTTTTGCACCACTAATTTGATGATTTTGTATTGGGCATATAAATGTCACTTCATTATGCCTATGTTCAAAGCGACCAAAGATATAATTTTGACCTGCTCATTCGTTGGTTAAATGATATATGAAGTTTAATCTTAGGTTATTTTCACTTTCAACGTTCATGTTTGATAATGATAAATTAAAGTGTATTTCCTTTTTTTCTGAAATTACTGTCGATTACCCTTGTTATCAAAACTTCATTTCAATATCAATTCTAAATTATTTAATTTGAGATCAGTTTGTATAAGGAGGGGGTTGGGGTGTTTTAATTTCAATGTAAATATTCTTTGTTCTGTCATTAAACATCTACAAATTCAATAGCATCATTTAAGAACAGATACATTTGCTGTATTGACCAGAAATAAACGTTTCGGGTACATAAACCTCGTCAGTGATCCTCATTCTTAACATTATAGCATGACATACAGTTCTTGTAACAAACTTTTATTTCTCATTTGTTTTACATCACTTACAAAACATTTTACACACTACAAATTAATTTCTCACAATGGCTCAATTGAGGGGGTCCTTGGAGCAGGAGGAAACCATAACGTCACACATAAAATCCTAATGCTGAATTGTGATGAGTTACTCGTAAAAAAAATGAAGGAAAACTATTTAATACAATTTGATTGAATATTTGAAAGATGTAGATTAGAAAAGATTAGAAATATCCGTAATCAAATATGATTCAAAGTTATAATCGCTTAGATACGACTAGCATGATGGTATTACCAAAACTTTTCAAACTATGTGTGCTTTTGTCTTCTAAAAACATACGAATGCATCAATTATATTTTCACAGTGTTTGTTGCCACGAAGGATAACTACTGACGATATGGAGAATAAGAAGAATGTCAAACTCGAGTTGTCTTCTTTGGCTTGTCAGACGGCTCATTTGTTCATGATCAAAGAGCACTAAGTCCTTTAAAGAGCAAATAGATTGCAACCTGATATGAGAATCATTATATGTAAATATTCTCTTTAATAGTCTCTTTATAGTTGTTAAGAATATTTAACCGGGAGAGGGTTTACATAATCAATAATTTATTTGAAGGCCAAAAATATTTAATTCCCCTGACCGTCGACGACTGAGGCAACATGTATGTCGCGGGAAAAAAATCTTAGTGTAGAGAAACTTATATACAAGATATAATAAGTGTAGGATGTCCAGCAGTTTGTACAATACGAGTTGATCTTAAACCGAGAAATTGCATCCCCCTCTTGAAAGAAGAATAATAGCGCCATAGATTGTTGCACTGGTGTATAGACCACCCAGATGTATGTAAAGGTTCAGAAACACATAAAATATACACTTAGATTAGTAGGTTACCGAGGATGTAAATTTCCATTGTAACCGTTTCCATTTGTTTATACATTGCACTTTCTTAAATCAAAATATCGGGAAAACGTTACCATAGCAACTTTTTTTTTCAAAATAGTGAAAAAAAATTCGAACGTCGATAAATCTTAATTTTCATTCCGAAGGAAATTACACTTTCAAAAGAATGTTTAACGTCTTCAAATTCATTAGCATTTTAGAGCAGATTTATTTATAGCATGGACCAGACATGCACGTGCACGTGTCGGGTATTCAACCCTCGTCAGTGATCCTCAATCTAAACAATGTTTTATGGCTAAAATCTGTCAAATTATGTCCTAAACGAGTTAAAGAAGATAGTAAGATTACTTGGATATGATGCTACAGGACCCAGGTTTTAGAAATTTGAGACAATTTTGTATACAGTAATTTTCAAATGTGTTCTTATATGTTTTGATAAAAGAAGACAAACTTTTGTATGGTTACTATGGAAACGAGTCCAATTTACACTTGTTTAAACTTTTGATATTAAGCCTGTTAAATGTTAAGATGAAAAAATCAATGTGACATTAAAGGAGATGTCTTAATTCTTTTTTTATAGCAAAATTCAGTTGTTATTATTTAAAATGGCCGAAATATGCTTAATCAACATTTAAGATAACCTCAAAAGATCATGTTCTGTCTTCAAGTTTTCTTGGCATCCAATACAAATTACTTTTCATTGATGGTCATTTGATTACTTCTAACATGAAACTTCATAAAACACCTTCGTTCTCATTTACTATAGTTTAAAATGACAAATTGCTTTCCTTCAGATAAATGATATATTTGTTGCCATGGCGACTCTTTATTATTCTTCAATTCATTTAATGATATTATCAGAATGAGATAGGATCTAACATTACAATTCAAGAACATGTGTATGTAGAAGATGGCTATGTGATCCTGCGTAATTAAATTTTTTTAAACCCGTTTCCACGGCAACCATCATAAATACAAATTTTAATTTCAAATATTTGCATCATGATCTTGCATTCGAATAAATACTGTAAGGATCGGTAGCATAGCGTTTCCAAACCACAAACAAAATTGTTAGTGCTTACTGAGAATTGGAATTTTGAAATACTAATACTTATGGTTTAGAAATATGTCCACGTAATAGCTTAAACTATTATACATAAATATATACCACGTTATGTTTCGTAAACTTTAATTTGAATTTTGTTTTGAAGTATCTTTTCCAATAGAGATCTAGTTCATTTAAAGCATTGAGTCACGAATCATGTAGGGGGTTTATATATTGAACATTTGGAATGTTAAACCAAATTTATTCAGAATTGGTGCCAGCTTTTATGTTCTGATATGAAAGCTTCCAAGGAGACAAATAGTTTCATTTTTTTTTTGTAATTTCCAAATGCTTAAATTGATTGCCGAATAAAATGATGCAACATGTTTGCGAATAAAAATATATATTTCATGTGAATGCTGTCCCCTCAAAGTCTTTTTCTTGCAGAAAAGAATTGTTACATCTTACCTATCTACATATTGTAAAACTAATTTACATATTTTCATTCAACCATTCTAATAGTTCTTGAATCTAGCTTCAATTCGATTTTGTTCTATTCGAGACTGTTAGGTTTTACAGGGGCGAGGTCCATGAATGCCCTAAATTGTTTTTATCATTTTCCTTCAACTGTAACTCACTCAATCAGAAATCTTTGATCACATAAAAATCATAAACGCTTCCCATCCTTAAGGAAATGAGTTTAAGAAGATCCTGACGATAATCTCAACAGCACTCACAATAGAGCGCAAAATTAAACATCGACGGACCCCTAGTAAGCTAGAGGTGGGACCAGGTGCCCGGGAGGAGTAAGCATCCCCTGTTGGCTAGCCGCACCCGCCGTCGATGTCTATGAAGCATGGAAATGAAAGTATAAAAACTTCATGCACTGTCTGACGTTATGTCTATATAGAAAGTGCTATGGTGACAATGTCAGGGAAGTATATTCAAAACACTTACTGTCAAACCCCTCGCGGGGAACTTTTTTACGAGCTCCACACGGCAAAGGAACGATTCATCCATTTAAGAAAGAAAGGTGGCAATCTGCGACAACACTAGGTTTCAACAAACAACCAAAACACCCCACGCAATGACAAAAAGCAGACATGGCCTGTTATGGAGTTCTTTCGTCACATTCATTCAGTGTTTTACATGTTTTTTTTTTACATGGCAATTTTATTGTCTCGTGTATGACGTCACAATAAAAACTGGAATTTAATGGAAAATAAAGTACCACAGGTAGTGTTATGATGATATCAAATGACGTCATTTCGACATTCTGGAAGATAGATAGTCAATATTGCTTATTTTTTACTTAATGCATGCATCTTTTGC
This sequence comes from Pinctada fucata, assembly GCA_028142955.1. Lineage (NCBI taxonomy): Eukaryota > Metazoa > Mollusca > Bivalvia > Pterioida > Pteriidae > Pinctada > Pinctada fucata. Next base: position 48,050,354 of record AP027111.1, on the reverse strand, counting down.
ATGTTAATAGAATAAGTTGAGGGGTTTGACAGTAAGTGTTTGAATATTTTTTTCCTGACATGGTCGCCATAGCACTTTCTGCATAGACATGGCCTCAGGCAGTGCATGTATTGTGGATATTGTTTTCATTTTCGTGTATGAACATTGAAGGCGGGTGCGGCTAGCCAAACAGGGGATGGTTACCCCTCGCGGGCACCTGGTCTCATCTATAGGTTGCTAGGGGTCCTTCGACCCTCAATTTTAAATTTGTGTTCTATTCTGAGTGCTTTAGAGATTGTTGTCAGGATCCTCTTTAATTCATGTTAGTCACGCTTATGCCCTCCGCCGTGTGGAGCTCGTAAAGAAGAAAGACAGTAAGTGTTTTGAATATGTTTCCCTGACATGGTCGCCATTGAACTTTCTACATAGAAATGGCCTCAGACAGTGCATGTATTTTGGATATTGTTTTCGTTTTCTAGCGTGAACATCGACGGCGGATGCGGCTAGCGAAACAGGGGATGCTTACTCCTCCTGGGCATCTTGTCCCACCTCTAGCTTGGTAGAGGTCCGTCGATGCTCAATTTTAAATTTGTGCTCTATTGTAAGTGCTGTTGAGATTGTCGTAAGGGTCTCCTTTAACTCATTATAGTGCAATATTGCTGTTTTGGTGGGTATTCAATCTACTTGAAATTAGTGAAAAATAAGTTATTGGAAAACATAGATACATAAAATATTTACAAGAAAGCATCGACATGAATTTTCAATGAAGTGCAAAGTTAAAAAAGGGACAATACCGTACTACCTATTCCAAAAAAGTGTCAATATAAAATAGTTATCTTAAATGTTTATCGATATTACTATCAAAATAAAATGACAGAGAATCACCACCGCGTGGGATCGAAACGTATGATGCTGTGGTTCCTTACGGAGGTTTTTGACTGTTTTCTCTTCATTTAAGTGATACTGCACAAAACTAATGAGACGTTTCAGTAGGACAATGCCTAATGAGTCAGTCTATGTCATTCATATATCTAAAGAGTTCTGCTAGGTCAAGAGCGTATCTATTGTCGACAAACTATTATAGTGTTTGCAGAAAATATGAATTTTTCATATACCTAGTATGGGTTGGGTTGATTTATTAGGCATTGCCCTACTGCAACGGCTCATGTGGAAAAGGAATAAACAAATAACAAAAAGCTGCCTAAGGATTCACAACATCATACGTTTCGATCCCATGCGGTGGTTACCACTGGGTCTATCTTTGTGTTTTGACTGGTTTAAATATATCTTTTGAAGGTATGATGACCCTCAAATATCGTTCAGCTATTCAATTTGTTCAATCCATACAACAAAATATGATGTATCTTATACACAAACATACATGAATATTTAAACTGAACTATGAAAAGATTCTTGTAATCACTGGAAAGTACGGTTATATTTTTATGAGAAGATAAAATGTAAGATGAGCCGAGAAGGACTTGGTGAATAATATTATTTATAAAGAAAAAAATCTAAACTAGTGTCCTTGTTTATAAAAGTTTAAGTAAATTATACTTTCGCAATTTGTGTAAAGGTAGATCTCTCTTGTCCAATAATGGTAACAATAAATCAACAAGAGTGGTCAAGTCAGTGTTTTTATTTCTTGCCTGGTTGGAAACAGATTGTCTGATTTCAATTTTTAGTTTTCCTTTTGATAAAAGCGATCTGTTTCCCAATTCACTAAAAATAATTTTCAGATTGGTAATATCCTTTATGCATGCAATGCATTTCAATGGAATCGGTGCTAATCGTCACGCATTACGTTTGAAATTAACCTAGAAAATCCCGTATAAAAAGAGTTTTGCGTTTACAATTGCTCTAAACCTAAAACATGTATTAGATCAAGGGAGATCTACTCAGTAGTAAATTTTCTACTTATTTCTTTTTTTATACTTTTGTCGTTAGTTATTTTGCTATTCCGTAAGACTTGTTTTGTTAGCCCAAAGTACCATCGAAATGGAAGGAGGTTAACATCCTAGCACCATCAATCCAATCCTATTTTTGACAAAGATTGTATTTATCTTTGCCACTGAATCGATAAGACAGGAACTGTGACTTTGACAGTAAGTGTTTTGAATATATTTCCCTGACATGGTCGCCATAGCACTTTCTATATAGACATAACGTCAGACAGTGCATGCATTTTATATACTGTGTTCTTTATCGTGCATTAACATCGACGGCGGGTGCGGCTAGCCAACAGGGGATGCTTACTCCTCCCGGGCACCTGATCCCACCTCTAGCTTGCTAGGGGTCCGTCGATGCTCAACATAGTGCTCTATTGTGAGTGCTGTTGAGATTATCGTCAGGATCTTCTTTAACTCATTTGTGTCACACTTATGCCCTTTGCCGTGTGGAGCTCGTAAAAAAGTTCCCCGCGAGGGATTTGACAGTGTTTTGAATATATTTCCCTGACATGGTCGCCATAGCACTTTCTATATAGACATAACGTCAGACAGTGCATGCATTTTATATACTGTGTTCTTTATCGTGCATTAACATCGACAGCGGGTGCGGCTAGCCAACAGGGGATGCTTACTCCTCCCAGGCACCTGATCCCACCTCTAGCTTGCTAGGGGTCCGTCGATGCTCAACATAGTGCTCTATTGTGAGTGCTGTTGAGATTATCGTCAGGATCTTCTTTAACTCATTTGTGTCACACTTATGCCCTTTGCCGTGTGGAGCTCGTAAAAAAGTTCCCCGCGAGGGATTTGACAGTAAGTGATTTGAATATATTTCCCTGACATGGTCGCCATAGCACTTTCTATATAGACATAACGTCAGACAGTGCATGCATTTTATATACTGTGTTCTTGATCGTGCATTAACATCGACGACGGGTGCGGCTAGCCAACAGGGGATGCTTACTCCTCCCGGGCACCTGATCCCACCTCTAGCTTGTTAGGGGTCCATCGATGCTCAACATAGTGCTCTATTGTATGTGCTGTTGAGATTATCGTCAGGATCTTCTTTAACTCATTTGAGGGGTTTGACAGTAAGTGTTTTGAAGGTCCTTCCCTGACATGGTCGCCATAGCACTTTCTATAAAGACATAACCTCAGCCAGTGCATATTTTGTGAATATTGTTTTCAGTTTCATGCGAGAACATCGACGGCGGGTGCGGCTAGCCAAACAGGGGATGCTTACTCCTCCTAGGCACCTGATCCCACCTCTAGCTTGCTAGGGGTCCGTCGATGTTCCACTTTGTGCTCTATTGTGAGTGTTGTTGAGATTGTCATCAGGATCTTCTTTAGCTCATTTTGGGCCGCGCACTCTTAAGTATACATCAATTGAAATTCAAAAGATAAAACCAGAGGTTTGGCTGTGTCTGAAAATATTAAGTACCGCTAATGAGGATTTACCATCAGAAACAAGTGTATGGTGCATTAAGATTGACATCGAATTTTCCTTAAGAAGGTAAAGGGTTGGAACACCACATGGTACTGTAGTCAAAAGTGTATCTATGAAGATTAATATTTCATATTTTAGGCACACAGCATTACTATTGCTTTCCAAGAAAACTATAAATCTTGTTTGTCGCCGCGTTTCAAACAGTCAACATTCGTTTTTTTATCTTTTGGATAAGAAATAATTTTAAAAAAGTCTTTGATAAGTCCCTTATTTGTATTAGGAAAAACAGTCAAGTGTAATTAAATTCGATATCTTTAATATAATTTTGTTCCAAAGACTTACACTAAATGACAAATATGGATAATGACCATATCCCTGTCTACAGTACAAAATCGATAATTCAGAAAATCAGAAACCGAAGGCATACAAAATCAGGATAAAACAGGAACCAAAGCAAACAAAAACAAAAGCCTCCACCATACGAAAAGAAGCGAACTCCCGATATGAGAGTGAGACCTGGTGCCCAGGAAGAGTAAGCATCTCCTGCTTGCATGCAACACCCGTCGCTTCAATTCGGTAGAACTGTCACATCCGGTTACTTCCATTTTGGAAGATATAGAGTACAATCTTTGGTTGGATGGTTCAAATGGTCTATGACAGAATATCATCCACCATTCTGGATAGTGGGACATCATAGTGTATGACTAGTTCCCCATATCGACCGTAGAACTTCCTCAGTGACGATGTTAGTCGGTCACAAACATATCCCTGACTGAGAAGCTTATCTGAAAGACGCCTAGCTCTCAGAACAAAATCCGTATATTTGGTACTTGCTCTGGCATAGCGTATCAACTAAGATATGAACACGCCATAAGCAGGCGATGAAGGGATGTTGCTACTCAGAAAAGGAATGTTCGTAATGCTGAAATTGAAGTCGTCACGTTTGTCATAGAGTGAGGTGTTCATGTGACCATCAGTGTCGTAGGACAACATTATGTCCAAATAGGATGCTGAATTATTTGTCTCTGTAGTTTCTTTGACTTCAAGCTCCGAAGGATAGATACTGCTCAGGTAATCCGCGAATTTTGGATTATTGATGGACAACACATCGTCTATGTATCTGTAAGTGAAGTTGGAGTCAGAAGCTAAGTATCTTTTCCCTTCAGAGACCAAAGATTGAATGAATTCAGCTTCGTACGAGTAAAGGAAAATGTCGGCAAGGAGTGGGGCACAATTGGTCCCCATTGGAATTCCGACAATTTGCTGGAAGACCTTTCCTCCAAACACCACAAAAATACTGCGGTGTTCAATCCAAATACAAATGAAAATCTTGACGTCAATCTCAAGAGCACTCACAATGGAGCACCAAACTGAGCATCGACGTACTCCTAGCAAGCTAGAGGTTGGACCAGGTGCCCGGGAGGAGTGAGCATCCTCTGTTGGCTAGCCGCATCCGCCGTTGATATTAATGCATGAAAATTTAAACAATATATAAAATACATGCGTTGTCTGATGTTATATCTATATAGAAAGCGCTATGGCGACCATGTCAAAGAAAAATATCTAAAACACTCACTGTCAAACCCCTCGCGGTTAACTGTTTTACGAGCTCTACACGGTAACACAAATGAGTTAAAGAAGATCCATCATTCATGATGTCAATAGATAGGCGAAATGTTGAAAGAGAATCATAAACGTAAGTAGCGCGTCAGCCCTAGCTTCTTATCTTTTGTATACCCATTGATCTGATCAATCTTTCGATTTGAATAGAAATAACTTTTGGCGAGGTCTGGCGCACTATTAAATTTTAAAAATTTCTGTAAAATGCAATGATTCGCCTCCTTTTTTGTGTTTAAAAGTAAATGACGTCAAAATATGGCATCGTATATAAGGGATAAGACATCACTACAGCTCAAAATTATTACGTAGTAAATTGTATTTACCTACACATTCTATATACATGATATCAGCGATCGGAATATCCAATTGATATATATACATTTTTTATAAAAGTAATTTTCGTCGAGTTTAAACGGCCGATTTAAAGGGTAAGTGCACCTTTTTCTTTCCTGAAAAGTAATCAGAATTTGATAAAGACATTTCAAAAATTATACAGAAACCTGATATATAATATCTGAATATAGAAGCATCATTACTTAGTCTGAATGTAAAACTCATTGTAAGTTCGTACCTTTAGATAAATCTACTTCATATTTTTTCAGGCGAAACTGCTCAAACGTCAAAACTCCTTCGGTTACTTTAAATAAAGACTGATATTTACCCCTGCTTGATAGAATTGGAAGCTTTTTAGCGATTTTGAAATGAGAATTGCATACCGAAACGACTTTATGCTCTCTGATATATATTTATACTTATGTTATAAAAATACATACACGTAATTCTTTTTAAAGACGTGGATATACTGATGGTACGTTTGGTTCGTAAACATGAATATAAAGCTCGCTTTAAATTCTCTTAGGAATTGGATATCTAGGTCAATCGATGTTTTATGTCATGAATCATGCAGGGGTACGTGATTTTCGAAGGTTGTAACACGCCAATTGGTGCCAGTTTTCAGTAGTTGTTGTAAATTCAACAATGATTCTGAGATAAAAGCCAAGAGAAGGAACTTCCAGAAGAATAAAATAACATTCGAATATAAAACATTCTTATTCTTAATGCTTCATAAACATCGACAGCGGGTGCGGCTAGCCAGCAGGGGATGCTTACTCCTCCCGGGCACCTGGTCCCACCTCTAGCTTGCTAGGGGTTCGTCGATGTTTAATTTTATGCTCTATTGTGAGTGCTGTTGAGATTATCGTCAGGATCTTCTTTAACTTATTAATAACGTACGAAGTAAACGTTTGTAATAAATGATCAATATAAAAAACATGTATATGATATTCACTTTGTATAATGAAATTCCATATGCGCATTTCAACAAGTTATATCTCATCAATGATGCTCGAGTCCGAAAAAAAAGAAACCCTAGTTATATAAAAGTAAGAAGAGCAAACGTCTACATTTTATCTATTAATTTAGTGAGATTTCTGCCACAGAATCTGCTGAGGACATGGCTATGCCAGGAGATAAACTTTAGTTTTAATCAAATTTCCATTAAATTCTGTAACAGAGAGTAACAAATATAATTCAAGTTATTTGCCCAAACACTGTGACACTAGGTGAAGGATATCGCCAGGGACATAACAATCTACCTGCAGACATAGCAAGCCAGTAGTTGAAATTGAGTGCATCATATGATAAATCCATGTAATTTAATTGGTTAGGCACGCGGTAACAATGAGAGAATATTGAGCGACTGCCGGGCACTTTCATACAATTATTGACTGGGAATAAGGGCAATATATGATTTGTTGGACCTGAAGATAAAATATTACCCGAGGCCGAAGTCCGAGGGCTGCATTTTGTCTGAAAGCCAACAAATCATATATTGCCCGAGTTCCAAGTCAATACATGTAATTGTTTTGTTATACCTTACATTAATACTGCAGAAACGAAGTAATTAACCCGGCATGTTTATGTTCATTTTCGTCTGTAAGAGACAGAGCGCCGAAAAATTGGTAGAGCTTATAGCGTCATCAACGACGTGACGTCACAAACAATTTACCGTTTATCCGTCGATATTTTTTCAACTATTGCCTTATGGTCAATATTGATATAAATATGGATTGCTTGGTCAAATATTCGAATTTATAGGCATTTTTCCTATGGCGATTTCATATAGGGATACTGATAAGGGTATAACAATGTTTTATGATTAACAGAGGTCAAGCATTATGACGTCACGAACAGTGCATTAGGCAAAGTGACAAAATTAGATAAAAAAGACTCTCTATTTAACATCAGAAGAACAGTATATTGCAATTAATTATGAATTAGGGTGTGTGATGTATTGAACCCATTACTACCCATTTGTGTGGGTACTAATTCTCTCATAGTGATAATTTTGGGAGGTTAAAGTCACGGTGGCGACATTTAATAGAAATAAAGTAGAAGAAAGATGGATTTGTCCACATGTAGAGAAACATCTCTATTTAATCAAGTAATCAAATTGCCCTTTTGGCTATAAATCTCCATTGTTGGCCTATTTTAACATTTTCGTCTTTTTAGAAAATACCAAATCATAACTTTACATACCTCTGAAATGCTTGAAAACTCATAAATTCATATATACTCATATTCCGGATTATTATAGCTTGTGTATGTATTTAAGCCTGTTTTGAGAAATTCTGACAAAATAAACAGTTCTAAGGAGAGTATTTTCTTCTTATGCGGTTTTGCTAGTTTTGCTATTTTTATTGGTTTTTGCGGGTTGCGATTTTGCTGGTTCCTATGGCAATAACTCGTGATGTATAACTCGTTAATTTTATTAAGAGCTAGAAGGTGGACAATTGCAGTTTTTATTCTATATATAGAGCTATGGTATTGCTTTATCCTAACGCAATAAAATAAATATGTTCCCGAATTAGTTTTTGAGGAAAGTGACTGTTTCTATATATAGCGCAATTATTAATGCAAAAAAATCAACATTTTGACCCAAAACTTTTAAAGAGTATAATGATTAGTAAATATACTGATGTTTGAATCTTAAGAAGCAGAACTTATACGACAATGATATTTTTTAAAAATTCTTTGGGCGATTTTTCATTGAAAAATATGCATTTTATGCAAAACTACCCATGCAGCAATGAAAATTTCTAGGAGCATTTTTTTCTGAAATAATGAAACAAACTGAGCTTATATCATTCATCGTCCATGTCAGTTTCAAATGTAATATATGAAAATAGAGTTATCTCCCTGTAGCCGCAACCCTAACCTAAATAGTGCCCTCGCTCACGCTCGGAGACTATTCCTACCAAAAGCAATAATATAAAAAAATAATACCCAAACAAACAGACATTAATAACTGAATATGTTTTAATGCCAAATTAAGAAGAAAGGAGGGGATCTCCAACAACACCTAGTTGCATCACCAACAGCAACACAAAGAAGACACGCACAGAAAGAGACGCAATGGTACAAATGAGTTAAAGAAGATCCTGACGATAATCACAACAGCACTCACAATAGAGCACAAAATTAAGCATCGACGGACCCCTAGCAAGCTAGAGGTGGGACCAGGTGCCCGGGAGGAATAAGCATCCCCTGTTGGCTAGCCGCACCCGCCGTCTATGTTTCAGCACGAAACAAGAAACGCCAAATCACATAGAAGCATCGAACATAAATGACTACACATAAACCAGCGCGTGAGAGGGAAAACCAATTAGAGTACCATATGTGCATATAGCGAAAGATGTTATATTTCACTTCTAGTGATCCATGAGGGTCAAAAAGCGTCCATTAGGATAATATACTTCCCATTCTGAACAAGGCTGGTCCATGTTGACAAATTTATCTGTTCTTTAATGATGCTATTCAATTTGAAGACGTTTACATTTATTCCACTTGGTAAGTGTTTACGCTTGTCGACCAGGAGTCCCCGAGAGCACATTTAGCCAAGTTCGATCAATTTCGGTTGATCGTTTCTTCAACGCATTCTAAAATTTCTGTCATCAATATTTCTTGAAATTTCTAAAACGTGGGTCCTGTTGCATCATATCCCTACCATCCTGCTACGTCTCTCGGTACGCTTTTTTCGACATAGTAACTTGCATACTTTTTTGGCATATAACATTGTTTAGATTTGAGAATCACTGACGAAGGTTAAGTACCCGAAACGTTCATGTCTGGTCCATGTTGCAAATTCATCTGTTCTTATATGATGCTATTCAATTTGAAGACATTTGCCTTGGATAGGAACTTTTTTACACTCAGACACTGAATATAGATAAATAACGTAACTTTGTCGGGATCTTCTTTAACTCATTTGTGTCACACTTATGCCCTTTGCCGTGTGGAGCTCGTAAAAAAGTTCCCCGCGAGGGTTTTGACAGTAAGTGTTTTGAATATACTTCCCTGACATTGTCGCCATAGCACTTTCTTTATAGACATAACGTCAGACAGTGCATGAAATTTATATATTTTCATTTCCATGCTTCATTAACATCGACGGCGGGTGCGGCTAACCAACAGGGGATGCTTACTCCTCCCGGGCACCTGGTCCCACCTCTAGCTTGCTAGAGGTTTGTCGATGTTTAATTTTGCGCTCTATTGTGAGTGCTGTTGAGATTATCGTCAGGATCTTCTTTAACTCATTTGAGTTCAGGATGAAGGTTTTACAAATAGATAATTTAACATGTAAGTATTTGTAAAGCTGAACATCGTATTTGTCTGAACAGTTGAATGAAGTTATGTATTAATAATATCATATACTGCGATTTGTCAAATTGCGCCGATATTTTCGACTACTTCTCTGGAACCAGAGGACGTGTTTCGATGGTAATTCGTATATATGATTTACGCTTTAGGTTCATCGTTTACACTGTTAGATTCAGATCACTTATTGTAGAACCTACAGCAGGCACCCACTCACCCAAATGCTAAAACTGATAGTAACTCAATAGGGACCAGGAAGACCAAACAGCTACGACGAATTCAAAGTATTAAAGCCAAAAGTCGTTTCATAAATCAACAATACATTTATGATGGTGTATGTATCGGGATGACAGGCGTATAATTCTCCCATCTGACCAATTACCAAATGGCATGAAGAATATACTGTATTGCTGTGTGCAATAGCCTACCAATCGTTAAATGATGACTTTTTGGCGGTGGAGGTTTTCGTTTGTTTGCTTTCGGTTTGTGGTTTATTTATATATGTGGGCGATTTTGTGCTGTGTATAGGGATATGGTCATTATTCATATTTGTCATTAAATTCAATTAAAGACAGTGGCCCAAGCAAAAAAAAAAAGTCGGAAAATATCTAAATGGATATCAAAAGCAATAGGGTATACGAAAGACAATTAAGCAGCTGGAGAGGACTCGTGTATATAGTCACTAAAGGATGCGCACCATTGATTTTTTTTATATTTCTTCTTAATGGACCGTTATACGTGCAATTGTATCTTTCGCTTCTTGAAGACAATTTCAACCAATTTAAATACATCAGACACGTGTTTGGAATAATTAATCCGCCTCAGTACACGTGGTATTTTGTTTTTTAAATACGGATGTGACAAAGCCAAGTGTACTTTAGTAGCGCCCTCTTGTTTTATTTTTTGAATTTAAATTCTGTGCATTTATTTTGTAGATATGTAACTTATGTAGGTAGCATTGTCGTGCGTTAACATTGACGGCGGGTATGGCTAGCAAAACAGGGGATGCTTACTCCATCCGAGCACCTGGTCCCAACTCCAGGTTCAGTCGATGTTCAATTCGGTTCTCTATTGAGTGTGTTGTTGGTATTGTCGTCAGAATCTTCTTTATCCCATTCAAATTAGTGTTACAACCTTTCAGCATCTCACTTTAAGAGTAAATACGAATTGATTTCGATTTTAAAGCTTTCAATGATATCTTCTTTATCGATCGATGTGCACTTTATTTATTTATATTTAGTTGTACCAATTTAAAGATCAAATGTAAACTTTTTGATAATTAAAGGGCGTCGCTTAGAGTATTAAATTGATAATAATATGTTTAGCACCTCAAAGTTCACTCGGTCCTTTGAAATCCCTTTAAATCAATTAAAATGTGTCATTGAACAAACTTCTAGCAACACATGCAGATAAGACTGACACCATATTTGTGGTTTTTTTTAGAATTTAGTGTCACTTATCCCATATTTTCTCACAGAAATAAAATGTTATGAAAAATAATTACTCAATTATTGATAGAAAGCAAGGATGAGCACACTGACTATATGAATGTTGATTCCAGTTTCGTTTTTGCCTTCTTAAATCAATTTAAGAAATCATCAACTTTATTTTTCGGTATTTCAATTCATGTTTTGTAAGGTTTAAGTACCTTCACGAGTTTGCAATTCAGATAAAAGCATAAAAATTCTGCGTAGGGATAACTCCATTTTGCATAAAAAATATCGATTCTCTTTTCGTATGCTACTTAAGATTTTAGAGATAAATTAAAGAAACCTGTAAAAGTTTAACGTTTTCAATCCACCAGCATCATTTTAAAGCAGATAAATTTACAGCATTGGCAATTGTTAATTTATCATGGAACATACATGCAAGTCTCGGGTATTTAACCCTCATCAGTGATCCTCAATCTAAACAATGTAATGTGGCTAAAATCTGTGAAAATTATGTCCTAAATATACCGTAAGACGTAGCAAGATGGCTAGGATATGCTACAGGACCCAGATTTTAGAAATGTAAGAAAATTTTGTAAACAGAAATTTCCAAATGCGCCCGAAGCAACCACCAAGCGAAATTGATCGAACCTGGCTACATGTCCCATCGGGGACTCCTGGTCCACCAGCAGTGACACCCACCAAGTTTAACAAATATTTAACGTCTTCAAACCCACCCAAATTTTACACGAAATTTTAGATAAATCTAATGTTCTGCTTTCACATTGCGAGATTACCCATCGTCCACATTACATGCGATTTAAAATAACTTTATAAAGAAATTATGAAAGGAATTACTGATCCTAGATTAAGGAATGGCAATTTGCAATTAGGTTGACTCCTACTTTCTTCATGAAAATATAGTTTAACATCCCAGAATGCACTTTCGAAACATTTTCTTGTGAACAATATTTTGACCAAAATAGAATTTTTTACATAACCAATGGCGAAAAGAATAAATCATAAATTTTACACATCATCAAGAAATTTAAGTCCATATCTTTATTTATGTGGTTATATTTGTATTATTATATTTGTACTCATGTAATGACATGAAGCTTAAAAACTATCAATCAAATACTCCGGTTATTAATGTTGTAAAATTGTTGATTGAAGAAATGAGAAACGGATTGGAGAATGTTTATTCCCTTTCTTCCCTTTTGTTCATTTTCTTTCACATTCAATCAGACTGGTCAGATTGGTTTTCGACACCTTTGATTGGTTCAAGGTACGAATCTGTTTCTGAGTTTGGTCTGGATCGAAATGAAACATCGTAGGCGTAATCATACTCAGCCTCATTCTCAGATTCATGATAAGGATGGGTCCCGGAGGCATTATATGGCACGGATGACATGTAGTTAGCAGCTTCCATTCGAACTGTTAAAACTGATATCCTAAAATAATGGGAAACATTTATCTTTAGCTATGATTTAAAAACAGCTGTAAAGTGATTCCGTATTCATTATAGTCGCATTATAATCTATACAGTAATTGTAAAATGTAACCGAAGAAGCTAACGCCAAATGACATTATGATCAATATTCTTTAATAAAGACAGCAGGACGCGGTAGCGTCACACACAGGAAAACGCCGAAAACATATAATAATGGAATATCTGTAATAATTGACCTAAAAATAGTAAATGTAAAACATGTAAATGTTAAAAACATTCAAATTCAATTTTGACGATAGGCCTAAATCCAAATATGGGAATATTTGAAGTTATTTTTTTTTTTTAACTCTTTTCTTTGTCATTCACATATCTATTACTTCTGATAGCTAATTCGGTTATATTAAATCAAAACAAGACATAGTACTGACCTTTTACAAAGTACATATACTACGCACCCTATGAAAACACATATAAGAAGGAAAAGACCAGCACCTTAAAAATAAAAAAAAGGAATAAAGGACACGTTCCATGAGAGTATTATTGAAAGTAACAAAGAAAGATATGGAGCATATGTAAGAATATAAGGCTCTTTCTATGAAATATACATCCGTTCCATCCGAGGGGTATCAAAATCATGTAAAACCCGAGAATGGAAACGATGAATCTTTCATACAAGACCGTGAACAGTATTTTTCTCTCATATCTATGGGCCAGAGTCAAACCTGACAGAAAAGTGACATTATTCAAAAAAATCAAGTTGATCTTATCAAAAAGAATATTTGCGGCATTCGAATTCAGTGTCCTCATAAATAGTTTATTCTATAAGCATAATCAATGAATTTAAGGCTTTTCAGAAACATTGAAAAACGATCTTAAGGTATTAGATGTATAATTAACGAAATCATATCCAAATATAGAAATTATGTGTATGAAGTATTTCATATTGATCCATTGCTCTTGATGTTGCACAAACTTTTAAACTATGATTGTAGGTAATGGAAAAAGAATTTCTTTTAACGAGGTCATTTTTAGGAGTTATCTCCCATTAATGGAGAAAACTTTACAAATTAATTGCAAAGGATCTAAACAGTGAACTTTGTTTTTTCAATGAAGTTTTTAAATAATTGTTACAGGTCTTCAAATTCATAGCATCATTTAAGACCTGATAAATTTACAGCATGGAGCAGATATGCACGTTTCGGGTACTAAACCCTCGTCAGTGGTCATCAGTCTAAACAATGTAAAATGACCAAAAAGTATGAAAATTATTATGCCCAAAAATATCCTAAACGACCTAGCAGAATGGATGGGATATGATGCTACAGGACCCACGTTTTAAAAATTTCAAATGCGTTGAAGAGACAGAAGATTAATCGAAGTTGATCAAACTTGGCTACATACGCCTTCGGGGACTTTTGGTCCACCAGCAGTGACACTCACCAAGTAGTTCAAATGTTAAGCGTCTTTAAATTCAATAGCATCATTTAAAAGCTGATACATTTTCAGCATGGACAAGACATGCACGTTTCGGGTACTAAACTTCGTCAGTGATCCTCAGTCTAAACAACGTAATATGCCCAAAAGCCTGAAAATTATTATGTCCAAAAATGTACCAAAAGACGTAGCAATTTTAAACGTCTTCAAATTTAAAAGCATCATTTAAGACCTGATAGATTTACAGCATGGACCAGACATGCCCGTTTCAGGTACTAAACCCTAATCAGTGATCCTCAGTCTAAACAATGTAAAATGTCCAAAAAGTATGAAAAAAATTATGTCTAAAAATATCAATTTCCAGAAATTAAAAAAAACCCTCGTCAGTGATCCTCAGTCTAGACAATGTTAAATGTCCAAAAAGTATGAAAATTATTATGTCCAGAAGTATCAATTTCTAGTAATTGTTCATCCATCAATATTTGAGCCCCATCTTTTTAAAAAAATATGGCTTAAATATTTGTTTTTTCATAGACTTCATAGTAAACTTTTAGGACCGATAACTGTTATAGAAACTCACTTTAAATCTTTATATTGTAACTATGTTGCAAGTTTAGAATTCCAAACTCAATAAATTGGTGAACCATTTATGCCTCATTAGACATCTAATGCCTTGAAATCGAGGTTTTATTGCCACGTCACCGCTCGCTGGCTTGTTTTTTGTTTTGCAAGCTGATCATATGACGTCACAATAGCGTTAACAATCTAAACAATAGCGTCACTTGATATGAGATACAGCTGTCACGTAATATGTGATACAGATACCGCTCACATAGCTGTATCTCATTGGCTTCCTCTGTGACACATACAAAGGTATGAGATAATATGGTTGTAAATATATTCAAATTTATATATTTATGCTTAAACAGTAATCTTTGGAAAAAAAAAAGTTATAACAAAGTACGTTAACAAGCAATTATTTTGAGGAAGATCGTTGATATCGGTCTGGTATATATTTATACCTAGCCCTAGTATGGGAAGCGTAAGGAAAAATCCGTCAAAAGAAGTATCTTTGTCTATCTGTGTAGAAGAATGATCGCTGTTTCCTGTTAACAAAGAGCAAAAGTTTATTAAAATTCTAATCAGTGAATGAAAGTCAAACACAAATGCCCAAATCATATTCTAAAAACCACAATTGAAAGGCTTTATTTTGAAAAATATACATATTAACAGAAATTTCTCATACGAAAATTAAATAGGACCAACAGACGGATACAATACTATAAGCTCCTTAGAAACTCGAAGAAAAAGTACAAAATGCATTGTAGGTGGCATTGTTAAAACGCTCCGTATTGATTATATTATCCATATATCACATGACCCATGTAAATATCTCTTAGAAAATTAGAATCCAAGTAGAAAAGACCGAAAAGGATGCCAAAATTTTATGCCGTAGTGTTACATGTACCCACAACTTCGCTTCTTGGCCATGGAATGACAATCGATAAAAGTACATGTAAGTAGCGCTACCCTGAATGAATTCAGAAGACAGAACTAGAGAGAATTCATTATGATACTTTAAACATTCAATCACTAAGATGAATGTTATATATGTTCTGAATGTTTCCTCATTGGTCTGGTTGGTTTATGTGTAGGCTTTTGTGTTTCTTGCATTAAGTATTTGTGCAGTTTGCTGTTAATGCTGAAACCCAGTCAGATTGAAGATATCCTCATTTCTTCGAGCTTTTTTTTTGGTGATGCATGCAGGTGTAAGGATTTGTTCTGTCTTCCTTTGAATTTTCTCAAATGTAGGTGTTGCTGAACTATTTTGCTGAATTGTCTTGATTGAAATAAATTTCATTTGTACTGCATATACTGAATAATTCAAAAAATCTAAAATTGATACTTGCGCGTGCTCTCCGTTTTTATCGTGACATTCAAAGGTGTAATACTTGACGATGAAATTGCCCTCGCCGAAGACTGCATCGTTCCAGTTCTAAAAGTATTCAAATATTCACGTTACGAAAAGTCGAATGAAATTAAAACTGTTCACTTCATCGTACTGAATAGGTCAGAGAAAACAACCCGCCGAAGGTCGAAAACGGAAATTAAGTTTTGAACACTAAGCTGACGAAATTAAACTAATCAAGAGGTCGGTTTCAATCGATTCGCTGTACAAATAATAAACCAGTGTATTGCTTTTCCCTTACATGGTCGCTAAAACACTTTCAATATAAACATAACTTCAGACAGTGTATGATCTGTAGATATTGTTCTCATATTCGTGAACATCGACAGCGGTTCCGGCTTCTAGCCAAAAAAGAGATGCTTACTTCTCCTTGGCACCTGGTACCACTTCTAGATTACTAGGGGTCCGTCGATGCTCAATTTGATGCTCTATTGTGAGTGCTGTAGAGATTGTCGTCAGAATCTTCTTTATCTCAATTCGAGTTGTATGACTTGCTTTGCTTGCAGTAATAGCTATTTAATGTTATTGAGCGCTTGTGAAGATATACAAACAAGTCAAAAGACAAAATAAATTGAATATTGAATAAAGAGCCAATAAAAAGTTAGAACATGTTGAGGTGACCACTGCGAAGCGTAAGCAATCGTAAGAAGTAACAACACAAAAGCAAAGTAACAGTTGTATTTCCTTGATTAATTCATGTGTTTGTATAATATTTTATTTGTTATTCCCATTCCGATATTTTAGCTTGCTTGATATGAAATAAATATCTATCATATTTACATAGTTATACTTAAAAAACAATGATTCTGATTTGTCGAGAAATTGTGTTGACACCTGCATCATCCGAAACCGGAAGTACGTGTTTAGCAACGTTATACGCAGCGTTGCTAGCAACACAACTTTAAAGCTGCAACGTTGAAACGCGACGAAATGAAATGATAAAAAAAATCATTGTAATATTCATTACGTTAATCGAGGTATCAACGCTATAAAATTGCGGGAAAACTTTTGCATCTTACGCTACGCACATGATGCAATTTTCTCTCTTTCTTTTGTGTCGATACCTCGATCAATTAAAAAAATGCTTCCTGAACTCAAAAATATAAAATCACACTGCTAGATCGAGATAAGATACATGAGTTAAAGTAGATGTACTAGGTACGCGGCTCCTTTTCAAAACAAATCAAATGAGGAAGTATGAAATTTTCATTCTCATAACGCGAAGCAACAAGCGCAATGCGGAATCTATTTTAAATTAATTTTCCTTCCAATGTATAGAAATCGGAGATACTTTAAGCATTAATTACAGTTTTGAATCGTTATAACATTACTTTCTCATTGTATTAAGTTTGATGAATACCCAATATTGCTACACATTTATCAGTATCTTAATATAATATCTCCATAGGAAAAATGCCTATAAATTCGAATATTTGACCAAGCAGTCAATATTTCCATCAATATTGGCCCTATGGAAATTGTTAAAAAAAAGATATTGACCGATAAACGGTAAATCTTTTGTGACGTCATGTCATTTATGACACTATTAGCTCTACCTATTTTTCCGCGCTCTTTCTCTAATAGACGAAAATGAACGTAGGTATGTTAATCAGTTCGTTGCAATATTGATTTAAGGTATAACAAAACCATTATTGACTGGGCCTTCGGCCTCGGGCAATATTTCATCTTCAGGTCCAACAAATTATAAATTGCCGTCATTCCTAGTCAATAATTGTATAATGTCTTATGAATATATCAAGGAGTTTTGAAAAGTTGAAATCTTCTGCCAGCAAAGGACGATTTGGGATCTACCAGTAGCGATGATTTATTTGCTCCACAATTTACGTCTTCTTTATGGCACTAAATCACCAAATCGTGTACAACTTAAAATGTTTTCCAAGATGTATTAGTGTTGGATAAGCAAAATCCTTTGTTACTGTGAGGTGACAAAAAATAGATACTATTACGCTGGGCTTTTATCTTTTCTCATTCGGGTAGGACTGTCAAGAAGTTAACAGACAAAAATGACAAAGAAATCTGTCATTGTCAGAAAAGTAATTTTTCAAATGTAGATTAAAAAATCAAACAAGAGGGCGAAACTGAAAGGGCAATGTCTTAAAATACTTTGGGTAGAAAAATAACTGATGAGGATTTACTATCCGAAAACCCTGTCCGATGCAATAGAATTGGTTTGAATTTTTCATCAAGAAAATAAAGAGTTGGCGCACTTCCGTATTATTTTTTTGTCTATAATCAGAAAATGGAAGTTAAACACTTAACCCAAAATCAGAATCCAATAAAGTCTCTGTTTGCAATGAGTTAAAGAAGATCCTGACAATAACCTCAAGAGCACTCACAATAGAGCACAAAATTAAGCATCGACGGACCCCTTTTCAAGCTAGAATTGGGACCAGGTGCCCGGGAGGAGTAAGCATCCGAATGCCCCCGGTGACATATTTGTTAGTATAGACACATTTTTTCTGTTAAGTATGTGAAAGGTCAAGGTCATGGTCACTGGGTAAAAAATGATTGGTATCAATGGAAAAACCTTGTGACAAGGAATACACATGTGAAATAATTATCAAAGCCCTGTCACTTACCATTCAGAGGTTATGCCAAATGTTAAAGTTTTTGTAAAGTGGGTCAAAGATCAAGGTTAAGGTAAAGACATTATGGTATCAATAGAGAGGTCTTGTTACAAGGAATACACATGTGAAATATGAAAGCCTGATCACTTACCATTCAAAAGTGATGCCAAATTTTAAAGTTTTTTAAAAGTAGGTCAAAGGTCACGGTCAAGGTCACGAGGTCCAAAATTTTGAAATCAATGGAAAGGTTTTGTCACAAGGAATGCATATGTGAAATATGAAAGCTCTTTCACCTTTCATTCAAAAGTTATGCCCAATGTTAAAGAATATGATTCCGGGGGCATAAAAATCAAAACAAAAAGAATGAAAGATTCTTGAAAAATATTTAAGACAGAATTGTCAAAGGACTGTAGAAACACGACGGACAGTGATATATGTATCTGATAAATACTGTCCGTTGTCCAGTTTAAGAACGGAAATTATTTTAGGCAGAGCTCTAAAATATATCAATCATAATACGTACACAATGCAAGTTCTATCATGCAGACAAGAAATTTTGAAAAAGAAGCATCCAGCTTATCTATTTTACTTTCTATACCTGTGTTACCAAAACACAATGGGTGGGTCGCACATCATCTTTAAAGAATATAATTGGAGAAACAAAACGTAAACCATTATCATTATGTGGCATATCATTTATCCCAAACTTGCCAATTTAATAATTTTTGTAATGTCGACTGTATGTATTACGAAATAAGGAACACTGAAGAATACCACATTGTAAAAAGAAAAGAACATGAAAACTAGTCCAAAAAAAAAAAAAGAAAATTTACTAATACGTTCTGCGAATAAGCAATTCTCAATGTAGAGAGAAAGCATATTGATTGCTTGCAACACTCATCATTTAGGTTGTGTAAAGAAAGTCATATCCGAAAAGTTTGTTACATTCGGTGTTTTGGGTGGTTTTAAACAAAAATATATTTTTAGGTGGAGCACAGCGAAATGTTATAATGTTTTTTTTAATATATCCCCTCCCCCAAAATTGCATCGATAAAGTCAGTCGCTTCCAAATGTAATTTTCGTTTAGTAGCTTCTCGGTTAGTCTCCTTGTCCTTGTAGTTTGATCTTGCTCTTTATGGAACCATTTGTAAATATTTAATCTCGTTTTGCTTACTTTGATACATATCTAAGAGTTTTGTTTATATTTTGTCCTTTTTTTTTTAGTTTTTCTTAAACTTTCACTCCATACATTTTGACCTTGAAACTCGTCAAATTTGCATTATTTTCTTTTTACTTACGTCTCTTTGGAACTAGCATAGCAATTTGGAACTGCAATAAAAATTACAACAAAAGAAAGGGTCAGCTTTAGAATACTTTGTAACTGTTTCTTATCTTTTAACACAATTGACTAAAAATTTGAGATACATTTTGTATATCATTGTATTTCAAATAAAAAAAAATGACATTTTGCTTCACATAACTAAAACTAAAAACAAAACACTTGAACACATATTACATTTATATCCTTCGCTTGATAGAAATGTTGAATCTGAGATTGCTACCGGGCATCTTGATTTATCTCCCTTGCATTCCTTTTGAATGATCTTAAATCCATCTTCTTTAAAGAAAATGGGGCATCCATCTAGAAAAGAACAATATGAAAGTTTCACATAGTGACTCAAACTGTTGTTTAACTTATATAAAATATGTTCATTAACGGTATCCTAAGTATATTCTCCGAAATGCAAAAAGGTCATGGATGAGAAAAAGCCGACGCGCCTCATTTGAGTAGGCCAACATATGCGAAAATTACAAATTAGAGAAATTCAAGGAGAAAATGCGTATCAAAGCGATTTGTAGCGTGAGCAAAAATACGTTTCATTTTTATTTATCGACGAAGTTGACTTTTGCAGTTGTTCTTGGAATTTCAAATAATTCATGCGTCGTAATTTTCAATTTTCTTTAAATATATGCATACGTTAGTAATCTTTTTACTTGAAACCCTAAACATTCGATTCACATAAAAACAAATGTTAGAATCCCCTGTCCAAGAGTTGGATTGAGATCGGTAGACAACATAATCCTTTTTTTACATAATTGTGAACAAGGTTGTGTTCTTTCTTAATTCTATGTTTACTTCAACTACTTCAATTTTGTGTACATGTAAGTTATGTTTGACTTGTTTTCTAAATTTCTTTTTCTCTTGCTAAGTTTTAAAGTCGTATGTCGGAACATTATTCATTATTGAATAATTGAGTCAAAATTATAGATACCTACCTTGAGGTAACAGAGCAACGTCTTGAAAGCACATTTCAATTAGGCGGTTTTCAGTTGTTGGTAGGCAATGATATTCCTCGACTGATGATCCCCATGTGCAATTTAAGTTGTCACTGTGCTGTTTTCTAGAATTTAAAGTCGTAGGACATTCTTGCACGTACAAGTACTGGTAAGACATCTTTATAAAACTCCAGATTAATGTTATCACCAAATTTATTGAACGACAACGAAAGTCCATTTTACTTCCTGACCTTTTTATCTTGAATAATTGTTTTATTGTGTAATGAGGATATATCTGAAATAATTATACTTCTCATTCTCGAACAGGAACGAGAATATAATAGAATCAGTATTATGTCAGAATACGTCCCAGTTTGATTACAAGTTGAAGATACAACTTCTCTCTTTGCAGGAAATAAATGAAATACTTGTCGGTCTCAAAATGATAAAAGGAAATGAGTGAATTATTTTGAAGTTTAGTTATATTTTATATATGCAAGTATAAGATTGGGTCAATTAACAAGAACAGAGTTGAAATCAAATATGTTAGGTACAGATACATATTTCAAATAAACAAGCTTATGAAGAACAAATAAACAAAATACAAAGGTCGTCCAAAATGCTCGATGACTGGTATGTTTTAAATGAGTTAAAGAAGATCCTGACGAAAATCTCAACAGCACGCACAATAGAGCACAACATTAAGCACTGACGGACCCCTAGCAAGCCAGAGGTGGGACCAGGTGCCCGGGAGGAGTAAGCATTCCCTGTTGACTAGCCGCACCCGCCGTCGATGTTTAAGCAAGAAAATTAAAATAATGTATAAAATGCATGTACTATCTGACGTTTTGTATATATAGAAAGTGCCATGGCGACAATGTCAGGGAAATATATTCAAAACACTTACTGTCAAACCCCTCGCGGGGAACTTTTTTACGAGCAAGAGATTTTGCGAAAAGTTGACACCAGCTGATATCAAATTGAGTTTGTTATTTATACAATACAAGCTCGTTGAATAAACATCAATAAATACCTATCAATTCCAGTCTCAAAGTTGAGAAGGCAAATCAAATAATTAGAATTTCCATTAGAATTGCTGCGAACCCCGCAATGAACAACATTCCGAAGTGAGACCAGGTACCCGGGAATTGTCAGCGTCTCCTGTAACATGCAACATCCGTCAAACCATCTCCTTGGGAACAAATTCGGTTTATTCTCGATGTACATTTTGTATGTATTTGATGTATACGTCAGGAAAAGATGTCTTGTTTGGTAATGATGACGGTCATTTAATCGCAATCCAGAATAATATTGATCAGTCGGAAAATATGAGGATTTTTTTACAAAGTCCCCGTAGCGATCGTAAGACTTCTTCAATGATGATTTCATTCAAATTGTGTAATATAACCAAAAGTTAGGTTTAAAATTGTAAGCTGGAATGAAACAAAAATGCCAGTATCTGAATTTGCCTTATAATTTGGTATGCTTGATTTATGGCATTATTTTGTTTATTATTATTTTCGATATATTCCTAGCCGTAAAAACGGCATACGACACTTGGCTATTTGGTGCGTAGGGTTTGTTGGCCGCAGTGCGATAACTTTATAAATTCGTTACTGAAATTCAGGAAATTGCCAAAAGGAATCGGCAAATGTTCCAGGGGATATATGACTATGCGTAAATCTAATGAAGTTAAACCAAGCGATCGGTAATCATACTCTTAATACCTTTTAAAAGCTTTACTGTCAATGATACGGCAGGAATTGTAATTGCCTGACCTTGTGAGGTCAGGCACAGCTAGATTTTAAATGCATGAAACAAAGCAAGAAGCCAATGCAGCGTTTGCATGTAACAATGATAAGCGCCGTTTACAAACATTTACAAGATCACACAAAAACAGCATGCTCTTTAAAAGAGTTATCGCTCCTTTAACATGAACGCTTCAAAGTGATGGTAAGGAGCACCGGAATACAAGACATTGAGATGGCTGAGTGGAATAGAAGTTCAACTCTCACGCAGACGACCGGGTTCGAGTCCCGGTGCAATCATACGAGGGAATAAACTGGTATCAGTTGGCTGAAAGATTCTATTTCGTTTACATTAAAAACGGTCACTTACAAATGTTCTTTTTAATTTTCAGCTTAAAAACGTGGGTGTACTGGTGGTAGATGCAGTACTACATACTTATTGCACACGAAATCGGACCCACTCTATCAATCAGATGCCCTCATTTTGTTTACATGATACACGTGTATATGACAAAAGGGATGATTTTGGATTCAACATAGCAAATTTCCCCTGGCTTGACGGTGATGTTCCAAGATTTCCGTCATACGGCATTTACATATCACAGCTCATCCGGTACGCTAGAGCATGTACTGATATTTTGGATTTTCACAGTAGAAATTTACAAATTACCAAAAAACTTTTAGGTCAAGGTTTCCGCTTTCATAAACTAGTTCAGACTTTCTGGAAATTTTACAAAAATTACAGTCAACCTCTTTTAAAATTCGGATCTATATACGCAACAGAGTACATTACTTTGGGTATTACACAACCTGTCTTTTATGGTGATGTGATAAACAAAATTAGAAGGATCAAAGGTAGGCAGCATAACCATCGAAAATGCGTCATCAAACGCCTTTTTCACCATGGATAGGATCCTTATGTCACCAGACGGACACTAGGCTTGGCACTTGACCAATCTACAGTCTTGTACAAGCGCATCCTTGAGACTTGTACTCGGACTGACTGTGACGACCAGACTTCATGACGGGCCCTGTCCAAACCTCTTTAGAGAAGACAGGGCCCCGACCACCTGTCCTCTCTAAATGTCAGTCGGACTCCTCGGGTGATTACATACATGAGCTCGCTACAGCCGGCAGAGCACGGACTCTATTACGCATTCCCTCTTTTTATATCCATTTACATATTCATCTGTGTTTCTGGGGCCTCTGCGTTTCGCGGTCTTGTTTGTGTGAGGTCATCTTACATTGAGGAGGTTGTTTTACACCACAATTGTACGTTCATCGAGACCTCTGGGTAATTGGAGAAGTGAGAGGGTTGTGCGCACGTAATCAAGGATAACCACACCATTTGCTACTTGCGTGACAAATGGCCGTCCAAAGTCGGCACCGGTTGCCCATTGGTCTTGTCGGTTTATGTGTCGTCTTTTGTGTTTGATGTTTACATGTCGTGTGTCTCTTTTCCGTCTCGTGCTGTACTCGTCTTTTGTGTTTTTGCATCGGGTGTTTGTGTTTTTGCATCGGGTGTTTTGGTGTTTTACTGTTGATGCTGCAACGGGGTCTTGTTGGAAATCTCATCCCTTCTTTTTCTTTTTGATTGGTTGGGGGTATTTTTATACATTACTATGGAGTTATTAGAAATGTATACTATACTGAGTTTTAGACTCATTTCGATGTGTTCCCGCTTGTTTTATTTTTCCAAGGGTCCATCAAGTCAAGACTACGGGGTGAGGAGGGTCGCTGTTATTTTGTTAAGATCAGGCAAGCTTTTTTGAAAAGCTCATACTTGCTGCCTGAAGGCCTGCTTCGTCTCTACGGATTCAAGTACCGCGTTGTAAGTTTACAATCATGCTTTTGGTCATGTACATGACATCTCGTATACCAGATATATCGAGGTTGTTATTGCATGATAATTACTATTTCTTTCTTTTTGTGTATCTTTTTTGTGTTTATGTTTTGTAAAGAGTACGCGTCTTGAAATTTCCTGGAGTGTCTGCTTGTTTTAAACCATTCGTGGATGGAACGAAATTATCAAAATTTGTTTTCATCATCCAAACAAACATGGTTGTATTAATAGCGGTATGCATCCTGTGTTTTGATTCCATAAAGTAGGAGTTGGTGTTGGCAGATTACTGAATGTAGTTCCGATTCTTTTTCGTTTGAGTTTGTATTCAATACTTTGATATAAATACAGCATCTTATTAGTTTGAATACCTTTCACTAGTCTTTTATGATAAGAAAAACGCACCATTGTACAGGTGTGTCTTATTCTTATATGTATTCATAATACTCATTTTCTTACTTTGAATGCATAACATCCCTACGCCAAAAATGTTTGGTGTGATTTTACAAATACATAGAATGCATTCAGAGTTATCCTTCTCTCTATAGTGTGTAATTTCCCAATACAATGTAAATGAGAAATAAGTATGTGACATCAACATATTGACTTCAAATTTTTGTTGCGATAGGCTTTAGGGATCTAATTGTACAATTGAGGACATATAGGGTTAATTCACTTTTAGGGTAGATATCCTGTAGATTCGAATCAGTTTCATCGTATTGTATGTACAAGTGATAAGTAGTGACACTTGGTGTGGTTACCATAGGTAAAATTGAAGTTCTGCGTACTTCTCAAATTGTCTGATGCAGACATTTTCCATTGCCAACTATGGTAAATTCAAAATATTTCTCATAATGTTGTATGATTTTCCTTCAAACTTGGAATACAATATATTGGATATACTACTAAATGAAACCTTCCGGCATATACCTTTGTGTAAAATGACATAAAAAATTATTATTATAAAATATTTTTCAAATACCCTCACTATGCAAATTGGAGTTATCTTTCTTGTAAGTCAGAAATTAATACGGAATATTTCCAAGCAGCTGTTAATTAGACATGTTTTCGTTTCAAAAGATTACTCGGTACCTTTATGTAATATTATTGAAGCATAAGTTGACTTTATCAATATCTTAAACAAAAACAAATATTGCAAAAACGATGCACTGTTATCAGGTAGAAATAAACAGGAACATCATGTCCAGTCGGTTTTATAATATAGACGAACATTATTCCTGTAAGACTTTACATATATACAAAAAATGTTTATATAAGTGCGGGGAGCTCTTAGATGTGATGACTCGAAATGTTGGGTGCCGGATATGTCCTTAAGAGGACGTTTGAGCTTAATTTTCATCGTACACCTATACGTACATGTGTAAGAATATATTACTCCTGCCTCAGTCTTTGTGTTTTTCTAAAAGTATATCCGATATCAATAAGATGGGACGTGGAATTTAAGGCGGCACCGATTGTCGATTGGTCTCTTTGATTTATGTGTAAACATTTGTGTTTGAAGTATCTAATTATGTGATTTGGTGTTCCTGGTACCTCTATGCGTCTCTTT
This sequence comes from Pinctada fucata, assembly GCA_028142955.1. Classification (NCBI taxonomy): domain Eukaryota; kingdom Metazoa; phylum Mollusca; class Bivalvia; order Pterioida; family Pteriidae; genus Pinctada; species Pinctada fucata. The sequence goes on along the minus strand of AP027111.1, from coordinate 48,024,397 downwards.
CTGTGCGTGTCTGCTCTGTGTTTTGCATTCAATTTAGGTGTTTTTGGGGTTTTGCTGTAGTTGCTGCAAATGAGTGTTGTTGGAGATCCCCTCCTTTCTTTTAAGAAATGACTAGTTTGAAACTTCGGTTCCCTTTACATTGGCAGATCTTGCACTTATGTTGTCAAAATTTCCAGGCTGCAACAAACATAACCAGACCGCCAATAAAAAATTACAACAAAGAGCGTGCAAAAAGGTCCGTGTACTAAACCACAATTCAACTTTTAATTTCGGAAAAGTTAATGAAAATTAACCAATTTTTCATTTTCTTTTGTTCAATTTAGTAAATAAAAAATGGAACATTGGTTCAATGTTCCATTTTTCATTTTAGAATTCTAAATTGAAAAATGAAAATGGAAAATTAAACCATTTTCAATTTTCATTTTGAATATGAAAAATAAATATTTGATTCGATTTTTGATTTTTCATTTTTAGAGAAAAGAAAATGAAATTTCCATTTTGCTCTTTCAGATATTATTTTGTTAATGGATATTAGAAAATGGACACAATACAAAACAAAACGTTAAAAGATACAAAAAGAAAGAGATGAAATGGAGTAAAGAGGGAAAAAAGTATATATAGCAGTGCAAAATAACGGAGTGGGGTCAAGGAAAAAAGAGAGGGGAGGGTGTAAATGTATATAAAATGGGGGACGCATACCTGAAAATAGACGTAAAGACAAAATCAACCCCTTATAAAGTATAAGAGACATGATTATAAAACCACACGTGTATACTCTCACTTTAGCGAGCATACATTTAGAATGAAAAAGGGGTTATAATTGTATTTGAAAAATATAAACAAGGGAGCGTCGCCAATTGACTAAAGATATATATAAAGGGAAATGTTACATAATGGTAGTGATATTTCTTATCTGGCGGCCGCCACTTAATTTATCTGGTGGCCGCCGGCATTTAATTATTTGGCGGCCACTAGGTAATTATGTGGCGGCAGCTAGATAAATTAAGTGGCTGCCGCCAGATATTTAAGTGGCGGCCGCCACATAAGTATGTGGTAAATATCTGGCGGCAGTCAATTAATCTATCTGGCGACCGTCAAATAAATCTTTTGTTACATTCCATCTGCTTATTTTTCATTAGTCATATCAAACAGATTAAAAGACAGGATGAATTAAGTAGCCTAGAACAGAAAGAAACATGTTATGCATTGATTTTGTTTATAATTGTAAATTTATTGATTTATTGTAAATCATGTGGCGGTCGATACTTAAATTATGTCGGCCGCCTGATAATTATGTGGCGACCGCCAGATAAATTATAATTCATACCTGTCACCTACGGGCTTACGTTATACATACACCTCACCGGTAAACTTTAAAATGGAAATTGTTCTCGCAAATCTCTAAGGGACGGAGTTCACCCCTGTCACGCCAATGCTGAAGTCGACCCCCTCCAAACATTCACATATATTTGTTATACTAAAGTCATCATCTTGCCGTTCCAGCGAAGTTGTATGCCTACTCTGCTGTATAAAAATTCCATGGAAAAATAAATTATCAATGTTTGCGTATTTCGTCGAACATCGTAAACAAACTTTTCAGAGCGTTCAATTTAAGGTAATTTTAGGTAATTAATACTAATAATTGTCAAATATTTTACATTGCCCACAACACATCACACATGCCATTAAGCAAATATTCGAACATAGATGTGTATATATCATGATATCTGATCATCGGCAGAGTACACCTTTACCCGGTCGGTTGGGTAGGAGGTAGATGTACAGGTCAAAATCAAACATTTGCTCCGCCAGTCGTGTCAAATGCCTATCCCAAATTAATTGTTACAAACGATAAAATTATGTCACATATACCTGAACACGTGTCCAGAGTCTCTTGTTATGTCTCCTCACAATTGATCCTACCGTATAAAACTCCCCCTTTCTACCCATTCAATTTCTACAGAGAGCATCCCCTTTGACTGAAACCTTTCGCTTGAATTTTCCGATCCCAAATCATGTAAATGGTGCATATTTATTACGCTACAATACAATATGTTGGCATAATTAGTTTATTTCTTATTCGTGATCGCGTTGTTTTTAGACTCAAATGTAAACCGGAAGTACGGCATCTTGACAAAACGATGAAGCGGTGTATAATATCCGAATGTGATCGGTAATTCGAAATGGTCTATTGGTTCTCTATAACTCTTCCGCTATAGCCGCGTGTGTAAAGTTGTTTAAGATATTTTCTAAGTCTTAAATAGTCCTCTGATTTTTCACAAATTCTCCAGAGTATTATACCAAGTTCATGGGCAATGCTTTCTTGGTATGCGCAGGATGACACGAGTCATACCTTAAATGTACAAGAAAGGAGGGGATCTCCAACAACACCAGGTTGCAGCACCCACAGAAAAAACCCCAAAACACCCAATGCAAAAACACAAAGCAGACAAACACAGTAAGCGACGCATAAGGGACAAGGAATGTCAACGCAAAACACAGAAACATCAAACACAAAGGACTACACATAAACCAAGGAGACCAATGGACAACCGGTGCCGACTAAGGACGGCCATCTGCCACGGAAATATCAGAAGGTGCGATTATCCTGGATAACGTTCGCACAACCCTCCCACTTTTCCGATTACCCAGAGGTCTCGAAGAACGTACAATTTTGGTGTAAAACAACCGCCTCACTGTCAGATGGCCACACACAAACAAGACCGCAAAACATAGGGGCCAAAGCAACACAGAGTTCGTACGTAATACAGTCCGTGCTCTGCCGACTGTAGCGAGCTCATGCATGTTATTACCCGAGGAATCCGACTAACATTAAGAGAGGACAGGTGGTCGAGGCCCTGTCTTCTCTAAAGAGGTTTGTGCAGGGGCTTGTCATTCAATTTGAAGACGTTTACATTTATACCACTTGGTGAGTGTCACTGCTGGTGGACCAAGTTCGATCAATTTCGGTTGATCGTTTCTTCAACGCAATATAAATTTCTGTTATCAAAATTTCAAAAAAGTGGGTCCTGTAGCATCATTTCCCACCCATCCTGCTACGTCTTTCGGTACGCTTTTTCGACATAATAACTTTCATATTTTTATGGCATATTACATTGTTTAGATTTTAGGATCACTGATGAGGATTAAGTACCCGAAACGTGCATGTCTGGTCCACGTTGCCAATTTATCTGTTCTTAAATGATGCTATTCAATTTGAAGACGTTTACATGGAGTCCCGTCGTCACAGTCAGACAGAGTGCAAGTTTTAAGAATGCGCTGGTACAAGACTGTAGATTGGTCAAGTACCAAGACTAGTGTCCGTCTGGTGACATTAGGATCATATCCACGGTATAAAAGGCGTTAGATGATTCTGACGCATTTTCGATATCAATTTTGTCTATCTTTGATCCTTCTTATCTTGTTAATTATGTCACCATAAAATGCAGGTTGTGAAATACTCAAAGTAATTTACTCAGTTGCCTGTGTGTTTGGAAAAAATCGTTGAAATTCGGTATCTCTGAAATTTTGACCTTAACTTGGATGATTTTCGTTCTTTTTGTGTAATATCTAGAAAAATGTTTAATTATTGGTGAAGTTGGTACCTAATGTAGCACTTTATAAAATTCTAGTTTTATACAAGTGTCTGTCTGGTCCACGTTGCCAATTTATTTGTTCTTAAATGATGCTATTCAATTTGAAGACGTTTACATCTAAACTGTTTTATCGCATAATAACAAAGAAAAGTAAAATAAAAATCAAAGAGTGCATGTCAACACTTTTTGTATTTTCTTTATGTGCTATTTTTAGCAACAAATTTCCGGCATTTTTACCCAGTTTCAAATAAGTATAAATCTTGATTTTCATCACGGACCTATAAATTTTCCTTCATAAAATGATTAAGTGACATAAATACTAAATCATCATATGGTTATCATAAAATCGTTGAAATTCCTTCATTCAGAAGTGACATGCCTTAATGAGTTTGGACAGTCGATCATTTATTTTGTCGTGAGGAAGCGTGGTGTACGTATTAGAAAAATCGTATGAAGATATCGTATTTGCTTCAAAATTTCTTGATTTCATTTTGTCAATCACATCTCCTGAATTTTTAAGTCCGTATAAACATAATCATCCCTCCTCCAATCTTACCATGCTATCGAAGTTTTTATTTACTCAACCGGAGACTAAGTTTGATATTCTCATGGATGTTATTCACATAGTCTGTAATGCGCAGCAATGAATAATTGTCAATATTCCAGATGCCGATATCGTATTCTATGAACCTTTTATAAAAATGGTTCGTACTCATATTCTAGTAGGTTTTCGTCCAATTTCCGCGTATAATAAAACGTAAGGGTTCCGACTCAATACCTTCTTGAAGAAATGTGAATCCAATTTTTATGCACCAGACATGTGTTTCGAATATTAAATTGTCATCAGTGATGCTTGGTGTTATTTTAAGAATTATATTTTCTGCATTTACTTTACAGAGAGTGCGTGACTCCAAATTGCCTGTAGGGTCGATTCAGTAGCATATGTTCTATGCATATCCAAATAAAATCTATTGGTCCTCTAATGACCTCTATAACTCTTCCGCTACTTAAGTCAAGAACTTTTTCAACCATCTTGATCGCACAGCCAGTCGAAATTAGAGGATTTACTCTCAACTCCAACGCCTCTCTACAAGCTTCTATACATTCTTTTCTTGGTATGGACGGATATACTTTCTCAACGTCGAAAAAGAAAATAATCGTATTCTCTGGAAGAACCATGTCACGTTTCTTAAAATTATTAATGAGATCAGTGGTATCCTTTATATATATCTTTGAAGTTTCATCAAATTCATTAAGTTCGTGCTCCACCATGCTGTTTCAATCCCGCTGAAAATAGTGCGTTTCGGATTTCCTTAACTGATGTTCTCTTCCTTACGCATACGGTACGGTTAACTATTATCTTAATCTTATTAATCGCAATCTCTGTCAGGTCCTTTTCAATAACTTCGAAGAAGGACCTTCGTTCATTTTCGCGTATAACTTCAATATATAGTTAGTGATTTGTTCACTACCACTATACCCGATCTCTTGTCCGCTGATCTAATGATGATAGATTCGTTATTTAAAAGAGGACGGAAAGAATCGTATTCCGCTGTATTCAGATTGAGTTTGCCTCCTTGCTTGAGATTACTCATTATGTCAACTGTACTCATAGTCAATACATAAGTCAAGCCGCATGTCCCCACCTTCCTTGGAGGTAAAGTTTCTTTTCGGTTTTACTTTGAATTTATCTTATGGTATAAGGTTATTAATCCCCCAATTTCATTTTTGTACAATGTACTTGTCAAAAGAAAATTCTCTTTGACGCATCCTCCGTTCCCACTCGTTTAAATCTGCCAGTAACTTTGTTGTGTTAAACTTTGACTTGTCTGAAATAATATGGAAGTGTTCCAACTATATTCCTTCCGCTCATCAATTGCAATTCCACAATTAAAGTGCCTTAAAATCTCCTTTTCGTAGTCATTTGTATCAGATATCAATACGGAAGCGTTCCAACTCTATATAATCATGACAAAAATTCATGTCACCAAAAAACCAAAGACATTTCCTTTACAATCATCTCGTTAAGTACAACCATTTCATTTCGATATAACTATTACTCCGGTTCAGTAAGAATACCGATTGATTCAGACTTAATACAATTCCCCGTGACCCGATGTTTGAGGTGTTTCAATTCAATTTCGTTCTCTAACTTGACTTGTAGTGTCTTCCATGCAGGATCTCTATTCACCTTTCCTTGATCAATTCATTATGGCATTTTTAAGGTCGCCTCGTATTAAGATTACTCCCTTGAGATTACCCTCTATCACTACAGTAAGCTTCCCGTCATCAACTTATAACAGTAAGAAGCTTTTTTCCTCACCCAGGGTAGTTCTTTCACGTATTACACCTACTTCTCCATCTGCAGGCTCTACATTTTACAACAAACATAGAGGGTTCTCAACGATTTCTACTTGCAATGGGACAATATGCGGTATGTGTCGACTCATCAATTGCAATTTCACAATTAAATCTAGTGTTAATTGGCAGACTTTTAAAATCGGGATTGAAAACGACATCGATTGATCGTATCAAGATGTCATTTATGGTATAACATGAAGCGCCCAATATGATGGAGAAACAAGTCAGGCCTTAAAACCTCGTTTTAGAAGTCATTCGTATCAGATAAGAAACTCACATCACAAAAAAAGAAACCCAAAGAAATTTCCTTTATAATCACTTCGCTAAGTACAACCCTTTCATTTCGGATATAACTATTACACCGGTTCAGTCTTTTCCTAAACTTACAAATCTAAGTAAAACGGAAATTAAAAAACGCCGACTACAAGCTGAACTCGCCTGGATCACGAAACTCTAAACTGCGTACCCCCTAAGTGATCAAATTGATGGACAAGGAAACATTTCCTCCACGTCAACTAATATAGATGCATTTTCAATACGCCGGAACACTAAACGGAAGCATAGGTTTCACGGAAGACGACGAAATCGAAAACTCAGAATAAGATCTAGATTAATCCGTACCCTAAACGATCTACCGATCATTGCACGCAACGGCGGCAGACATGAACTGCTTCATGCTCTATCATCAGTTCCAGCGGTTCAATTGAAATCTATCTTGGATGAAGCAATGGTTGCATTCTTAAGAAATAATGACTGATTCAGACTAAATGTCATTGTTATATTCGCACAGAATAAACTTTATCCAGTTGTTAAAAACATCTCCCCTAAAAAGCGATTCATAAAGATTTCATTTATTAACAAAGGTTTCGATCTTCTAAACATCTCTAATATTTTTCGGGATCATCGTGTACAAAGTACTAGTCCTCTAAATTTTGAGAATTTAGAACCTCCTCTTAGTTGTTACAAGTATAAGAAACCTATTAGAAATTTCGAATTTAACTACAAGAAAGTAACGTCAGATCCTAAAATACTCGAATCAAGTCCTGCTTCTTGAGAATATGCAACGTCTGAATTGTTACAGGTGATTTAGAACACACAGCTCCGTGGTCTTCTCAAAAAAGGACCTAAGTATAGATTCCCATCCAAGATAGATTTTATTAAATGTCCCGAAGTACTGACGGAAGCTTTAGATAACTATACCAAACGATGGTGTAAATCGGAAGGAGTCGAATCGCATTCTCCGAATGACTGGAAAAATTCGAATAGACAACTTCCACAAAAATCCTCATCTCTTTGAAAATCCAAGTTCTAGATCTGAAAGATGATATTATTTCAAATCAAAATTACGTAATTTACATGAAAATGTTGTCTTCGCTACTGCAGATAAAGCAGCCAACAACACCATAATCATTTGAAAACGTTATTATATATCAACTTTAGTATCGGAACTTCTACAAATACTCATATCAAAAGAAATGAAAGTGTCCCCAACATCTTGAGCAAACATAAAAGTGAAATTTCTTCATTCAACATCCCTATTTCTAAATTCGATCTTTCTTCAATATATTGCATACCAAAAACTACAGAAGTCTCCTTACAAATTCTATTTATTGCTAATTCTAACAACTGCTCAACTACAATTTTGTCCAGAAATCTGACGACAGCACTTACGGCGATAAAGGAACACTTAGCAAAATATTGTGAAACTGTTCTAAACAGGAGTGATGAAATCTTGATATTTTCAAGCAAAGACTATTTCTTTGTACGACTTTTCAAATGTGTACACCACGCTTCCTCACGACAAAATTAATTATCAATTTTCCAAACTCATTAAATCGAGAGGGGAAAACTTATATTTGTACAACTGAATAAAAGGTTTCGTTTCCGCTACAGAATACAAATCGTACAAATTATGGACATTTAGTTACATGTGTATTGCCTTGTCGTTCCTCTTGGACAACATTTATGTAAGATCTGTTGAGAATCTCTACAAGCAGGTTGTAGGGAACCCTATGGGTACTTATTGTGTGCCTCTTATTGCAGATTTATCTTTATACACGTATGAAAAGAATGTATCCAAAATCTTCAAACGCAAAGAATCATGATGATGTGAAATGTTTCATTGGTACTTCTAGGTACCTGGATGATATCGTTACTATCGACAATCTTGTTTTTGAAAAACATAAAAATGTTAATTATCCACAAGAATTAACTCTAAACAAGGCAAACGTTACAAACACAGAAACACCATTTTTCGACCTTACTATGGAATTTTAATGGAGATTTTCATACAAGCGTGTATGGCAAAAGAAATTATTTTGGATTCCACATAGTTAATATTCCCCGGTTTGACGGTGACCTTCCTAGATTACCGTCATACGGGATCTAAATTTTAACATCGCATCCGGCATGCTAGAGCATGTACTGATGTTTTGGATTTTCATAGTAGAAATTTACCAATTACGAAGAAGTTTTTAGGTCAAGGTTTTCGCATTCACAAAATAGTAAAGAATTTCTGGAAATTTTACAAAAAAATAATGTCAACTTCTTTTGAAATTCGGACCCATACAAGCAATAGAGTGTATTACTTTGGGTATTTCACAGCCTGCATTTAATGGTGAATTATTAAAAAATACTATGTAAGGTAGACAGTAAAACCATTGAAAAATAGTCAAACGTCTTTTATACCGTAAATATGATCGTAATGTAACCAGACGGACACCAGGCTTGGTACTTGACCAATCTAGAGTCTTGAACCAACGCATTTTTAAGACTTCCTGTGACGACGGGACTCCATGACGGGCCCTGTCCAAACCTCTTCAGAGAAGACAGGGCTCCGACCACAAAACTACATATAATATGAACGCTGGTCTTAAAATCTGATTTCGACTCCCTGTCCACAACTACTGCACAACTAATCACGAAATTTGGTTTTACAAAAAGTAATTTTTAAAGTATTTTTTTCTATTTTTTTTTTTATTTCTTTCTTTTTTTTTGGTCTCCTGAACTATTTCACGTAATGTCCGATAGGGGATATGGTAACTCATGTTACTGAAGTAAACGCAGTTTTACTTCCATCTCCAAATTATGCGAGTTATGCAGATTACAATTATTTTCCTTTCTTCAAATATTTTGATATATACTTCTATTTATGAAAAGTATCTGATTTCTTTCTCTTCTTTAAATAAATCTCATTGTGAGCAGAACTACAAGACAAAGCACTGGTAGCAATGTATAATGTGAGTACATCTTTCATCTATCCTTTTGTACGTAAAAAAATATATACAGTCAAACCTGTCTTAAAGTGACCCTCTTTTTAGCGACTTCCTGCTTTATGTGACCTTCATTATTCCTCCCGAGCAATTTACCTATCAAATAAACCTGTATATAGCGACAACCTGTCTAACGCGACAACGACCGTGATTTTTCTGTCCCGTGCCCAATTCCGAACCTGTATATTACGACTTTTAGTGTGGCAGAGTACCCAAACTACATAATATTTTACATTAAATATCTTCATCAGTGTCTTTCATGATTAAATCTTCTGTGATCGATAAAATCTGATGTGATTTTATATGTGCAAAACGATTCATCAATAAATACACACATTGATATATGCAGGGATTCATTTTATGGTATTGCTCTTATACTACGAAAATTTTGTTGGTTAAAGTCAGATAAGCTTGAACCTGTATTCAGTGACCACCTGTCTTATGTGACCTATTTTCTGTCGGCCCTTGCAAAGTCACATAAGACAGGTTTGACTGTACAGGAACGTTAAATACTATTCAGGCATGAATCCAGGGTTAGAGTGATCATTTCCAAGGCGCTTCTATGTCTTACAAGAGCGAAGTGTCGTTGCAGCTATTGCTTGAAATACTTGTATGTCAATAATACCAAAGTAAAGAATCAAAAAATCAAAAAGTATTTTCGTCGGACTGTAAAAAAATGGGGAGCTCTCAATCAGAGATGCTTTTATATATAGTCCTATGGATCCGCACATGCATTGAATAAGTCAGGGTCTTTATGAGCAATCATTTGATTTGTATTGTTGAGTACAGGGAAGGGTGGTTCTGCATTCCTGATCAGCATTCATTGGAGTGTGGAGTTGTTTCGGGGGATTAGGGCCGGATATTTTTTCTCTTAATTCAAAGCAATTGCGTGATCTTTGAAAAAAAAATACAATTCTCAGGCCGGATTATTTTGTTCAAACACCACAGACATGTAAACATTACGCATACTAGGGCATTCTTGCATATAACTTAAATATAATGTAAGGACATGCGAACCACCGACATTTCAGTTATTGGCGTGATGCCTGAAGTACTTGGCCATGACAATGATGGGGCGAAATAGATTTTCTCCTTGTTTTGATCGAAATATCGACGCAGAATATTAAAAAAAAAATACCCTTGGAATTTTTTTTTTGTTTTGGGGGGTGATCTCCCTATCTTTTCCCTTTCCCATAACAAATGGCTGCTTTCTACTGGGAAAAGACACTTAGGAGAAAATCTACACCAAAGTACGGCTGCACGGAGGAGTAATATTTTGCTGTGTCTAAGGAGACAGCAAAAAATCACCCCTCTGTTGCACCTGTAAATAGATAAAATAAAACATGAATCATAATTGAAAATAAAAAAAAAAAAATTTAAGATGAAAGGAAGGAAAGACAAAAAAACTAATTTTTAACATTATAGATTTTACGGAATGATGAAAATTACCTAGATCAATATTATTTGATTTTCATTTGTATTGGTGAATGTATTTAGTGTCACATAACGACAGGATGACAGAGCTACGCTAGGAAGTATTTCATGCGATATTTCATAAATAATAGGTTCAATTTTTTTAGGTTATGTAAAATAATTGAGTCAATCGTAGAGAGATTTTAAACAAATTTTCATAAAAAAAATCATTGTTACATTTTTTGTTTCCATGGGTGTAAATGCCTTTTCCTTATATTTTTGTATGTTTTAAAAATAGATTCAAAAACACATTTTCTTTACTTTTGACTTCAGTCGTGATCTCAAACAAGTTTTTGTTTGTTTTTTATTTCATCTTTGATCAATGTTTTATTTTGTAATAAGAACAGACTCAGTAAAGTTCTTAAAGAAAATTTAATTACAGGATATTTATTGCTAGACAGAGCGTAATGTGACTGCACATGACGTCATGAAATACGTTATTTTGAAGCTCAATTGAAGGAGAATAATGGGTTGATTTTTACAAAAATTGCATTTTGATAAGATAGATACCAGATATGTTCTTGTGTGAAAATGACGAAAAACGACAGTGAGGAAAAAAATTGGATAGGGTTTCAATCCCGGCGTAAATGATCAAAGCATGACGCCACATAGAAATATAACAATAAACAATGCGTAAACCGCAAAAACGACGTTATCTAAAACCGCTAAAACTCCGTACAGTTATCGAACGTAAAGAAGTTGAATAAAGTTTCCATTATATTGTACTTCGTTATGCTGTACTAGACTAGCACATATCTATTTCGAATATTCAAGGCTATAATAATAATTCACAGCAACATAATATTTGTTCATTTGACCTACTTAACAAGGTCAACGTGAAGGTGAAGGTTAAGTACCGGGGCAGGTAGATATGGCATGCTGTCATTTCATTCAAAATATCGAAAATGAAGGAGCACTATCCCTCAAATGGTATTTTGAACATACATTTTATTTGGACATGCCACTGGACCGACCCTACAGGAAATTTGGAGCCACGCAATCTCTGAAAATTACACACATCTAATAAATAGAAAAATTACCAGAGGGCGCTACTAAAATGAATTTTAGCTGTTTCTAAAACTCCCTTAATTGCTTATCAGTAACGCTTCCATCCAAACTGAGTTTTATAAACAAACAAAAAAATCTTTAAGTTTGTCTTCCTGTTTCGCATTTACCAATAAAGAAGCATGTCATAACCTAGTACATTCACCGAATTTCTGTTTAAGTGCTGATTCACGAAGTGTTTTAAATATATCAGTATTACATCATGTGTTTTATGCACCCGCTGTATTATCTAAACAGTTTTGAAAGGGATAGGAACGACGAACTTCTGTCAGATCAATTCGATCATGCACAGGTTTAACTCCTATTACATTAGTTTATTTGTATATCAGTGCTGAGGTGTACAGGGCAGAACGATATCAAGGTATGAAATTTTCTTTGTTTAAATAAAATTTGATTTTAATATCGCAAGGTTATATATTGTATTTGTCTCGATTATCTCTTAATAATAGTAATTGTCAATTGTTAAACGTCTTTCAATTAAATAGCATCATTTAAAACCTGATAAATTTACAGCATGGACCAGACATGCACGTTTCGGGTACTAAACATATATATTCTATTGAAGCAATTTTATTGTACTAGTGTTTCGTATATTAAATTCTTGTCATTAATGACAAACAAGTTGAACAAAGCCAAAGTGAATTTTCCTGGTGCCGTCTACAATAAAGACTTTCCTCCTTCCAAAAATGAGTGGCATCAAATTTTGTGAAGGGTGTATTCGAGAAGCTTATTTAAGCGAAAAATATGGCCTAAAGTAGTTGGAGGTTAGACTCAAGGAGCTTAGATCTAAACATGACCGAAAACATTATGCCGAAAACCCTTCTAAATGATCTTTTAAAAGAAGAATAGGATTTTTTTAGCATACATTTATCATTAAAGTCCTAAATGGTTTTGCAGAGATGCAATGGGTCTCGCAAAGATTCATGTGTCGATAAAGACGTTTTACCGTAAATGGGTTTTGAATACTACCACTTGAACATCTATATATAATTTGCATAAATTATCTCTGAAATTATTGTTTTATAGACGCATATATTCTCTTGTTTCTCATGTTCATCCGATTTCGGTAAACTTCAGAAATTGTTATTTGCATATGCTGTATGCAGACATATGTCACTTACTCAGGTCACAGGGATTAGCCCTTCGCTAGAATGCACTTTACATCGTTGGATTACCATGGATCATAGAGAAAACCATGTGTATATTTTTGCTTTTTTAAATTCTCGCAATAGATCAAAATTGCAACTTACTTGCTTGACTTCGTACTCATATTGGATAAAATTTTAGATAAAAGGTTGATCTTCCGTATTGTTATTTTGTTGCATTCATATACACCATGCTTAACATGGAAAATCGAACACTTTCAGATGACTTACAGCTTGTATGGCGCTTGCATGGAAGGCAGGTATAGTCGGACACATGTATACATGTGTTTGTTTGTGTTAACGAAATCCTGAATGAAAATTTGTGTTTATTCATTACTTCATTCAAAGAAAAATGTAGATCCCTAAAATAAGAATGTTGACACGGAACATAGGAACATAGACACGAATATAAAGTGAAAAATTAGGGGCAGCTTTAAAAATGTCAAATGTCTTCAAATCCATTAGCATCATTTAAAAGCAGATAAATTAATAGCATAGACCAGACGTAAACGTTTCCGGTTTTAATCGTCGTCAGTGATCCACAATTCAAACAATGAAATATGGCCATAATTTGTGAAAATTATGTCCATAATGAACCGAAAGACGTAGCAAGAGGGTTGGGTATGATGCTGCAGACCCAAAATCGAGACAAACCCAAGCGGACAGACGCAAGGCGATAGATCACAATTAAGCATTAAAACTCATGAAATAGAACTTCCAATTTCATATTATTTGATTATATTTTCTTAATGTCATGCTTTCGAATTGACAGCTAGTTCGGTCTCGAGTATCACCAATGAGATATGACTCGTGGAAATGATTTCTGATGCTCTGAAATTTCACAATAGAACATTTTTCAATATTCTTAGAAATATTCAGACCGATTGAAATTAAGTAATAACCTAATGATGAAGTATAATTGTGCGTCTTGATTAAAAAAAGGGGGTTTCAATGTTAAACGTCTTCAAATTGAATAGCATTTAAGGACAGATTGGCAGCATGTACCAGACATGCACGTTTTGGGAACTTAACCCTCGTCATTGATCCTCAAATCAAAGCAATGTAATATACCAAAAAAGTATGCAGTTTACTTTGTCAAAAAAGCGTACCGAAAGACGTAGCAGGATGGGTGGGATATGATGGTACAGGACCCACGTTTTAGAAATTGTAATAAATTTTTATAACCAAAATTTTAGAATGCGTTGAAGAAACGATCAAACCAAATTGATGGAACTAGGCTACATGTGCCCTCGGGGACTCCTGGTCCACCAGCTGTGACACTCACCAAGTGGTAAACATGTTAAACGTCTTCTAATTGAATAGCATCATTTAAGAACAGATAAATTGGCAGCATGAACCAGACATGCACGTTTCGGGTACTTAACCCTCGTCGGTGATCCTCAAATCTAAACAATGTAATATGCCAAAACAGTATGCAGGTTACTATGTCGAAAAAAGCGTACCGAATGACATAGCAGGATGGGTGGGATATGATGCTACAGGACGGGTGGGATATGATGCTACAGGATGGGTGGGATATGATGCTACAGGACGGGTGGGATACATGTATGATGCTACAGGATGGGTGGGATATGATGCTACAGGACGGGTGGGATATGATGCTACAGGATGGCTGGGATATGATGCTACAGGATGGCTGGGATATGATGCTACAGGACGGGTTGGATATGATGCTACAGGACGGGTGGGATATGATGTTACAGGATGGTTGGGATATGATCCTACAGGACGGGTGGGATATGATGCTACAGGACGGGTTGGATATGATGCTTCAGGATGGCTGGGATAAGATGCTACAGGATGGCTGGGATTTGATGCTACATGATGGGTGTGATATGATGCTACAGGATGGCTGGGATATGATGCTACAAATCGCTTCTTTTTTGTGTTTCAGATGTGGATTGACATTCTGACATTACTTACGATGTTAGATTCAATCAAATACAGATCGAGCTCGTTTCCAACTGACTGCGCGTCTCATATACAGAAATGTCCTTCTGAAGAGGAAAGATGGATACAGAATACACATTTATTGAATTGCAAAAGTGACGAAGGTTATGTATGCCTTAGAGATTCAACTGGGTATCTGTTTGAAAGCTGTATGCGTAATTTTCAAGTTGCAGCTAATACTGGTAAGTATATTATGTACTAACGTTTAAGCCGCTTTCAACTCTATTAGATATTGAACTTATGTATCTTTTAAACTTTGATGACAAGGGGCGATTTGATACACTGATAAATGAAAATAAAGAATAGAAAAATATGCAAACTTTCTCAGACTACGTAATTATATAAAAAGTACGATGTAAACAACAATTTCAAGTTACAGCATGCATTGTGTAAGCGCGTCGAATTGTGGATCTCGGATTTTAATTTACTTTTTCAATCTGTGACAAAGATCGATATTTCTTCCAAGATAACGATTTATCATGTATGTTTTGCCCCACTATTTTGTTACGCGATGTAACGAAATTTTTAGTATGGACTTGTTGAGAGACAACTTTATATTTTTAAAGTTCATGTTTCTAACATTATAATAAGATTTAAAGAAAGAAGCAACTTTCGAATCGACAACATATTAAGGGGTTACGAGTGTCTGCTTGTATAATGATTCGAAGTGTTCCAACTTTAAACCTTCATGAAGAAAATTTCAAACGGTTACCATTTTTTCCTGCGCCAGACACGTGCTTCGAATATTAAATTCTCATCATTGATGCTTCAAGCGGAGCCACCAAAATTCATTTCAGTAGCGCCCACTTTAATGTTATGAATTTAGATTTGTACATTTACTTTACGGAGAGTACGTGGCTCCAAATTTCCTGTAGGGTCGATTCAGTAGTATATCCAAATAAAAGATATGGTCAAATTAGCATAGGAGGGATGGTGCTAAGATGTTAACGTCATTTAATTTCGATGATAGTTTTGAATGGAATGACAAGTTTTCGAAATAGCAAAATAATATCTTTAATGGCAAATCGATAAAGGACCAAAACAAAGCTTTTTTTTCAGGCGATAGAGCTGAAAAGAAGTAATTCAATACACTTCTAAAACTCATTTCACGGGGAACGATTTTCACTGCTCCACAGTGCAACATGAAATAAGTGTTTATAATAACAATACAAAAGTCTACATGAAAAAATTCTAAACCATATAAATAATAGATGAAATAAAAAATAACGTCATAGAGGGGATATTGTCCTACCTATGTTTGTAATTAAAATTATACGTAAAAATCGGAAAAATCAGCAATCAAAATTTTCCTTTCTATGGTTGTGATAAAGAGTGAAAACGGGGAAAATCAGCCCCCCCCCCCCCAAAAAAAAAACCAGTCACATATCAAGCCTCCCTAACCGTGATATCCGCGCTTGTTCATATGCAGCATCAAATCATTGAGTTTATGAATATAAGCCACTTGAACGGCTTCCTCGGCAGGTTAACCTAATCAGCAATGTAAGAGCGCGTAAAAAAGTTCACCGCGAAGGTTTTGACAGTGAGTGTTTTTGATATTTTCCCCTAACATGGTCGCAATAGCACTTTCGATATACATGATATAGATACAACATCAGACAGTGCATGTATTTTATATACTATTTTCACTTTTCGTGCATGAACATCGACGACGGGTGCGGCTAGTCAACAGGGGATACTTGCTCCTCACGGGCACCTGGTCCCACCTTGTGCTTGGTGGGGGTCCGTCGATGCTCGATTTGGCAATGTTTTGTGAGTGCTGCTGATATTGTCGTCAGGATCTCCTTTAACTCATTTATCATGAATGCAGTCAAGTGCTCTTGAATTCAGGCACCTTCTTCAAGCTGCCCCGTTGTTTCATGTTACAAAATCGTCAGGATGAAGGGGGGGGGGAGGATTCCGCCTTAAAGGTCTGAGAAAATATAGCAAGAAAATGGAATACTCTCTAGCATGACCACCCTGCACTCACCCAGCGAAACAAACCCACAAGAAAGTGACACAAATTCTATAGAAATGGATCTAAACAATTCCATGGTATGCTTATGACAGTTAGTGCTTTGTTGGCTAAAGCGAGATTAAGATCAATTACCCGAGGAGTCTGATGGATTTTCAAACAGGACAGAGAATCAGGACCCAGTCTTCTCTGACGAGATTTAAACAAGGCCGTCATGGAGAGCCGTCGTCACGGTTGGCCAGTGTGCAACGATTGGAAAGATACTTGTGAAGAACTATAGATTGGTCAAGTAATGAATTCATAGAATTCCCTGAAACCTTAGAAAAATCAAGAACTCAAGAGCATCTACTAATGTGTGCTATATCGGTTGACAAATATTGCCATTGAGGGCTCTGTTTGCATGGCAGCTCACGCATTTTCGACACATCCTCGAGCTCTACTATCGCTGTATGAATTAACAAAACCTTACAGGATACAATACCACAATGTGATCTACCATGTTTGTGTTTTAGAGCCAATCGTTCAGGAAATATGGCTGTTGTGGGCCCTGATAGCCGGATGCATTTTCGACATATCATCAGTACATATAATTAATGCACATCATTTCACGAAAATTTACGGGATGCAGACAATCAATGACCTCTACCAAAATGGCCACTATCATTCTTTCCTACATTTTCAGCTTTTTCTACAGAATCATTTTAAGGATTTTCATGAAACTTTGTTAACATGATATACTCAAGTTTCCCATCAAGCAATATGCTCGGGATAGAAATATTTGCAGGGTTGGATCAATTGTGGGACCAAATGTACACCCCTTAAAAAATCATACTACAAAATATCTTCTATTTATTTTTGTATTTATTAAATTCTAAAACGTGGGTCCTGTAGCATCCTTCTACCTATTTTGATACAACTTTGAACTTAATAACTTTTACACTCTTTGGCTATATTACATAATTTTGATTGGTGATCACTGACGAGGGTCAAGTAACCGAAATGTACATATCTGATCAATGCTGCAAATTTATCTGTTTGGAGTAAGCATCCCCTGTTTGGCTAGCCGCACCTGACGTCGTTGCTCACTCACGAAAAAAAAATACAACATCTAAAATACATGGCACTGTATGAGGTTATGTCTATACAGAAAGTTCTATGGCGACCATATCAGGGGAAAATATTCAAATCACTTACTTTCAAACCTCTCGCGGGGAACCTTTTTACGAGCTCCACACGGCAAATGTCATAAGTGTGACACAATGGGTTAAAATAATACGGAAGTGTTCCAACTCTATACCTTCTTGATGAAAATTTCCAACCAATTTAATTGAACCACACACGTGTTTGGAATGTTAAATTCTTGTCAGAGATGCTTCCAGTTAAAGTGCTTTTCATACGCCACCCAAATTCAGTTCACTAGCCCCCTCTGGATTTATTTTAGAATATTAATTTCTGTATTTACCTTACAGATAGTGCGCGGCTCCAACTTTCTTCGAGGGTAGATTCAGTAGCAAATCTAAATACAATTTATGTTCAAAATAGCATTTGAGGGATGGTGCTAAGATGTTAGCGTATTTAATTTCGAATATATTTTTCCATGAAATGGCAAGTTTCCGAAATAGCTAGAAACAACATGTCAAATTGATAAAGGACCAAAACAAAGCTTCTTTTAGGCGACAGAGCTAAGAAGATCCTGATAATAATCTCAACATCACTCACAATAGAGCACAAAATGGAGCATCACCCCCCCCCCCCCCCCAACAAGCTAGATGTTGGACAAGGTGTTCGTGAGGAGTAAGCATTCCCTGTTTGGCTAGCCACACCAGCTGTCGATGTTCAAGCACGAAAATGAAAACAATACTTTAGGAAGACAATGTAGTTGTCTAAAATATGAATACATTTTCTGAATACTAACTGTCGGTATGTTTGGGTGAAATGTGAATTATTCTGGGTTGTCTAAAAGTTTTTTTTTTAGTAATTCATATGATGCATGTAGGCACAACTAAAGTCGACTTGATGTATTTCTTTGTTACTTCATAAGACTTATGATCACTATTACATAATGTATAAGTGTTCTCGGTCGTCGAGCGACGTGGCCTTTGGTGTGTTGTTGAATCTACATTTAGTATCGTGGACAGAGATACACCGTCTTCAATTTCATTCTTGTATTTCAAAGGAAATTGCCCGGTTCTTGCCTGCAATAAAAATCGATCTTACTTGGGACCAGTTTCATTTTATCATATCTGTCCTGAGAAAATACCTGGATGCCCACCAAAGAAACATGAGCGGTACAGCATTCACCAGCTCTATAAATGTAAGAATTACGCAAACTAATTCGGGATTGGAATAAGTTTTAAAACATCTTTAGAATTTTGAACATTCCATCAACAGTTTCCTTTGTATTCGTAACTTAGAACCTCTACAATTTTGGTTTTTGACTCTATCACCGATTTTATTTAAGTATCATAATTGTATATTTCCGAAACTTTTGTTCTCTTTTTGACTCATGTTTAAATAACGCTTCTTTTTTTCATTTTGAATAGATCATAAATGTATTGAAGCCATTGCAACTGAAGAAGATAGTATTAGGTAAGGTGAATGAATAGTGAGTGAGAATATAAATACACTATGGTATAAATCTGAAAGTATCAGACTTATAAGATTTTAATCATTCGATGAACGTCAAACAAGAAAGCCGAAAACAGATTCCTAAAACCACGATCGAAAGGCCTAGGAAATTTCGAAAAAAGAACAAAACAGCCCCCCCCCCCCACTCCCGAAAAGAAAACAACACACGCGTCACTAGCCGCTCAAAAACATGAAGAACACCTTGTACAATAAACCATCTCTAGTGTAAACGTCTTCAAATTCAATAGTATCATTTCAGAACAGACACATTGGCAGCATGGACCAGACATGCATGTTTCGGGTAATCGTCAGTGATCCTCAATTTAAACCATGAAATATGGCTAAAGAAAGTGAAAAATATCACAAAAACAATATCTACAGAACATGCACTTAGAAGTAATGGAAGAAGAAAAAAATCAGATAGACTGATCGTAGGTTATTAAAAATTAAACTTCCAGTCAGCATTAACATTGGACCAGGAGTCAATTTACTCTGATGATATTTGACCATTGACCGTCAGGTATGAAGTCTCAATTCCACGTTTTCCCAATTCTAATATTGCAATGTTTCTGGTACGAAAAGTGGGATGGTCCACAGTGCTGGATATCCTCTTGAGGTGTTGTAGCCTAGTAATGTTAAACGTCTTTAAATCAATAGCATGATTTAAAACCTGATAAATTTACAGCATCGGCCAGACATGCACGTAGTAAACTGTTGCATGTTGAATTTCTCCCTCAAATTTCGATTGAGATTTCTTCGTATTGATCGTGTTGTTGTCATTGAGTCACCTTGAAAATCAATATATTAAACAAAGATATCAATCATTCCGTATACCGGTAAGGATAACGTTTCTAAACAAAAATCAATACAATTGATAATCTCCCCTAAATATTCAGACTAGTTACTAGGCCGCGTTTGTTTACTCAGTGGATGTAAATAAGTTTTGTTCGATAGAGACTGAAGTATTTGAATGTTTTATTGAGTTTTATTCCTCCGAATCGTGACATAATAAAAGTTTTGATATGCAATAAAGGACACTTTAGGCATTAAGAATTAAAAAGAGGTTATCAATAACTTTTCCTAGTACACAGATGTCATCACATTTAACTCTACTTCTTTATAAATTTCATGAGAATTATTTTTTGCCTTATTACTATTTTTCTGTAATGTATGTTGTGATTCCTGCTTACAAATGTAACTGTGACATAACCCTCCTCCCCAAAATTAATTGTTTATCTTCAAGATTTATGTTTTTATGCTTTACTTTCTGTAAAATTAAAGTTTAAGTCTAATAAAGTAATTACAATAACTCATTATGAGTGGTACTTCTAACCGAAATGATTCATATCTCAACAAATGATATTCAAGACACAAGATTACAACAATACAATCCTTT
Organism: Pinctada fucata; assembly: GCA_028142955.1. Classification (NCBI taxonomy): domain Eukaryota; kingdom Metazoa; phylum Mollusca; class Bivalvia; order Pterioida; family Pteriidae; genus Pinctada; species Pinctada fucata. The sequence continues at coordinate 48,003,518 of AP027111.1, read as the reverse complement.
AATATATTTTAATTTACCAGAAAGCTCGTTCAGTATGCTTTTATTCGAATTGCAAGAAAAAACACAGTGCGACTTTACTTTAAAATGATATCATGGACACCTGAAGCATTCGCTGTCTGTCAATAGACGCAAATAAGACGAGTTGGTGTATGTGACAAAAGAGAAGCATCTTTCTGGATATAGCAAGTCACATTCGGTGCATTAGACATGCATGTTTCGGATATTGTAAACAATTTATTCGATTCCATGACAGAATAACTTGAGCGAACGACAAAATAATAATTTAGATAGATTAATGGACAGACAAAATAACGATAGATCATGACGACGTGGTTTCTTTAGGGAACGGATTAAAATGAACAGTAGTGCAAAAGTAGTGACAAAAGCATTATGATTTGAGGACATGAATGCAAAAGAGTAGTGTAACACATTTGGAGGAGGCTTTTGCTTTGGTTCCTGTTTTGTCCTGATTTTGTATGCCTTCGGTTTCTGATTTTCTGGATTATCGATCGTGTGCTGTATACAGGGATATGGTCATTATCCATATTTGTCATTTAAAGTATTCCGAAAAAAATCTGGTAACTTGAGATGCAATTAGAAGGGTTGATTTAAGAAAAGAGCATTGCATTTCAAATCCATTTACACGTACATGTACTTGTAGTAATCTGATTTATCTTTTCAGCAAAACATCACCTATAATTCCTGCTGCAAGGACATCATTTAAATCAACGGAACAAGCCAAACAGGATAGCAAAGAATTGATAATTGTCATCGTCATTGTCTCATTAATTCTTAGCATTGTAGGAATTACCAGTATATGTAAGTAGGATATAGAAAATGCAAATATTATCCAAAAATGTAATATATGGAAATATGACATTAATGTTATACTTGTTTTTTCAAATCTTTTGATATTTCTTAAATTTTTGTGCTAGGATGGTAGATATCTGATGACAGACTTGTCTCCCCTTGATAGATAATACATAAGAAATCAATTGAAAAGGATTTAAACGGTGAACTTGATTTTTTTTCCAGAGATATGTGATAAATGTCTTCTGAGGAATCTTTCATCCATCCATATCTGATCCCCCGTCAATATCTTGGAAATAATAGCAGAAAAACTAGTTTTTCCGTAGAGTTAAATGTAAACTCTGCAGAACAGACTTTTTCGAAAAAGAATTGGTGAAAAATTTTCATTAAATGTGTACATCGCAACTATTTCACAAGTTGAGAATCCCACGCTCAATAAATCGGTGAACCAATCATCCCTCATATTCATCCAAAGAGAATTTTAATACACGTTTCAATACAACAAAGAAACAAAGAAAAATCCAACGAGAAAGGTCATATCACAATTTGAATATACTTCATTCATAATAAGATATGAACTTTATCGTTATGTTGACACCAGAACAAATGTACATGTATAATGATTCTGAATAGCATTCAGAATTTGAACTCTTGTCGTTTTGAATGACTTCTTATTGTAATAGAATATCATATGATGAAAAAAAAAAACATCCAACAAGGATAATGTAGAAATACGTTTAGAATAGTACCTACATTTATCCTGGAAATACTATAGATACAAGTAAGTCAATCGACAATTTCTCTTGCAAAGTAATTTGTATATCTTATGAATTTAAGATGATGACGAAATAATATGGATCTTTGAAAATTAATTTCCTTGTGAATTACATGATACATTTTTATAAGATTCCATTGTAGTATGCATTTAGTTATATCGATCTGAATATTATGATTTATATTTCAGGTGTCGTTTTTAGGAAGAAAATATTTCAAGGTATTTATATCTTACTGCTATTAATGAAAAATGTAAGAAACGTGCATTTTATTCTTACGGCCTAAATACACAATAGAATAAATGATGTCATAGAGTTTTCTTTTAAGCTCACCTGAACAATGCTGAAGTGAGCTATTGTCATAGTGCGCCGTCCGTCTGCTGTCTTCTGTCTCTGGCGTGCGCGACATCTCTTCAATCGCAGCACAGAATTTCACGAAACGTTAAGGGAAGCAAGAACTGAATGTCCTCTTCCAATTTGTGTTTTAATAGCTATTCTCTGTAAGCATTTGTACTTTTATAAACTTTCATAAAGTTTTCTTTTAAGCTCACCTGAACAATGCTGAAGTGAGCTATTGTCACAGTTTGCCGTCCGTCTGCTGTCTTCTGTCTCTGGCGTGCTCGACATCTCTTCAATCGCAGCACAGAATTTCACGAAACGTTACGGGAAGCAAGAACTGAATGTCCTCTTCCAATTTGTGTTTTTTACCATTTGGTCAACAAATATGGCCGCTGAGGGCTCTGATTTTTTGACGTATTTTCGACTACTCCTCTGCAACCGCTGCATATAATTTCACGAAGCCTTACAGGAAGCAAGTACTGACGGTATTCTACTAAGTGTATGTTTTTTGTGCAGATAAGTCGATAAATATGGCCACCGAGGGCCCTGAATGGCTGAAGCCTTTTCGATTTATTTTCTGTAACCGCTGCACAAAATTTCGAAAAACCGTACAGGAAGCATGTGCTCAAGATTCTCTACCACTGTGTTCTTTTCGTACCAAATGGTCAGCAAATAGGGCTGCCGAGGGCACATATCGACTAATTCTTTGCATCAGCGGCACAGAATTTCACGAAACCTTACAGAAAGCAAATATCAAGGTCATCAACTAAAATGTCCACTATCAACCGATTGTCTGCAGCTTAGTTGAGCAATGCGACCCTCTTGGGCCTCTTGATTCTTGAAGGCAATCGAAGTGTTTCAATTTGTACCTTCTTGGATGGGTTGAAAGATATCAAAAATAATACACTATCATCAGACAAGAACTTCGGGTAATAAATCCTCATCATTAGAAATTCATACCAAAACAATTTTTTGGACACAGACAAAGTTATTTTTGTTTTAGTTCACCTCACTGAAGCCAATGTGAGCTATTGTCATAAGGTGCCGTCCGTCGTCCGTCAGGCGTCTATTGTCCGTCGTCCGTCCATCCGGCGTATTTTATTTTACATTTTCAACTTCTTCTCTACAGCCACTGCGCAATTTCAACTTCTCCTCGGGAACCAATGCATAAAATTTCTCGAAACTTACAGGGAGCATATATCAAGGTGTTCTTTTAAGTTTGTGTTTTTCGTACCGATTGGTCAACAAATATGGCTACGGAGGGCTCTGATTGCCTGATGTATTTAAAATGAGTTAAAGAAGATCCTGACGAAAATCTCAACAGCACTCATAATAGAGCACCAAATTGAACATCGACGGACACCTAGCAAGCTGGAGGTGGGACCAGGTGCCCTGAGGAGTAAGCATCCCCTGTTGGCTAGCCGCACTCGCCGTCGATGTTCATGCACGAAAATGATCAAATTATATAGAATACATGCACTGTCTGCCTATATAGAAAGTGCTATGGCGACAATGTCAGGGAAAATATTCAAAACACTTACTGTCAAACCCCTCCCGGGGAACTTTTTTACGAGCTCCACACGACAAAGGGCATAAGTGTGACACAAATGAGTTAAAGAAGATCCTGACAAAAATATCAACAGCACTCACAATAGAGCACCAAATTGAACATCGACGGACCCCTAGCAAGCTAGAGGTGGGACCAGATGCCCGGGAGGTGTAAGCATCCCCTGTTGGCTAGCCGCACCCGCCGTCGATGTTCATGCACGAAAATGATCAAATTATATAAAATACATGCACTGTCTGCGGCCATGTCTATATAGAAAGTGCTATGGCGACAATGTCAGGGAAAATATTCAAAACACTTACTGTCAAACCCCTCGCGGGGAACTTTTTACGAGCTCCACACGGCAAAGGGCATAAGTGTGACACAAATTAGTTAAAGAAGATCTTGACGAAAATCTCAACAGCACTCACAATAGAGCAACAAATTGAACATCGACGGACCCACTTCTCTTTTGCAACATTTTCACTGAATTTAACAGCATCTTACAGGAAGCAAGTACTCAAGGTCCGCCACCAAAATTGTGTGTGCCACCGAGGGTACTGATTAGGTGACGCAATTTTGACTTCTCCTCTGGCACAGCTGCACAGAATTTCATGCAATCTTATAGGGAGCAAGTACCCAAAATCTTCTAACAAGTTTTTGTTTTTCTTGTCAACATGGCTCTCAGGGGCTCTGACTGGCTCACGCATTTTCAACTTCTCTGCAACCGCGGCATAGAATGTCACGAAACCCTACAGTAAGCAAACAGGCAGGGTCATCCGCCAAATTGTCTGCTATCATTTTTTATCTGCAACTCAGGTGAGCGATGTGATCCCTTTGGCCTCTTGTTTGTTTCACTTCATGTATCTACGTTGTAAAAAAAATCACTATAAGAATTTTTGCCAAGGATTCCAGTTGCGAATCCGCATCATTGAGCATTCACCGTTTGTTTCAAGTCTATAAGAATGCGTTGATATTTACACTCATCGATTCCTCATTTCATCATTAAAGTTCATGTTGTACAACTTAGACTCAAAATTGTTTTCTGGTTATATCTCAAACTGTATGGTTACTTTATTAGTTTTTCTTCGGGTACCCTAATGAATACCAAGTTTTTTTTTTTTCACAAAACGCTGGGAAATTTCTTGTCCAAGTCGTCAGCGAATACATCCTTTGTAGTAAAAGTGAAAATTGTCATTTGTCGAAGAATCTGTTGCAAAAGATATTCCGATGTCACGCAACTTATTGCTAGGGGTCCGTTGATGTTCAATTTTGTGCCCTATTGTGAGTGCTATTGAGATTATCGTCAGGATCTTTTTTGACTCATTATTAAGCAATCTGAATGACGCATGAAATAGAAGGGAACGATTTCCGATGGACCTGTAAATCCAGTCCTTTTTTTGTAAAGTCCACTTGAGGTGGTCACGACTCACTTAATCTTCCAATTATAATACATTAGGGTTCAATATAAAAAAAAGGACGACTTTTAATCAATTAACCCATATACCTCGTCACTTTTCGTAAACTCTATTTAAGGTTTTCGTTACTCACTTTATCTCCCTCTGTGATGAGTTGGGTTTTTTTTTCTTACAAATAAAAAATCCTGGATCACAATTCGGCCTATTTCACCGTCGATATTGATCGTAAACGTATCATAATGTGGTTATTCGAACAATCTCTTACAACGCTTATCAGCCTTCACACTTCAAGAATAGTTTTTCTATACCTCTTTCCCTTCTTGAAGTATTCCGGGATCTTCAGGTATTGTAAATCTCAGATGCATTTAAGACGAGTTCTCCTTCGTCTTGAGAGCATGAAATTTCAAACATGATTTTGTAACCTTTTTCTATTTCTTTCTGACATGAGATCAGCAGGACACGTTGTGTTTCATGTTTCTATGGTGTGAGTTGGTGTTCCTTTGACTTTTGCGTCTCTTTCTATAAATGTCTGCTCTGTGTTTTTTTCATTTGGTGCTGCAACCGAGTATTGTTGGATATCTCCTCCTTTCTTCGATATGTTCTATTTATCGTTTAGTGGCAATTTGTATTCAATATTCTAGAGATATTGGAAAGGGAAGTATTTGATTTTTTTGTGGTAGCTTTTTAAATGAAGCGATTATATCTGTATTTTTTTCTATTTCAGGTTGCATGCATCGGAATACAAGTCATGGAGGTATAGTTTATGTTAAGATATTATGTATCCAAGTAATATCTATTATTTTTTCACCTTATTATTCTATTTTACACCAAATTTTGCGTTCTTCGATACCTTTGAGCAATTGGAAAAGATGGATAACTACATCGTCTGCTTTTTGCGTGTCAGATGGTCGTCCTAAGTCGGCCACTATTGTCCATAGGTCTCGTTGGTTTATGTGTAATCATTTGTGTTCGATGTTTCTATGATATGATTAAGAGTTCTTTGTCCTTTTTGTGTCTCTTTCTGTGCGTGTCTGCTCTTTTTTTTACATTTGGCGTTTTTGGATTTGCTATAGATGCTGCAACCGAGTGTTATTGGAGATCTCCTTCTTTCTTTTATTCTTTATCAGTCAGGGGCATCACTGATTTCAGTACTATTTCAGAAATCACTAACATCAGTAATTTTGATTTTGACTTTATTTTCTGCTTTACCTCCAAATGACTGAATTCCATACTTTTTACGCGCATTCTTATTTCTCGAAATTTATTCCTGCGCATTTTCATTTTATGAGTTCATTGGGTGCAGAAAAGAAAGTACTACAAATCCTTGGAATTAGATTACCCTAAATAGTGTAGCAAAGGCAATCAAATGGACGAACTTTATAATATAACGGGATTCAATCATTTTTATGTGACTGTTTTCTATCATTTTGCAAAATGAATTTCTTTGATCGTGTTTGCTTACAAAGAAAATCGAAAAATAAATTATCAGAATCAGTAATTTCCAAAGAGGACTGAATTCAGTCATGCCCCTGACTGTTTATTCCATTTTTATAAAATGTTTAGTTTTTGCGAGCAAAATGAAATAATGTCATACCATTGATTTAGTCATCAGTGCATTCATATTGTCAAATTTATAGAAAACATGTGTCTCAGTACAGGTGTTATTAAGGATGTGCAACAAAAAGCAAGAGTACATACTTATCGTAAAAAGAAAACGCGTTAATCTGCCACATCTGCTACTGACTTGGCAGATTGCCGTCCTAAGTCGGCACCGATGGTGCATTGGTCTCGTTGGTTTATGTGTAGTCATTTGTGTTTAATGTTTCTATGTGATTAGGCGTTCTTTGTCCATTTGCGTCTCGATCTATGCATGTCTGCTTTGTGTTTTGAGGTTTTGCTGTTGGTGCTGCAACTGGCTGTTGTTGGATATCCCCTCCTTTCTTTTGCAGTGGGAGTTTTGGGGTGGTGCAACCGGGTGTTCTTGGGGATCTCCTAATTTCTTTGATATATATTGAAGCACATTTCGACACACGCAGTCACTCAGAATTGGTTTTGAAATTCTCATTAATATCCCTAGATTAATTGCGAGGATGGTTTTGGTAAGTAACTTTCTAGATGCCCGAATTTATTCGGTCGCTGAAAAGAGGAATACAGTGCAGTGAAACATGTGTTGGTATCATGTTACTTTTCATTCAAGTAAAATTTGGAACATTTGTATAATGATTACTATAACATCAACAAAATTTAGACGTAAACATGATATCGGGTGAAGAAGACCATGCATTAGTGACTACAGCGTATAAAAACATTATGTTCAAAACAAAGTAGTGACGTCTAACAGTCGGAGACGACACTCAAAGGACACACATTGGCGAAAGGCAAATACACTATTAATCATGGTAATATATGCAATGGCAATGCCCAAAATATTTCATGAATATGATAAATGATATGGTTATATGGACCGGTTTGAACATAATCCTTTTGATTATTTGAGTATACGGATCTTAGTTACATTGTGTATTTCTTTCAGATAAAAAAAGTTATTTTTCTTTGATGACATGAAATGCAACTGTCTCAATATTAAATGTTACTGAGAAAATTCACATTTTCATAATCAGTTGTACATAATATCAGTCTTTGCTGCTGGTGAAAAATAGGAAATTATTTGCATACAGAGATAAACAAATTTAGGCAATATCATTCAAAAAATAGATACTTTGAAATCAAAAATTGTACATATTTCAATTCCAATGAAATTTGGCTCCGCAATGATACCTATATTTCAGACAACGAAGAAGATATTGAGGGTATCGGCTTGGTACAAAGAGAAGGTAAGACAAAAAAAAATAGTTATTTGAAATTCATGAAATTCGTCATGAAAATTAACATGATATTAAGATTTCTCGGGAAGAGGAATTCTAAGCGTTCAGGGGTCAAATATATAACTACATACATTTATTATATAATAAAACATTAATTTGACGTCGTGCCTTTGTTCGAACAGTCAGAAATTTACCTTTGACTGTCCAATATCAAATCGTGGTCGCGTTTATTAGAAAAAATATACGCGACCTAGATTAAATATTGGACAGCATAGGTAAAGTACAGGACAACCGTTACAATCTTTATTTAGGAATCACGCGGTAAGATTTGCTTTTATTCTTCGGAGTTGACAAAATCCAGCACAATCTTATATATCTAATGAATCAGCCGTTGTGACGGAAATGTCAATGTAAGAGACACTATAGTTCGGCCCGTTTTTTCTTTTTTTTTTTTCTTCGGTCTAATATTTTTCCATCTTTTTAATTTTACTTATAATTAAGATTTTTGCTCGACTTTTTCTATTCCGAAAAACGTTACCTAAATCCAGCCTTTGACGGTTATTTTGAACCAGTCCCCAAAGTCCCCCCCACCCCGATGCAAATAACCGTCAAAGGTTGGGTTTAGATCGGGTTTTTCGAACTAGACTCCTTCAGAATATCTTCCTAAATTGTTTCGTTCATTTAACCTTGCACATAGTAAGTTGAACGTCACCACTGATTTCTTTTATGTGTTTAAATGCACTATATTTTTTCTTGCTTGTCCGGAAAACGACGCTTTTATAGACACGCCCTTTTATTCTATACATCAAAAGAGGCTTCGACTAAATTCGTCACGCAAAGTATTCTCGTTGGTTTTTTTTTCCCAAAAAAAAATGCATCCAAATTTGTCTTGGTTTACGGAATCTGCGTCATAATTTGTCATAACTTTTTTATATAATTTTATCTTCTTTCTCTATTAAGCTCCGGAGGAAAAACATATTACAGATCTACGCAATTCAATCCTCGCCTGTAATGACATAGAAGCCGACAGAGTTCAAGTCCTTCCTGCGAAAGTTGAGGATACAGTTGAAATTGAAAAAATATATATCCCAGTTATAATAACTGATGAATCCGAAAAGTGCATTGTAAATATGAATGATAAGGAAAACATGAGAAAAATCACACTTGACAAAATATTCAACACAGACCAAAAGAATCATGCACGCTTTATTTTCATGCTTGGAGAAGCTGGTTATGGAAAAACTGTTCAATGTCAATGGATTACGAAATCGTGGTGTCAGGCCTGGCAAAATGAAAGTTCATCCAATTCGGATACAGGTTTAGAAATATGCCTCAAACAATTTGACTTCCTATTTTTTGTCAAAATGTGCAATGCTCATAAGGCACAAACGTCTCTCATAGATATTATACTGGACGCTTATCGACCTTATCGACTATCAAAAGATCGTTTGGATGGTATTCGAAAAATTCTTGAAGATGGAGAATATAAAAGTCTCATTCTACTAGACGGGCTTGATGAATGGAATATATTTGATGGTAAATGGGAAGAATTATACAATCAGGGTATACCAAATTGCGGTAATATACCAAACTGCACAATTTTGATGACAATGAGAGCATGGAAATTCATAGAAATTCAACATTTGCGGCGTCAGAAAGTAGATAGATTAGTTTTGCTGCAAGGCGTCAACGAAAATGGCATTAAATCTTTCATAGAGCGCATGTTCTGCAATTATCTTGAAAAAGAAACGTATAACGAAGAGTCCAACATGAAATACGAAAGACTTCAGAATGCCGCCTCTAAGTCGTTGCAAACATTTAAATCATTGATGAAGATCCCTTTCTTAGCGGTTTTCTGCTTTCTTACCTGGAGTGAAAATGCTGAAAATGTATATTCGAAAACGACTTTCTATCTTGCACTCATAGAGACGTTGATAATGAGATATTTAGCAAAAGGTAAGAGTGATACTCAGAGAAACGAAGTTATCAATCAGAAAATTTCAGATGTTAATATATCAAGGGAATATCGGCTTGTTATCGAACATTTATCTGAGTTATCGAGCATTGGTAAAATAGTGTTCTCTCGTTCCTCGTCAAAAAATGAAAGAATGATCTTCAAAAGCGAGGAACTGAATGACATCTTTGGTCAAGAAACCCTAGCCAAATTCCTAAAAATGGGTTTGTTCAGCAAACAAACATCATCTGGTAAAGTGTATCATGAAAGCTTCGAACTACGTTTTCTCCATAAAACAGTTAAAGAATTCCTCGCTTCCTTATATCTTTGGAAAGAAGGGGCAATAATTGAAAGTTTTGTGAACATAGTAATCAAAGATATTGATACAGCCCTAGATTTTTCGACAATTCTTACATTTCTATCAGGATTATCACCCGCGGATGGGTGTAGAATATCACGTTACATTGCTGATTTAGCCTCCGATGATCATTCAATCCGAAGTTTCAGAGATTACTTTTCTCCTGAAAGTTATGAAAAAGTTCAAAGTGTGTACAATTTACAAGTCCAATGCTATCGAGAAGTTAGAGGAGAAAAATCTATCAAACAGTTTCTTGAGGACGGACAGAAGCTGAGTTATACCTTGTCTGACATAATCTTGCATGGGAGAGATTCAGATAAACATATCATAAGAGAAACTGCGGACATTCTACGTTACCACGCAAACGATATTAAGTCACTTCAAATGAAGTTAATTGCTGATGATGCTGTTGAAGGAATATCCAACGAAGAGCTTCAGTATTTTTTGGACCAAAGTAGATCACTGAAATCATTCGATCTTGATGGCGATGCAACAGTAAATTGTAGAATCTTTCATCACTTTAGCAATCAATTGTCAAGTTTGTATTCGCTAGGCTTGCACAATGTCGAATTAAGTGATAATATTCTGGTAGATCTCTTAAAACATAATTTGAACAAAACTCCAATCAAACGAACTTTAAAAACACTTGGACTTACATCTATAAAAAGAGGGAATGTTCAGTTTTCAAGTAAGCCTTTACCAACTAAAGGATCTCGACGCAATAAAGTAAAGCGAACATCGTCTTTGCAAAGGCTACAAGATAGAGAATCGTACGAAAAAATACCAATTTTAAAAGATGTATTGAGAAGCCTACCTGAGTTTGAAGTACTTTCCACATTACATGTATCTTATATGGAATCTTCAGAAGATAGGGAAATGTTACTGAAAGTGTTACCGCTAATGAGACAATTATACCATTTTGGATATCACGGTGGTGCAACAAGTGGTTCTTATGACGGTATCATCGTGGAGGTTATTATGAAGATGACTTACCTCAAAACACTTTTTCTCAGCAAAATGATTCTGCATCAAGAACTGGTACATTTCAGAAGAATGCTGCAGCTAGAGAGGATCAGGCTACAAACTTTGAAGATGAATAAAATGGTTTGGGAGGAATTTGTCGTATCATTGTCGACACTCACGGAGAGCGGACACCTGATTGTGATTTTATGCGATACTGATATTGACACAGAGAGTGTAACAAGGCTGCAAATATTACCCAGATTATTAACAATTCTTACAGATGAAAAATCATCATGGTGACAAAAGGAGGAAAGAAAATGAATGTACAGTGAAGTCCGTCCGTAAACATATCTAATGTATACAGGAAGGGATGACAAGTAAGGATAAAAAGACATAATAAAACAATTATAAGCAAATTTGAATCAACAAAAACATGTAACAAATCATGCCTCGTTGATGTAAATAATATAACTTAGGTAAACACGGTAAAGTTTGTCCACGTGCAGCGACGTATCATACACCGTCTTTACCGGGGATCAAGTGGCAAATTTGCCGATTTCCACTGAAAATGGGAAACATAAACATGTTGTTTTGACAAATTTTGGGTCAGTTACGGGGGGGGGGGCGGTCGCCACCTCCGCACCGTCCTGAATCCGCTGATGTGGCGTCCGCCAAACTCTTAAATTGAAACTATGTTATATACATGTTAACTTTGGACTTAGAAGATTGAAATACTTTTAATCGGATAAGCTAGTTTAGAGTTAAGCAATTTCAATAGTGATAAGCAATTAAAAGGTTTTTTTTCTTCCAGAAAGATAGTTGACAATACCGTATTCATAAGATAGAAAATTGAAGTAATCCAGTTCGTTACCTTCATGAACAGTAATGATTCCGATCATAATCCACCAGATACGTGTTTCGGATAATGAATTGAAGTTGAACTTCAAGCCCAAGGGACTTTTAAGACACATCAAAAGTTTTTTTCGTAGCGCCACGTAGCAATTTCAAACAATGTATGACAAATAGGACATTTGAGGCATGTTACTATATATGTAACCTCCCTTAATTTCGATTACATTTTACGATGAAATGACCATGTTCCTAGAAAGTAAAACAAATACTTTCTGAGCTACATATCCGTAAGCACAGGATAAATGAATTTTTCTGCAATTTCTGTCTCTTTCACAGAACATATGAATTTTATATATTTCATTTCCATGCTTCATTAACATCGACGGCGGATGCGGCTAGCCAGCAGGAGATGCTTACTCCTCCCGGGCACCTGGTCCCACCTCTAGCTTGCTAGGGGTCCGTCGATGTCTAATTTTGTGCTCTATTGTGAGTACTGTTGAGATTATCGTCAGGATCGTCTTTAACTGATTTCATTGCAGATTGATTTAGATCATTGATATATTCCTAATCAATATGCCCATTATAACAGTGTGTTCGTTGTATGCTTCAAATTAGGGCGTTACTGCTCTTTATAAGAATAAGAAAAGAAGGGTATGGAATGAAGTGCTAACAACCCTTTTCTGTTACCCGGTCAATATGATGACATCAAATAAATGCTAACATATGTGTCTCAGCTTTTTCATTCTACATGAAAGTCTGTATATGAAATAGAATTTAAAGAAACACCTTATGTTATTCATTCTCAAAGTATAGAGGGCAAGGTAAAAATTATTAGAATTTCATTTGAACGGGTTCGAACCTCAGGATGAATAACATTCCATGTGGGACCATGTGCCCGAGGATAGTCTGTTTTTCCTGATTGCATGGAAAAGGGAATGACATCCAACATTCCTGATTGCATGGAAAAGGGAATGACATCCAACATAGCCACCCTGCATTCACCAAGCGAAACAACCCGCAAGAAAGTGACACATAAATGATATACAAACTCCAAATAGCAAAAAGACACAACAATATTCACTAGAACATCATACAAAAGAATCGTAACAGACGTACAGAAACATTAAACATTGATGACAACACATAAAAAGAAGCAGACCAATGTGCATCCGGCGCCGACTTTGGACGGCCATCTGCTTTTAGCAAATGGTGCGGTTATCTGGATTACGTGCGCACAACCGTCCCACTTATCAGGATACACAGAAGTCTTCATAGACACATAATTATTGTATAGAAATAAAGCTCCTCACTGTAATATGGCATCACAAACAAGATATAAACGCAGTGGCCTCTTTTAACATAGATTCTATGTAAATGGATATTAAAAAAATCTATGACATGCGTATTACAGTCTATGCTCTGCTGACTAAAGCGAGCTCAAGATCAATCATCAGAGAAGTCTGACCAACTTTCAGATAGGACAGAAAATCAAGACCAATGAGTTAAAGAAGATCCTGACGATAATCTCAACAGCACTCACAGTAGAGCACCAAATTGAGCATCGACGGACCCCTAGCAAGCTAGAGGTGGGACCAGGTGCCCGGGAGGAGTAAGCATCCTCTGTTGGCTAGCCGCACCCGCCGTCGATGATCATGCACGAAAATGAAAACATATGAAAAACATGAATTGCACTGTCTGAGGCCATTTCTATGTAGAAAGTGCTATGGCGACAATGTCAGGGAAAGTATTCAAAACACTTACTGTCAAACCCCTCGCGGGGAACTTTTTTACGAGCTCCACACGGCAAAGGGCATATGTGTGACACAAATGAGTTAAAGAAGATCCTGACGATAATCTCAACAGCACTCACAGTAGAGCTCCAAATTGAGCATCGACGGACCCCTAACAAGCTAGAGGTGAGACCAGGTGCCCGGGAGGAATAAGCATCCCCTGTTGGCTAGCCGCATCCGCCGTCGATGATCATGCACGAAAATGAAAACATATGAAAAACATGAATTGCACTGTCTGAGGCCATTTCTATGTAGAAAGTGCTATGGCGACAATGTCAGGGAAAGTATTCAACACTGATGGTCACATGAACACCTCACTCTATGACAAACGTGACGACTTCAATTTCAGCATTACGAACTTTCCTTTTCTGAGTAGCAACATCCCTTCATCGCCTGCTTATGGCGTGTTCATATCTCAGTTGATACGCTATGCCAGAGCAAGTACCAAATATACGGATTTTCTTCTGAGAGCTAGGCGTCTTTCAGATAAGCTTCTCAGTCAGGGATATGTTTGTGACCGACTAACATCGTCACTGAGGAAGTTCTACGGTCGATATGGGGAACTCGTCATACACTATGATGTCCCACTATCCCGAATGGTGGATGATATTCTGTCATAGACCATTTTAACCATCCAACCAAAGATTGTACTCTATATCTTCCAAAATGGAAGTAACCGGATGTGACAGTTCTACCGAATTGAAGCGACGGGTGTTGCATGCAAGCAGGAGATGCTTACTCTTCCTGGGCACCTGGTCTCACTCTCATATCGGGAGTTCGCTTCTTTTCATATGGTGGAGGTTTTTGTTTTTGTTTGCTTTGGTTCCTGTTTTATCCTGATTTTGTATGCCTTCGGTTTCTGATTTTCTGAATTATCGATTTTGTACTGTAGACAGGGATATGGTCATTATCCATATTTGTCATTCAAAACACTTACTGTCAAGTCTTCTCTGACGAGATGTTAACAAGACCAATCATGGAGTCCCATCGTCACAGTTGACCAGTGTGCAATGTTGAGAAAGACACTGCTCCAAACCTATAGATTGGTCCAGTACCATGCCAAGTGTTTTTGTGATGACTTTAGGATCATATGCTCGGTAAAGCAGGCGACCGACTATTTTCTTACATTTTTTTATTTAAGTTTGATCTGCCGTTGATCCTTCTGATTTTGTTTAGAAGGTCACCGTAAAATGAATACAACTAAATTCTCAATGATTCATACTCTGATGCCGGAGTCGTCCCAAATTTTGAAAGAAGTTCAGAATAATTATTTTAGAATTTCCAGAAAGATTTTACAAGTTAAGATATCTAAATCCTTGACTGATAATTTATTTTTTAATTTGTATATATTTTTTTTATATTGAAGTCCGAAACATGGGAACACGCTCTAGGGTATCTGATGAGCTGAGAGATGTAAATGCCGTACAATGGTAATATTGGAACATTGCCATCAAGCCAAGGAAAATTAGTTATGTTGAAGCCAAAGTCTTCCCTTTGTCGTATATTTTTGTTTGAATTTCTCCGTTATTAATTTTGATAACAAGATCCAAAATGGTGTAACTATATCATTTGTTTTTGCTGTGTTCAATGTTAACAGTAAGATACCTAGAGGTGCCGTTTAAACATTTCAAGTCGTCAACTTTCTTGAGGTTTGCAGATTTTGCATGAATTCTTTTTCGCATGTGTATGAAACAAATCTGCAACCAGAGGCGTACATTTAGTACCAATATAGTAGAGTGTCACCAAATCTTACAAAGATGTTAAGTAAAAGAAAGGACAAGGCCCTGCACAACTCAGATCGAGTCCATGATTTGTACTATTTGTATTCTACTGAGGAAAAGAGTCCTTTTATGCCAGAAGTACATATGCATGTTTTACCCTCTCGATCAAAACATCATTTTATCAGTTTTGATAATCGATCTTTTATCTTTCTCATGAGGGAGCGCTGTGTACATGTTAAAGAAGTCGTAAGATGAGATAGATATGGCTTTAAAATTAAATGATTTGAATTTGTTGATCACATCACCTGAATTCTTTATTGACCAAAAAGAATTGACGCCCCTCTTATTGAATGCAGTTTCACAATATTTTGATACATGATTTTTTTACGTAATTTTCGTTAACGCTGATGTCAAAGTCCTGGATAAAGTGGTAGTTGTGCTATTGCTCGAGTTAGCAATAAATCGAAATTTGTGAGGAGACTTGTGAAGTTTGGGCAGATAGTGAATAGTTAGTACGTCTGATTTCGAAATAGAGAGTTGAAGAAATTAAATGCAGATGCTTATGTAAAATGGAAGGGATAATTTCATTGCTTTTTATATAAGCGTTGGTGGTAGAAAGTTCCGAAAGGAAAAATATTTGTAATAGCGCTTTCAAATGATTATAGTGTTGTTTGCTGTTTTGTCTGTCGGAGCAAAGGCATACTTATTGTGCAACTCCTGAAGTTTAGATTTATGAAATTTTGGAACTTTTTTACGAGCTCCACACGGCAAAGGGCATATGTGTGACACAAATGAGTTAAAGAAGATCCTGACGATAATCTCAACAGCACTCACAGTAGAGCACCAAATTGAGCATCGACGGACCCCTAACAAGCTAGAGGTGAGACCAGGTGCCCGGGAGGAATAAGCATCCCCTGTTGGCTAGCCGCATCCGCCGTCGATGATCATGCACGAAAATTAAAACATATGAAAAACATGAATTGCACTGTCTGAGGCCATTTCTATGTAGAAAGTGCTATGGCGACAATGTCAGGGAAAGTATTCAAAACACTTACTGTCAAGTCTTCTCTGAAGAGATGTTAACAAGACCAATCATGGAGTCCCATCGTCACAGTTGACCAGTGTGCAATGTTGAGAAAGACACTGCTCCAAACCTATAGATTGGTCCAGTACCATGCCAAGTGTTTTTGTGATGACTTTAGGATCATATGCTCGGTAAAGCAGGCGACCGACTATTTTCTTACATTTTTTTATTTAAGTTTGATCTGCCTTTGATCCTTCTGATTTTGTTTAGAAGGTCACCGTAAAATGAATACAACTAAATTCTCAATGATTCATACTCTGATGCCGGAGTCGTCCCAAATTTTGAAAGAAGTTCAGAATAATTATTTTAGAATTTCCAGAAAGATTTTACAAGTTAAGATATCTAAATCCTTGACTGATAATTTATTTTTTAATTTGTATATATTTTTTTATATTGAAGTCCGAAACATGGGAACACGCTCTAGGGTATCTGATGAGCTGAGAGATGTAAATGCCGTACAATGGTAATATTGGAACATTGCCATCAAGCCAAGGAAAATTAGTTATGTTGAAGCCAAAGTCTTCCCTTTGTCGTATATTTTTGTTTGAATTTCTCCGTTATTAATTTTGATAACAAGATCCAAAATGGTGTAACTATATCATTTGTTTTTGCTGTGTTCAATGTTAACAGTAAGATACCTAGAGGTGCCGTTTAAACATTTCAAGTCGTCAACTTTCTTGAGGTTTGCAGATTTTGCATGAATTCTTTTTCGCATGTGTATGAAACAAATCTGCAACCAGAGGCGTACATTTAGTACCAATATAGTAGAGTGTCACCAAATCTTACAAAGATGTTAAGTAAAAGAAAGGACAAGGCCCTGCACAACTCAGATCGAGTCCATGATTTGTACTATTTGTATTCTACTGAGGAAAAGAGTCCTTTTATGCCAGAAGTACATATGCATGTTTTACCCTCTCGATCAAAACATCATTTTATCAGTTTTGATAATCGATCTTTTATCTTTCTCATGAGGGAGCGCTGTGTACATGTTAAAGAAGTCGTAAGATGAGATAGATATGGCTTTAAAATTAAATGATTTGAATTTGTTGATCACATCACCTGAATTCTTTATTGACCAAAAAGAATTGACGCCCCTCTTATTGAATGCAGTTTCACAATATTTTGATACATGATTTTTTTACGTAATTTTCGTTAACGCTGATGTCAAAGTCCTGGATAAAGTGGTAGTTGTGCTATTGCTCGAGTTAGCAATAAATCGAAATTTGTGAGGAGACTTGTGAAGTTTGGGCAGATAGTGAATAGTTAGTACGTCTGATTTCGAAATAGAGAGTTGAAGAAATTAAATGCAGATGCTTATGTAAAATGGAAGGGATAATTTCATTGCTTTTTATATAAGCGTTGGTGGTAGAAAGTTCCGAAAGGAAAAATATTTGTAATAGCGCTTTCAAATGATTATAGTGTTGTTTGCTGTTTTGTCTGTCGGAGCAAAGGCATACTTATTGTGCAACTCCTGAAGTTTAGATTTATGAAATTTAGCTTTTTGACGGTGCTTCCGAATAAAGATGAGGTTTTTTTCAAAATTGACAATTCGGATATCTACAATGTCTAAAATAAGACTTTTCCAGTCACTAAGGGTGGTTCGACTCCTTCTAACTTACACCATTTTCGTATGTAAACTTCTAACGCCTCATTTAGCACTTCCTGACATTTCATGAAATCTATCTTGGAAGGAATTCTATACTTTTGCCCCTTCTTTAGTCGACTACGAAGCCTCGAGTGTTGAATGATGGGCATGTATCAGCTGGTTCATAAAGATACGCATTCGTAGGACAAGACTCATTAACATTAACATCAGAGGTGATTTTATTGTAATTAAACAAGAATTTTCGTACTGGTTTTTTATATTTATAAGAGATAGTCGGGGGCTCTAATTTTCAAAAAACTTGGGTATTAAGCTTTGAACACGATGATCTCGGAATATATTCGAGATGTTTAAAAGATCAAAACGGATCCATTTGTTTATAAACTCAATTTTGATGAATCTCCTTTTCGGTTGAATAATTTCTGTAGCCGGATAAAGTTTATTGAAACAAAAGCTAACGATGATAGACATGTCCTGGCGTACCTTATCAGCTGAGAATCAAAAACGCCATAAGTAGGGGAAGACACAATATTGCTATTCATGAAAGGGAAGTAAGTTATGTGAAAGCTAAACGATGAAATAGAAAACCTTTTGTTGTTAATTGCCTTAGATATATGATCTTTGAAGCAGAATATCTTAATTTGGAAGTAAGAATTTGCACTAGTCATTGTTCTGAAGCTACTATTGTCACTAGTCCACTCAAGTTCTCAAGTGTTGCATCTTCTCCAAGGACTCGTAGGACAGCCGCCGCACAACCAGGCAAGCCATTGCTAATTATTGATATCAATAACCCACTGTTTTTATATTTAATTATTACAACATTTACTTCATAGTTTTGATTGAAATCATGTTTGAATAAGAAACGGTTCCCATACAAATCAATTAATTTTTAACGGCAAACTAGATAATTCGGACAATTAAGGAGGCTTTTAAAACTAAGATGGCGGCGGTATTACTTGTTTTCTCGCTTCCTAGGAAAAGTACATGCTTAACTCCCTTAAAGCATTTGATACTCTGATTGATATACGCATTTCAGTATCCTGATGACGTTTGAATAATTTCCGGCGTCATTTGAAGAAATTATGGCGATTTTCGAAATTTAGGAATTATGGGAGTTTTATCCATGAGCAAACCACGACGTCATTCAAACGTTATTTGGAAAAATGGCGTTACAAACCTTCGCATTCAAAATGCAATAAAAACATTATTACTAAACGTATGGCATTGATACTAAACATTTATACAAAAGAAAATTAAATCTTCATAACAGCGTATTCGATGACAAATCTACGTTACAGGAAAGCGGATGTCACTCCATTGAAAATGGACGACTTTGTAAGAAAAAAAGTTGGAAAATATAAAGCCTTGTAATATTTTAATCCTACATTCATTTTTCCCATTTAATCATCGAATAATCTCTGGAATTTCTTGATGGTTTTGATAGTTTTTGACAAAGATTCATCCACAGGATTCCTAATAATTAACCAGCAACTGCAGTAAATTGGCCCGAAATTGCATTTTTTTTTGCGACAGTGTCATCTTTTATTCAAGTACATGTATTCTGCTTGTGTTTAAAACAAAGGAGGGGATCTCCAACAACACCTGGCTGTAGCACCCACAGCAAAACCCCAAAACACCCAATGCAAAAACACAAAGCAGACAAGCACAAAAAGAGACGCGCAAGGGATAAGGAACGTCAACGCACAATAGAGAAACATCAAACACAAAGGACTACACATAAACCAACGAGACCAATGGGCAACCGGTGCCGACTAATACACTATTCATTTTATCTTATCTATACGTAAGTGCAATATATTTATGGATATTTTGGAAGTTAAATCAAGATTAATTTTCAATAGCTGTACCAGAACTGGAATGACACATTCAATATTATGACGTCATCAGGAAATTCACGTAAACGTTGATTAAAGCATATTTCAAAGTCGCGTAGAAAATTTTCCTGTGGATAGAATCAAATGTAAGTTTGTATAGTTAAGGACAGACAAGAATTGTGTTATTTCATATATTTTTTTAGAAAAATTGAATTTGGCGTCCAAGTGTTCAATACATCCTTTATATAATGATTTTGATAATTTCAATATCAATCTATAATTATTTATATCACTTTAGTCGTCAGCTATATCTCAGCAAAAAGTGAGGAAAATTAAACATATTTCTATTTCAAACCCACCGCCTAAGTACATGTATATGAATAATGATAACGTAGCATCTTTACCTCTTATGTTTTCAAATATTCAGCTCTCAGAACGAACTCCGTTTATTTGGTACTTGCTCCTGCATACCGTATCAACTCAGATATGAACACGCCATAAGCAGACGATGAAGGGATGTTGCTACTCAGAAAAGGAAAGTTTGTAATGCTGAAATTGAAGTCGTCACGTGTGTCATAGAGTGAGGTGTTCATCTGACCATCAGTGTCGTACATGTAGGACATCATTGTGTCCAAAAAGGATGCTGAATTATTTGTCTCTGTAGTTTCTTTGACTTCAAGCTCCGAAGGATATATACTGCTGAGGTAATCCGCGAATTTTGGATTATTGATGGACAACATATCGTCTATGTATCTGTAAGTGAAGTTCAAGTCAGAAGCCAAGTTTTTTTTCCTCCAGATACCAAAGATTGAATAAATTCAGCTTCGTATGAGTAAAGTAAAATGTCGGCAAGGAGTGGGGCACAATTGGTCCCCATTGGAATTCCGACAATTTGCTTGAAGACCTTTCCTCCAAACACCACAGAAATATTGTCGATCAGAAAGTTTAACATCAGAATAATATCTATTTCAGTGTATATATTTTCAGAATCGGACTTTTCTTTTACAAAGTAGGTTTTGTCATAGTTAACAACAATAAATGTGTATTTGCATTTGCCGTTCTTACTTGTAAACGCATCACATATAAGCATTGTGAGTCTTTCTTCATGTTCTTTCAATTAAGAATGTGAGATTGTAAAGTGTCGAAAATCAAAGGCTTTGATCGAATTGACTCTAATAAAATGAGTAGATTTCAGATGTTCTAAAAGTTCCTTCGAATTCTTTAAAATACACATCTGGATATACTATTACGAGAATATACTGTTGAACAATATTTTTGAAGCCCACATTTGATTTCAGAAAAAAAAGTGGTGAGTAAGATCGATACCGATTTGGTAAAACATTTTGAGGAACCAGCGATGAAACGTTGTTTGTACCGATTCTTATGCATTTTATGTATGCTGCATAAGTATGGTAAATCTAAATCGAAATTGTATGTGTCGATGCTATGTCATAGGTTACAATAGATACAATTTGTAAAACATTGTCAGAAACATGATTTCATCCCCCATGTGTGAATTTAATATAATTTCATCAGTTATTCATTCCGAGGTTGGCAACCGTTCCAAAGGATATTATAATGATTTTGCCTTGCCTTTTCAACTCTGAAACTGAATAACTGAGAGGTACGTCTTAAATGTATATTCATAGAATTATTTCTTAGGATCTTAGGATGTGACAAGACCTTGAACAAAGGTCAAGGTCACAATATACACTTGATCCAAGATTACTTTTCAAATAATATTGCTGCAGGCATATCAATTTTTCCTTTTCGGGCAAAGATCTAGTTTCTCACAAATGTAATACCAGGACTTCACATGAAAAGTTTCTGTTTGATTGGAGTTAAACTATTTTTTTATCAAAAACGGAATAACAGAGGAACACACTCAAAGGATATTATCAGAAAACGAATTGCAGACAAACAAACTTTAACAAACATCAAAATGCAAAACATAAGACAAGGAAAACGGACAGAAGAAAAAAGGATGGACATACATTGACTGATGAATAATGAATTGTAATCGACGTCTTTTTTGAACGGTCTTAATTATGTGGTTACCTTTGTCGAGGATGGAAGAACGCTATGACCGCTTTACAGACGGACTCTAACTTCTGATTGACAATTTTAACTTTTGTACAAAAATAAAGAGACGGGAAGAATATATGTTACATTTACATCAACATTTAATCATACAAACAAAGACAACGTAAATGTTACAGTTTCACATCACGACAGTTCCTCACACACGAACAATGACGACATCACACAGTCCCGTGACTTCTTGTTCCCGTAGTACGTCATCCAGATAGGAGGAGGCGGTAGACACCATATTGAACCATATGTTCAGCCCATGTCCACGGCATGATTAACTCAGAGATATGAGGCCTAATATAATAAAATGATTTGATAAATATGACAGGTAATGCGCTCCATAGTTAGGTCGAACACTCGTGTTTTTACTCGTACAACATACACACAAAATACTACATTTAACTGCGTACGCATTTTAATAATACTACTTACTGAACACTCAGTGAACATACTTCACTATAAAACTACGTACATACTACAAATATCGAGTTACTGACTTACATTACATATACAATGTGTAATTCAATTTTCACTACACAAGCGCATTAAAATAATACAGAACGGAATATTGACTTGAAATTAATTAAATGTAAATTAAATGAATATTGAATAAATAAACGAACTTACCTCAGATGGTACAGACCATACAACGTTATTTTTTACAAGATACATGATACGATGTGATACACGCATGGTACGATAGGATACACGCATGATACGATAGGATACACGAACGAACACGATATACCTCATACACGATAGGAAAGGATACGAATGGATACGATACGATGCATGTTACACGATACGAAAGGATACACGATGCACGATACGAAAGGATACACGTTACACGATGCACGATACGAAAGAAAACACGTTAGAAGATGTACATTATGCACGATACGATAGAATAAACGTTAAATAATGTGCATTAGCTTGCATTGTACAGCGCATAAATACGATAAAGCAAACAAATCAACTGTGCACGATACGATTGGAAATAGAATATGTGAGGTATGTACGTTTATTGTTAATATTTGTATGATAATAAATAGTATCTTTTTAGTTAAAAAAAACACACACATTTGTTTCGTATATCAAATCCGTGATTTAGAATCTATTATTTTCATTTACTCTACCCATGTCGCCAAAAAGTAATAATAATAAAAAAAAAACCAAAAAACAATGACCTAATTGGCAGGGCACATTATTAATCAAGCGAGGCGAATTGACTGCATGGAAGTAAAACAAAATAAATGTATTTTAATTGATTTGCATGTACATGTATGCAATAGTACTGATGTCATTTTGACAGAAGGATACATCATATGTACATTGACCAAGTATCATTTGAAGGCATCGATCAGTCAAGTTACTTTACAGGCTGCTCTACACCTACCTTTGAGTTTTTTATCCTCCATTACAGTTAAATTAAGTATAACGAAGTATATACATGTAATAGGTATATTTATTGTTCTTCAACAATGCATGCTTTCACTAAAGAATTCATAACGAGATCAAAACAATCCGAATATAAACAAGATAAACGAAAAAGAATTTCCGACCATTTGATTGGCTACCTGATACGATAGGATACACGTTACACATTGCACGATACGATAGGATTCATGATACACGATACACGATAGGAAACGATAGGATAGGATACGATATGATACACGTTAAACGAAATTATAAACGCAGGATACGATACGATATACGCATGATACGATACGATAAACGTAGGATACGATACGATTAACTTGACAAAAATAACGTTGTATGGACTGTAAATGGTATATTTGTAAGTTTGACTATTTTCAATAGGAAAACGACTGCTATTTGCAAAGGACGAAGCCCAAGTGAGCGGTCCGTGCGACTCGCTTCGATTCAATACACCTGGACAGGTAAAACAGGTTTAGGGTGAGCTGAATGAGGTACCATACGGGATGATTTAGAACATGCAGAAGGTTTATGAGGGGGACGGCAAGTGATGCATAACATTGAATGTGACAAAACCTCCCCATACCGAAAAAAAGTATAACATACTTTTTGTTAAAACACATTCAATGGAAAGTATGGTAAGCATAAAAATAAAATACGTACGTACATCATGGATACAAAAATCAATTATATGCGACTCAAGTAGTCAGTACCGACATTATCTCTACCTTTGATTGCGACAATGCGAAATCTGTATGGTTGTAACAATAGAGCCCACCGCATTAACCTTGAACTCGTCAACTTTGACCTATTCAAGTACATAAGAGGTTTATGATCGGTCTCTATAATGAATTCAGTTCCGTACAAATATCGTCTAAATTTCTGATCGCCCAAACAATAGCGAGGCACTCCTTTTCAACAGTAGCGTACGCACATTCGGCGCCTTTCAGTTTGCGACTAGCATACGCAACCGGAAGTTTCTTGCCATGATCGTCTTGCAACAAGACAGCACCTATACCACGATCAGATGCATCAGTTTGGAGAAAAAATGGTTCTTTCAAATTAGGAAGCTTTAAAATCGGATATTAAGTAAGCGCATTTCTGAGAGACATGAACGACTTTTCTGCAGACTCTGACCATAACAGCTTGTTAGGCGTACCTTTATGAGTCATATCAGTCAATGGCAAAGCTATTGATGCAAAGTTTGGAACAAATTGTCTATAGAAACCAACCAAACCTAGAAATGACCTTAACTGTTTCTTTTGTAGAAGGCTGCTTAGCTTTTTCAATGGCATTGACCTTGTCTACATTTGCGACTTTTTTTGCATTTGTTGATTTGATAATCGACCTTGTTAAGTTTTTTCACAATTTTGAAGGGACCTTTCCATTGCATAAGGAGCTTATTGTTATCTGTAGGTAATAAAACCAAGACCTGGTCGTCTCCTTCTTTCATACTTTGTGACCTTGATATTCTGTCATAAATGACCGTGTAACACTAACTAGCCTTTTGCAAGTTATCCCTTGCTAAACGACAGGTGTTTTCTAACCTTTCTCTTAGGTCAATGACATATTGATACGTAGATTTTACTTGGGGATCCTGAATTTCTTTTGTCCAGAGTTCCTTTAATATCATCATTGGACCTCTTACAGTCCTACCATAAACTAACTCAAACGGAGAGAAACCTAAACTCTCCTGAGGAACTTCTCTGTACGCAAAGAGTACCGCATTGAGATACTTATCCCAGTCCCGTGGTCGTTCAGCGCACATGCACTTTAGCATTTGTTTAAGCGTGCCATTAAAGCGTTCTACGAGGCCATTACACATTGGGTGATATGGGGTGGTAGTAAGTTGCTTGAATGATATCAGTCTACTGGCCTCTGACATAAGGGAGGATGTAAATTGTGCACCCAATGTCTGTGAGGACTTCACGGGGAACACCTATACGTGAAAACATGTCAACCAACGCTTCTTCTACGCGCTCAGTCTCTATGCTTGATAATGCAACTGCTTCTGGATACCTTGTAGCATAGTCAACTAACGTGAGAATATAATGATTTTTCTTGTCTGTAGGTGGGTGTAGAGGACCAACAAGGTCAATAGCCACACGATTGAATGGCTCTTCGATTTAGGGCATTTTATCTAAAGGTACTCTCATGACCTTCCCATTTGAAACAGTCCTTTGACAAACGTCACATGATTGGCAGAAGCGTTTAACATCGGATTGTACACCTGGCCAATACAATTCAGCTAATACTCTAGCAGCTGACCTTCTGGTAGCTAAATGACCTGACATTATAGATTCATTGGCTTATTTCATGACGGTTTCTCTCATAGATTTTGGAACAATCAGCTGTGAGGTGACCTTGCCATCTTGAGATGTAAATTCTCTGAAAAGCATATCATGGCTGATTATCCATCGTACTGACCCTTGTTTGACTACCCTAGAATCATGTTTCATAGCCAAGTCCCATAACTTTGTCAAAATTTTATCATCTTTTTGAGCCTTACAAATCTCATCAGGACTGACGGATGGTTTTTCTATCTCATGTACTTTAAGTTTGACAGGTGGTTTACCTTTTTGTTTAGTTTGTTGTCTTGTCTCTACTGCTTGAACAGGACTCCATTTTGGATCTGGGTTACCTGGAGATCTTACCTCTTTAACATTACCAATGATGAGGTCATAAACAGGAGACTGCATGCACCATGCTTCATATTTGCCAGATAAATAGGGAGTGTCAATCATAATTATAGCGACGGGTAATTTTACTTTAGTTCCATTCGCTAAAACGCAAGCCAGAAATTTACCTGTAAGGTTTGTTTCGTCGATTTTACTTTGACGGACAACAATGCCGCTACAACCTGTGTCGCGTAAAACGTTTACGGGATTTCCGTCAACAAAGCCTGAAGAAGTAGGCATTACGGAAGACTTGTACCCCCATGAAGATACTAGAGAAGTGCCAGAGTTTGATAAGATGGCCGTGTTCGATATGACGCAATCAGACGGAATAATACAAGCCCCACACGTCTGTGTGGTATCAGGTTTTACGCTCTCGTCAGTCTCGCCTTCTGAAACAATTGCCTGACATTTGTCTTTCGGTTTAGGCTTACATTCAGATGCTATATGCCCCAATTGACCTCACTTATAGCAGCGCCTTTCCGACTTCGGATTCTGTCATAAATGACCTTGCAACACTTACTAGCTTTTTGCAAGTTATCCCTTGCTAAACGACAGGTGTTTTCTAACCTTTCTCTCAGGTCAATGACATATTGATACGTAGATTTTACTTGGGGAACCTGAATATCTTTTGTCCAGAGTTCCTTTAATATCATCATTGGACCTCTTACAGTCCTACCATAAACTAACTCAAACGGAGAGAAACCTAAACTCTCCTGAGGAACTTCTCTGTACGCAAAGAGTACCGCATTGAGATACTTATCCCAGTCCCGTGGTCGTTCAGCGCACATGCACTTTAGCATTTGTTTAAGCGTGCCATTAAAGCGTTCTACGAGGCCATTACACATTGGGTGATATGGGGTGGTAGTAAGTTGCTTGAATGATATCAGTCTACTGGCCTCTGACATAAGGGAGGATGTAAATTGTGCACCCAATGTCTGTGAGGACTTCACGGGGAACACCTATACGTGAAAACATGTCAACCAACGCTTCTTCTACGCGCTCAGTCTCTATGCTTGATAATGCAACTGCTTCTGGATACCTTGTAGCATAGTCAACTAACGTGAGAATATAATGATTTTTCTTGTCTGTAGGTGGGTGTAGAGGACCAACAAAGTCAATAGCCACACGATTGAATGGCTCTTCGATTAAGGGCATTTTATCTAAAGGTACTCTCATGACCTTCCCATTTGAAACAGTCCTTTGACAAACGTCACATGATTGGCAGAAGCGTTTAACATCGGATTGTACACCTGGCCAATACAATTCAGCTAATACTCTAGCAGCTGACCTTCTGGTAGCTAAATGACCTGACATTATAGATTCATTGGCTTATTTCATGACGGTTTCTCTCATAGATTTTGGAACAATCAGCTGCGAGGTGACCTTGCCATCTTGAGATGTAAATTCTCTGAAAAGCATATTATGGCTGATTATCCATCGTACTGACCCTTGTTTGACTACCCTAGAATCATGTTTCATAGCCAAGTCCCATAACTTTGTCAAAATTTTATCATCTTTTTGAGCCTTACAAATCTCATCAGGACTGACGGATGGTTTTTCTATCTCATGTACTTTAAGTTTGACAGGTGGTTTACCTTTTTGTTTAGTTTGTTGTCTTGTCTCTACTGCTTGAACAGGACTCCTTTTTGGATCTGGGTTACCTGGAGATCTTACCTCTTTAACATTACCAATGATGAGGTCATAAACAGAAGACTGCATGCACCATGCTTCATATTTGCCAGATAAATAGGGAGTGTCAATTATAATCATAGCGACGGGTAATTTTACTTTAGTTCCATTCGCTAAAACGCAAGCCAGAAATTTACCTGTAAGGTTTGTTTCGTCGATTTTACTTTGACGGACAACAATGCCGCTACAACCTGTGTCGCGTAAAACGTTTACGGGATTTCCGTCAACAAAGCCTGAAGAAGTAGGCATTACGGAAGACTTGTACCCCCATGAAGATACTAGAGAAGTGCCAGAGTTTGATAAGATGGCCGTGTTCGATATGACGCAATCAGACGGAATAATACAAGCCCCACATGTCTGTGTGGTATCAGGTTTTACGCTCTCGTCAGTCTCGCCTTCTGAAACAATTGCCCGACATTTGTCTTTCGGTTTAGGCTTACATTCAGATGCTATATGCCCCAATTGACCTCACTTATAGCACCGCATTTCCGACTTCGGATTCTGTCATAAATGACCTTGAAACATTTACTAGCTTTTTGCAAGTTATCCCTTGCTAAACGACAGGTGTTTTCTAACCTTTCTCTTAGGTCAATGACATATTGATACGTAGATTTTACTCGGGGATCCTGAATATCTTTTGTCCAGAGTTCCTTTAATATCATCATTGGACCTCTTACAGTCCTACCATAAACTAACTCAAACGGTGAGAAACCTAAACTCTCCTGAGGAACTTCACTGTACGCAAAGAGTACCGCATTGAGATACTTATCCCAGTCCCGTGGTCGTTCAGCGCACATGCGCTTTAGCATTTGTTTAAGCGTGCCATTAAAGCGTTCTACGAGGCCATTACACATTGGGTGATATGGGGTGGTAGTAAGTTGCTTGAATGATATCAGTCTACTGACCTCTGACATAAGGGAGGATGTAAATTGTGCACCCATGTCTGTGAGGACTTCACGGGGAACACCTATACGTGAAAACATGTCAACCAACGCTTCTGCTACGCGCTCAGTCTCTATGCTTGATAATGCAACTGCTTCTGGATACCTTGTAGCATAGTCAACTAACGTGAGAATGTAAGGATTTTTCTTGTCTGTAGGTGGGTGTAGAGGACCAACAAGGTCAATAGCCACACGATTGAATGGCTCTTCGATTAAGGGTATCTTATCTAAAGGTACTCTCATGACATTCCCCTTTGAAACATTCCTTTGACAAACGTCACATGATTGGCAGAAGCGTTTAACATCGGATTGTACATCTGGCCAATAAAATTCAGCTGATACTCTAGCAACTGACCTCTTGGTAGCTAAATGACCTGACATTATAGATTCATTGGCTAATTTCATGACGATTTCTCTCATAGATTTTGGAACAATCAGCTGTGAGGTGACCTTACCATCTTGAGATGTAAATTCTCTGAAAAGCATATCATGACTGATGATCCATCGTACTGACCCTTGTTTGACTACCCTAGACTCATGTTTCATAGCCAAGTCCCATAACTTTGTCAAAATTTTATCATCTTTTTGAGCCTTACAAATCTCATCAGGACTGACGGATGGTTTTTCTATCTCATGTACTTTAAGTTTGACAGGTGGTTTACCTTTTTGTTTAGTTTGTTGTCTTGTCTCTACTGCTTGAACGGGACTCCATTTTGGATCTGGGTTACCTGGAGATCTTACCTCTTTAACATTACCAATGATGAGGTCATAAACAGGAGACTGCATGCACCATGCTTCATATTTGCCAGATAAATAGGGAGTGTCAATCATAATTATAGCGACGGGTAATTTTACTTTAGTTCCATTCGCTAAAACGCAAGCCAGAAATTTACCTGTAAGGTTTGTTTCGTCGATTTTACTTTGACGGACAACAATGCCGCTACAACCTGTGTCGCGTAAAACGTTTACGGGATTTCCGTCAACAAAGCCTGAAGAAGTAGGCATTACGGAAGACTTGTACCCCCATGAAGATACTAGAGAAGTGCCAGAGTTTGATAAGATGGCCGTGTTCGATATGACGCAATCAGACGGAATAATACAAGCCCCACATGTCTGTGTGGTATCAGGTTTTACGCTCTCGTCAGTCTCGCCTTCTGAAACAATTGCCTGACATTTGTCTTTCGGTTTAGGCTTACATTCAGATGCTATATGCCCCAATTGACCTCACTTATAGCAGCGCCTTTCCGACTTCGGATTCTGTCATAAATGACCTTGCTACACTTACTAGCTTTTTGCAAGTTATCCCTTGCTAAACGACAGGTGTTTTCTAACCTTTCTCTCAGGTCAATGACATATTGATACGTAGATTTTACTTGGGGAACCTGAATATCTTTTGTCCAGAGTTCCTTTAATATCATCATTGGACCTCTTACAGTCCTACCATAAACTAACTCAAACGGAGAGAAACCTAAACTCTCCTGAGGAACTTCACTGTACGCAAAGAGTACCGCATTGAGATACTTATCCCAGTCCCGTGGTCGTTCAGCGCACATGCGCTTTAGCATTTGTTTAAGCGTGCCATTAAAGCGTTCTACGAGGCCATTACACATTGGGTGATATGGGGTGGTAGTAAGTTGCTTGAATGATATCAGTCTACTGACCTCTTACATAAGGGAGGATGTAAATTGTGCACCCATGTCTGTGAGGACTTCACGGGGAACACCTATACGTGAAAACATGTCAACCAACGCTTCTTCTACGCGCTCAGTCTCTATGCTTGATAATGCAACTGCTTCTGGTTACCTTGTAGCATAGTCAACTAACGTGAGAATATAATGATTTTTCTTGTCTGTAGGTGGGTGTAGAGGACCAACAAGGTCAATAGCCACACGATTGAATGGCTCTTCGATTAAGGGCATTTTATCTAAAGGTACTCTCATGACCTTCCCCTTTGAAACAGTCCTTTGACAAACGTCACATGATTGGCAGAAGCGTTTAACATCGGATTGTACACCTGGCCAATAAAATTCAGCTGATACTCTAGAAACTGACCTTCTGGTAGCTAAATGACCTGACATTATAGATTCATTGGCTAATTTCATGACGGTTTCTCTCATAGATTTTGGAACAATCAGCTGTGAGGTGACCTTGCCATCTTGAGATGTAAATTCTCTGAAAAGCATATCATGACTGATGATCCATCGTACTGACCCTGTTTGACTACCCTAGACTCATATTTCATAGCCAAGTCCCATAACTTTGTCAAAATTTTATCATCTTTTTGAGCCTTACAAATCTCATCAGGACTGACGGATTGTTTTACTATCTCAGGTACTTTAAGTTTGACAGGTGGTTTACCCTTTTGTTTAGTTTGTTGTCTTGTCTCCACTGCTTGAACAGGACTCCATTTTGGATCTGGGTTACCTGGAGATCTTACCTCTTTAACATTACCAATGATGAGGTCATAAACAGAAGACTGAATGCAACATGCTTCATATTTGCCAGATAAATAGGGAGTGTCAATCATAATCATAGCGACGGGTAATTTTACTTTAGTTCCATTCGCTAAAACGCAAGCCAGAAATTTACCTGTAAGGTTTGTTTCGTCGATTTTACTTTGACGGACAACAATGCCGCTACAACCTGTGTCGCGTAAAACGTTTACGGGATTTCCGTCAACAAAGCCTGAAGAAGTAGGCATTACGGAAGACTTGTACCCCCATGAAGATACTAGAGAAGTGCCAGAGTTTGATAAGATGGCCCTGTTCGATATGACGCAATCAGACGGAATAATACAAGCCCCACATGTCTGTGTGGTATCAGGTTTTACGCTCTCGTCAGTCTCGCCTTCTGAAACAATTGCCCGACATTTGTCTTTCGGTTTAGGCTTACATTCAGATGCTATATGCCCCAATTGACCTCACTTATAGCACCGCATTTCCGACTTCGGATTCTGTCATAAATGACCTTGAAACATTTACTAGCTTTTTGCAAGTTATCCCTTGCTAAACGACAGGTGTTTTCTAACCTTTCCCTTAGGTCAATGACATATTGATACGTAGATTTTACTCGGGGATCCTGAATATCTTTTGTCCAGAGTTCCTTTAAAATCATCATTGGACCTCTTACAGTCCTACCATAAACTAACTCAAACGGTGAGAAACCTAAACTCTCCTGAGGAACTTCACTGTACGCAAAGAGTACCGCATTGAGATACTTATCCCAGTCCCGTGGTCGTTCAGCGCACATGCGCTTTAGCATTTGTTTAAGCGTGCCATTAAAGCGTTCTACGAGGCCATTACACATTGGGTGATATGGGGTGGTAGTAAGTTGCTTGAATGATATCAGTCTACTGACCTCTGACATAAGGGAGGATGTAAATTGTGCACCCATGTCTGTGAGGACTTCACGGGGAACACCTATACGTGAAAACATGTCAACCAACGCTTCTTCTACGCGCTCAGTCTCTATGCTTGATAATGCAACTGCTTCTGGATACCTTGTAGCATAGTCAACTAACGTGAGAATATAATGATTTTTCTTGTCTGTAGGTGGGTGTAGAGGACCAACAAGGTCAATAGCCACACGATTGAATGGCTCTTCGATTAAGGGCATTTTATCTAAAGATACTCTCATGACCTTCCCCTTTGAAACAGTCCTTTGACAAACGTCACATGATTGGCAGAAGCGTTTAACATCGGATTGTACACCTGGCCAATAAAATTCAGCTGATACTCTAGAAACTGACCTTCTGGTAGCTAAATGACCTGACATTATAGATTCATTGGCTAATTTCATGACGGTTTCTCTCATAGATTTTGGAACAATCAGCTGTGAGGTGACCTTGCCATCTTGAGATGTAAATTCTCTGAAAAGCATATCATGACTGATGATCCATCGTACTGACCCTGTTTGACTACCCTAGACTCATATTTCATAGCCAAGTCCCATAACTTTGTCAAAATTTTATCATCTTTTTGAGCCTTACAAATCTCATCAGGACTGACGGATTGTTTTACTATCTCAGGTACTTTAAGTTTGACAGGTGGTTTACCTTTTTGTTTAGTTTGTTGTCTTGTCTCCACTGCTTGAACAGGACTCCATTTTGGATCTGGGTTACCTGGAGATCTTACCTCTTTAACATTACCAATGATGAGGTCATAAACAGAAGACTGCATGCAACATGCTTCATATTTGCCAGATAAATAGGGAGTGTCAATCATAATCATAGCGACGGGTAATTTTACTTTAGTTCCATTCGCTAAAACGCAAGCCAGAAATTTACCTGTAAGGTTTGTTTCGTCGATTTTACTTTGACGGACAACAATGCCGTTACAACCTGTGTCGCGTAAAACGTTTACGGGATTTCCATCAACAAAGCCTGAAGAAGTAGGCACTACGGAAGACTTGTACCCCCATGAAGATACTAGAGAAGTGCCAGAGTTTGATAAGGCATGGACCATTTGATATTCAGGGGGGGGGGGGGGGGCTTGGGTTTTTTGTTGGAGCAATATTATTTTTTTCGCCCCCGACCGGGACAAAATTATTTTTTTCTTGCAAAGTTGGTGCAAGGAAATTTTTTTAAACAAAGTGATGCGCATGTGTTTTATCAATAGAAATTATTTACATTTTTACTCAAAACTCGTAATATTAATATATTAGTTTATTTTTATGCAAGTATTAAATTCACTTTTAAACAGAGAGATAAAAGATTATACAATACAATTCTCAATATTTTATATAAGGTACATGTATATAACATGTTATAAGAGGGTCTGAGGGGAAGGTCTGTAAATTGGTGAATAACTGAAGTTCTCCTTCCAAGCTTACAAGAACATAAAATTAAACTGTATGGGATACATGCAACATGTATTAATAGCAATACATAAATACTGCTAATATATTTAAGCTTTTAAGGAAGCCCTTTTTCATTCACATACATGTATAACTTTTGATATCTATGAACTTTGCCATTAGTAAAGAATGTTTTGATAGAAAACTAAAGCGAGCGAAAAATTTTTGATACAAATTGAAAAGCGAGCCGGAAAATTTTTCAAGAATGTTAGCGAAATTTTATGGTAATTCTTCAAATTCAGATTATTTGTAAGAGCAAGATTATTTTTTTCTGTCACACCATAAGCAAATTAATTTTTTTTTTCATCAAAATTGAGAGCAAAATTATTTTTTTCGAAAAAAAACCAAGCCCCCCCCCAGAATATCAAATGGACCGTGCCTAAGATGGCCGTGTTCGATATGACGCAATCAGACGGAATAATACAAGCCCCACATGTCTGTGTGGTATCAGGTTTTACGCTCTCATCAGTCTCGCCTTCTGAAACAATTGCCTGACATTTGTCTTTCGGTTTAGGCTTACATTCAGATGCTATATGCCTCAGTTGACCACACTTATAGCACCGCCTTTCCGACTTCGGAACAAATGATTTCTTTTCGGAGACATTTTGATTTTCTGATTTATTCTCTTTATTAAAGACCTGCTGTGGAATTTTGATTTTTTGACCTGATGGTAATGACCTTGACGTAAGTGACAGTGCATTTGTAAGGCGCGCTTCGCAAAATTGATCCGCCAATGTAGCCATTTCAGAGATAGATTCAGGGGTACGTTCTTTTAGAAATAAAGACATATCTCTGTTACAGATTTGTCGAAATTGCTCACGCATTACCAGATCATACAAGCCATCGAACGTTTGTGTTGACCTTGACATTTCTATCCAGCAGTGCAGATAGCTACTTAGTCTCACAGAATATTGAGCGAAAGTTTCACTCCCTTTGGGACGACATGAACGAAATTTACGTTTAAAGCCATCTTCAGTCAGATCGAAACGTTTTAATAACGCTGTTTTCAAAGCAACATAATCACATGCTTGGTCGGGTGGTAAATGTGCATATACGTCAAGTGCACGACCTTTGAGAAGGGCACTGAGATAAGTAGCCCACATAGCTTTGTCCCATTTCATTTCTTCGGCATATCGCTCAAACCGACGCAAATATCTGTCCATATCATCATACGCGGGTAGTTTCGGAACTTTAGGTTTAACCAATGTTTGATCTTCAGATTTAACTAACTTTAATTCCGACTTCTTAGTCAAAAGATCAAGTTCAAGGTCATGTTCTAATTGTTTCTTTTTCATTTCTTGATCTATACGCTCCCTTTCTAAAGCCGCATTTCTAAATTCTCTTTTTCTTGCTGTCGCTTAGCAGCGCGCTCCTCACGCAACAGAGCCTGTTGATCATTTACAGAATTTTGCAATTGCTCATCTTAATATCCCAAGGCTTTACCCTGCTCAATCAATTCATTGAGACTTTCCATGTTTGACAGACGACACCAAGGGTATACCAAATATGATATTATATACAGTGTTTGGGTAAAAGTAAAGGTGAATTGTTAGCTGTACCTCAGTCAGCCCACCGTAACCTTTAGATTTAGAAAAATGTACTTACTTAACTGGGCTAGCAAACATACCACACAACTGAGGTACCTAAAACTTTCATCTGGGCCTCAACTGTCAAACCTCCGTTCTGTTTACAATCTCTTATTAAACAGTACAAAATTTGAATAAAATGATCACAAAAGAGATGTATACATGTACAAAAGATACAATGATATTTCTACTGTGTTATATTTGATTGAATGATATATTGAAATTTTACAAAACGATAGAGTCTAAATTGCATATATGTGATAAGATAAAGTTATATTTCAGTGGTCACAGCAATATTATTTATTTATCCCACTTCTGACACCATTTTGTCGAGGATGGACGAACGCTATGACCACTTTACAGACGGACTCTACCTTCTGACTGACAACTCTAACTTTTGTACAAAAATAAAGAGACGGGAATAATATATGTTACATTTACATCAGCATTTAATCATACAAACAAAGACAACGTAAATGTTACAGTTTCACATCACGACAGTTCCTCACACACGAACAATGACGACATCACACAGTCCCGTGACTTCTTGTTCCCGTAGTACGTCATCCAGATAGGAGGAGGCGGTAGACACCATATTGTACCATATGTCCAGCCCATGTCCATGGCATGATTAACTCAGAGATATGAGGCCTAATATAATAAAACGATTTGATAAATATAACAGGTAATGTGCTCCATAGTCAGGTCGAACACTCGTATTTTTACTCGTACAACATACACACAAAATACATACATTTAACTGCGTACGCATTTTTATAATACTACTTACTGAACACTCAGTGCACATACTTCACTATAATACTACGTACATACTACAAATATCGAGTTACTGACTTACATTACATATACAATTTGTAATTCAATTCTCACTACACACGAAGCGCATTAAAATAATACAGAACGGAATATTGACTTGAAATTAATTAAATGTAAATTAAATGAATATTGAATAAATAAACGAACTTACCTCAGATGTGAATGGTATATTTGTAAGTTTGACTATTTTCAATAAGAAAACGACTGCTATTTGCAAAGGACGACGCCCAAGTGAGCGGTCAGCGCGACTCGCTTCGATTCAATACACCTGGACAGGTAAAACAGGTTTAGGGTGAGCTGAATGAGGTACCATACGGGATGATTTAGAACATGCAGAAGGTTTATGAGGGGACGGCAAGTGATGCATAACATTGAATGTGACAACCTTGATTAGTATGTGATTACCTACGTCGTTACCTTCTTTATCTCACTTGAAAAGTAAACAATACCCACCAGCTCATACAAGTACATATAGGTCTTTCGAGACGTGTAGGCATTGTACAGACATAGGATCTTTTCACTCTAAGATGACATAATAAAGTAGAGAGTTGAACAAAGGAGGGGATCTCCAACATCACCAGGTTGCAGCACCCACAGGAAAGCCCCAAAACACCCGATGCAAAAACACAAAGCAGACAAGCACAGAAAGAGACGCGTAAGGGACAAGGAAAGTCAACGCACAACACATAAACATCAAACACAAAGGACTACACATAAACCAACGAGACCAGATGAAACTAAGATGAACGATGTAACAGGGGACCTGTGTAACAAAATTGCAAACACTATCTTAATGAATTCCAAAATCATTCATCTCATGTTAATAGTCTCTTTCTGTTTGAGCTTAAGATAGAAAAGATATAAAAGGTCCGACAAATTTCCAAAAAAGAAAATGTAATCTGTGTCATATTCGCTAAAATTAACCACTGTTTCACTTTTATAGAAAACGCAATGAAGAATGAAATGATACAAGAAAGAATGCCGAGTTTCTCTTAGAAACTAAATCCGAGTGACTCATTGTCGACTTCTTTCCAGTACATCTGTTCTGAACATAGAAATTAACAAAACTTTACAGGAAGCAAAGATTCAAGGGCCACTATCAAATATTCCATTATCAGCCCTTCATCCTTAAACTCAGATTAGCGATGCAACCCTCTTTGATCTCTTTATATGTAAAAGTTTGAGCATACACGATGACAGAAATGGTCGTATTGTTGTTATGAAATAATGATTCTTTTCAAACAAGGAAATAAGTTTAACATACTTAAAGACGCATATAATACCACTTGATTGGTCACATTTAACTGCTTTCTATCTACTTAATATGCGCTTTTGACCTTCTTCATTTTGTAAAAATTGCACCAATGTGCACAGTATACAATCATTCTTGAACATTGTTGCATTTTCCTAACAGATATAGGAACACATATTTACTTCCCCAATACAGAGAAACAATTAGATGAAAATAAATCCATGTAGATTTCATTTCCTGAATTTAATTTCCTGAATAATTTTAACAATAGAATAAACATCATAGATAAAGTTGTCCTCATATAGCCAAACGAGATTAAATGAAACAAATAAGCGATATGAAAATTCTAGTCTGTTCCTCAGTTCTTTATACTTTTGCATTATCGAATATCTTACGAACATCGAGTCAGTGGTCGTACCATTATGTTGACCAGTGTCCAATTATTTTAGAATCGCGAATTCAGCGTAGTACTATGCTAAACTGTACTTGGCAGTCATCCCTTGATGTATATCATTGTCTACCAACAGATAAGAACAATTCGATCGAACTTTGTCGGCAAGATATTGCAATGCTAACTGCAGGTAAGTTTAAGCATAATCATTTAGAATGTTAAACGTCTTCAATTCATTATTATTCTTTTAGAGCAGATAAATTTACAGCATGAACCAGACGTGCACATTTCGGGTATTGGACCCTCGTCAGTGATCCTCAATCTAAACAGTGTAATATGGCCAAAAGCTGTGAAAATTATGTCCTAAATATACAGAAAGACGTAGCAAGATGGCTGGGATATGATGCTACAGGACCCAAGTTCTAGAAATTTGAGAAAATTTTGTCTACAGAAATTTTCAATTGCGTTTAAAACTGTACCGAAATTGATCGAACTTGGCTAAATGTGCACTCGGGGACTCCTGGTCTACGATCAGTGACTTTCACCAAGTGGTGCAAATGTTTAACGTCTTCAAATTCATCAGCATCATTTTAGAGCAGATAAATTTACAGCATGGACCAGACATGCACGTTTCGATTATTATGATAATTTCGGTTATTATGATAAATTATGATAAAAACGTATGGCCTATTTCGATGAGGTCGTCCAATATCAATGTTTCATGTAAATTGTTGTCATTGAACCCTTTTTACACCGGATTTATTCTATTTGTCTGCATTTCACAACGAAATAAAAGGAAGTATTTCATATTTTAACATGACCATGTGAAAAAAAAAAGATTTAAAAATATCGGATACTTCTAGCACACTAATAAAGCTATTTATGTGATTCTTTAATGGCGAATACATATCGAAGAAGTACCAATCAGC
This sequence comes from Pinctada fucata, assembly GCA_028142955.1. Taxonomy (NCBI): domain Eukaryota; kingdom Metazoa; phylum Mollusca; class Bivalvia; order Pterioida; family Pteriidae; genus Pinctada; species Pinctada fucata. The sequence continues at coordinate 47,964,959 of AP027111.1, read as the reverse complement.
TATTCAGGCTAAAAGACGTAAGGACAAGACAACTAATAAGAAATCCAATAATTTTGATATTTACAAACTCGGAATAAACAATTTTCCGAAGTACGACCAAGTGACCGGGGAGAGTCAGCGTCCCCTTTTTGTGCACAACATTCGTCTCAAAGTTCTATGGAAACTTGTCAAATTCAGTGATTGTTTTAATTAGCAAACTATTGCAACTAATGTACATATCTGTTAAAGAGGTCTTGTCTCTTGATGTACACAACTATTCTATCGCAATCTAGAATGTCACTGATAACATCCTCAGTAATGATTTAGCCGGTGTATAATATAACCATGAACTAGTAGTTTTCATGCAATCCGTCTGAATCTATTGATGAAATCGTATTATTTGGAGCATGTCATGGCGCGCCGAATAAGCTAAGAAACAAACACGGCATAAGCAGTACAAGACGGAATGTTGCTATTCATAAAATGGAAGTTAGTCATGTGGAAGTCGAAATTTATCTGTTCTAAAATGATGATCTTGAATTTGTAGACGTTTAAACTGTGTACCACTTGGTAAGTGTCATTGCTGGTGGACCAGGATTTCCGAGGGCACTTGTAGCCAAGTTTGATAAACTTCGGTTGATTGTCTGTCTTGAAGACGTTAAACATCTTCAACGCATTCGAAAATTCCTGTTATCAAAATTTATTGACATTCCTAAAACGTGGGTCCTGTAGCATCATATCCCATTCATCCTGCTACGTCTATTGGTAATTTTTTGTACATAATAATTTTCACATCCTTAGACAATATTACATTGTTTAGATTGGGGATCACTGACGAGGGTTAATAACCGAAACGTGCATGTTTGGTCGATGCCGTCAATTGATCTGCTTTTAAATGATGGTATTGAATTTGGAAACGTTTAACATTTTACACTTGATGAGTGTTATAGCTAATTGACCAGGAGTTACCGAGGGTTCATGTTGCCAAGTTCGATCCAATTAGGTTGATCGTTACTTCAACGCATAAAAAAAGTTCTCTGATCAAAAATGACATTTCGAAAACGTGGATCCTGAAGCATAATATTAAACCCATCGTTCTGCGTCTTTGGATACATTTTTGGACATAATACTTTTTACGCTCTATGGTCATATTATAATATTTAGATTGAAGATCACTGACGAGAGTTATGTCCCCGAGACAGGCACTTTTGGTCAATGCTGCAAATTTAATTGTACCTAAATGATGCTTATGAAATTGAAGACGTTTGCCATTATCATGGTGTTCGGCGATATGTGTTTTCTTTCTGTTCTGTGCAGTGCTTAAATGTATTTTCGTATGAATGTTCAAAAGGTTAGATATTGTATTTTGTATATTGTATAAAAGTATTTTGTATTTGATACCTCTTTATATGTTAAGTAGGCTCGAAAGGATCATAATGCTTTTAAGTATTGTTGACCTATGATCCATTACACTGCACAAGAAGAGATGCCCATTACAAGGTAAACTGGACTAAAAAATAGTGATGAAGCTCAAAATTAATCTCTGTCATAATGACTTTATGAATGATCTTTCCTCTAGAATTATTAGCTGTGATATTTACATCAATGTTAAACGTCTTTAAATTCAATGGCATCATTTCAAACCTGATAAATTTACAGCATGGACCAGACATGCGCGTTTCGGGTACTAAACCCTCGTCAGTGATCCTCAGTCAAAACAATGTAATATCCACGACCTTGATAATCAATACCATCTGTCCTCTTTTCAGGGGCAACCGAAAGTTAAGGTATCTGTTGCGTGTTTAATGTTTGTTGTAAGATTTCACGTTGTTACCACTAAGAGCAATCATATGGATTTTTTCTGAGAAAAAAGGTCGGGGGGCTGTGGGTTGCATTATAAAATGAAGAAGGTTGTTCTGAACATAGGGCTGATGAAGTGGAAATGCTTTTACAGATAACACATTGGAATTACTGGTCGAATGCCAGTGACCGCCCAGTACCAGTCACCGCCTACTGTATGTCAAAGAGACCCAGAGATGGAATGATGACACGAAATTTTATTTTGTCAGAAGTCTTTTATATATTATTATGTTTTTTATTCATTTTTCAGATTATACAGAAATTAATCTTATTCGGTCTTTGGGTATTTTGAAATAACGACAAGAAGACATTGACACGTAGTTCAGGCTTGGGATAAGGGTAGGGGTATTAAGTCTATCAGTATGGTAATTTGGTTTCAGAATTATTCGTCAAAAAATAAGACACAAAACTATCAGGTAAGGGTTACTTTAATTGCTGGCAAAGCACTCGAACAATTCATTTCAGTTTAGAGAATGAAACAGAAGCTAAATATGCAGTAATTGGTACAGCAGCCTTGCAAAACGTCTCCAATTTTAAGAACACTTCGTGGTGCTATAGAAACAACGTTATTGATATAATATTAATCTAAATAAATTATTCACAATCAAGTGTGATAAGGTTAAACTTTTAACAATTTCAATTTTCAACAAAATATTTTATCAAAGACGAATTTAAATTGCAAAAATTCTTTCGAATTAGGCGGTCACTAGAACTTGACCAGTATTCCCCTCAATACTAAATTAATGAAATCCGTCTGAAATATTTTAAGATTTGTCATCGAAAATTGAAGTTTTTAATCAGTTTTTGGGAATAAAAAATTGAACTTAAATAAGATATTTAATACGGGCAGAGAGAGCCCCATCCTCATATTTCAAATGGTTATTCTCTTAATTAATCCTATCCAGAAAATCGAAAGGGGAGGTTGAGCTAAATAATATGTTTCTGAAAAAGAGGAAAATGCAATATTTGCTAAATTACTTGGGAGGAGTACTGATACCAACAAGTTCTTATAGAACCGCGCTTACCTGTACAAAATGTTTAGATTCACATAGGAATAAATTCATCGATTTAAATAACGAATTGTTCTCACGTTTTTGACGAAAGTTTCCTTCTCGTTTTTTGTCACTTCCAACAAATGTTATAACCTAGATATTATCCGTGTATACTGGGTGGATGGCACAGATTTATATACTACTCAAAAAAAGGTTTGCACCACAAACTTATTTGCCGTATGCTTATAGATGTACGACTTACTTGCTCAGTTTGAGTAGAGTATAGTATAAATCAATGTATTGAATTTTGACATTTCGTACAATAAAGGCAATAAATCACTTAAGAGGGTATGAGCGTGAACAAATCAAACGTAAACCGAATCGATGTCGTAAAGAAAACAAAATCTGAAAACTTATTGAACTAATGGTTGATTATACCTCTAGATTTAAGAGCAATGCATTTCAAATGGCGAGCAATATATATCCTTGTTTACATCTAAAATACGCTTCTATCACGACATTGTTTTACCCTTGGCATATAGTTTACGTCATCAACGGGAGTTTATTTGACGCCATACTGAATTATGTAATAATTTTCTGCGAATTATTATGAAAGCGCTTTGTGCTTGTTCTGTAGAAGTCCGGTAATATTAAGTTTGTCTCATATTATTTCACGCCATGACAACTTTACGGAGCGGAATAATTTGATTGCGATTGAATTGAGTAAGTTTATACTTCAAATTTATTCTTGCATAAAAAAGACACAAGTAAATTCAAAAGAGTAATTATATTTCATAGTACAAGTTGACGATGCGGCGTTACTGACCACGCAATTTACCTCATATATTGAAAACATGTAAAACTAATATATCTTGAAAGAACTTTTCTTTCATTCACAGATGATATGTGTTATAATGATAATATGTATAATAAATGATAATAATGTAAAATAAATGGATCCGAAGGACTCCATAAACACACTTCCCATTGTACGCCCTGTTGAAAAGGGAATTATTCTGTTTCAATTTTATGATATAACGACATTCATGGAAGAGAACATGTGCAGGAGATAAATGCGGAAGACAGGGTGTGGGTTTGCTCCCTTTCCTATCATATCTACCCCCCCCCCCCCCCTCTCTTCTAATCCCTGCGCTCAGTAAAATGAAACTAGAAAATTGCCTCAGCTAAATTTAGATGAATTATTTCAAAGCAAACTTATCAAGAGATTCCTTCGTATCGTTGTTCTACTAAAGTTGCTTCATTTTTTTTAAAATCTGGTACAATATGTACGAATGTCAAAACTACATGTACATGAATAAATACAGTATAATCTGTGTAAACCGGCTTTCATTGGTTCCGGTTGAATCGGCCGGTTTCGGCAAGATCCGGTGTACAGAAAATCGATATATTTGACCCAAATAAATTGAAATAATATACACAAGAATGCTCACTGCTATACCTTTACTGATGAATAGAATAATTGATCATCATATCAATACAAAATACAAACAGATTTAATCATATATAAAAAGAGATCAAACAGATTTCATTTCATTGTCTATGTTTTGCGGAAAAAATATGTCAAGGATGATTTTTGTTAAAATGATTTGCATTTAACAATTTCATTCTCTTTTAAAATACGTAAAGTCTGCAAATAAGGTAACATTCGGTCATTTTTACGGACGAACGCATACACAAGTACCGTTACATAGATAAGATAGGTAAGTGGACGTTGGAGATTTAAATCTCAGGCGCAGAACGAGGAAAAAAAGAATGTCAGAGAAAAATCAATACTGTATTGTATCATTGCATTAATTGTCGGTCAACAGAAGAATTTTGTGCTTCTGACTGGCAATGTACTACAGTAAGCTGTGATCCACACGTTACTTCTACTGGTGTAGATCTACGTAAGAACGTAAATAGGAATACAGAACTTTTAGATAGATTTAAAAACCAAAATGGCACACGAAGAATAATGCGCACCAGGACGCAGTGAGTTGTCAATTTTATGGGCCATTTTTATCAATATTGGATTATGGCAAATGGCGCGTGGCCTTCCCAATCACTGCAAGTTTTTATTATGTCACTAACAGTAGTTGCTCCGAAGCCATAATTCTGTGACTTTTTGTACTTTTTACGGATCGTCAAAGATATTTTTCTTCCAGTTTAATTCTTTTCTTTGTCTTTTATGAGATGGATATGCATTATCAACATTATTTCTTTTTCTCGGCGTAATCGTCATGATAAACATGTACACTGAATAGCTTTAAATTCTTTGTTATAAAAAAAATCGTTGCCGAAGGTATAATTACCGTTGACCAAATCACACCTGAGTAGATGTTTATATAAGGCCGGTATACAGGTGATCAATTAACCCTAATTAGTGTGATCGGTACCCTAATTGATGGCCGGAGTACGGAATAGACAAGATACGGAATACACAAAAGATTTTACTACTAAACGTTACGGAGAATCGCTCGGGACCGTAAGAAAGAACCGATGTAGACAAGATTCCGGAATACAGAAGATCCGGTTTTCACAAAATATACTGTAGATACGTGTAGATGCCGCAAATCAATTTTGAGAGAAATGATATACAGAAGAAGCAAACAGATAGGAATCTAAAACATCCATTTTTTCTCATTCACTGAGATTAACAGACTGAGTATACACGTACAACAACGCCTAGCATTACCTAAAGTGAGCGTCACGATGTGCGCTACGTAACGTTACGTTGTAGTGCTTAAAAGCGCTAAGTGTTGGGAAATAAGAAATTAATCAGAATATGACTCAAATTTTTAGTCTGAAGTCCAGATTATAAGAAATCTCAGATAAAATGTGTAGATATCTAACAACTTTCCATTTTCAATCATAAACAACGGATTTATCATATCCGGAGGCTTGGTCAGAGGAATTCTAAGCTAAATATCTTTAAAACAGCTACACTCTTTTTTCTATAAATTATTTTTTTTATCTTTAACATATATCGCTAGATGATAAAAGAAACATTTTATCAAAATTCTATTATGCCAACTACTTCGAACATTAATGTTTTTAAACTTTTCATACAATTTTTACTGTCAAAAATGGGATGAAATAAATGTCTATCTCCAGCATTGGTACAATGGCAACAAAAATTTTGTTTTCGAAAATGATAGATTTACTACATTTGCTGCGTCAATGGATAAAAATTTACTTCGTACTGTTTAGTAATGATTTTTAGAATAAATTACAAAGTTGGGACATTGTTTTCAAATAAAATGTACAGAGTTACCTCCCTTTTTTAACGGTATATAGGTGACAAACGGCTACACTCTTTTTTTGATGAAATGTTGCAATCGATCAAGGAAGGGATATTCTTTTATATGTAGACAATTATTTTCAATTTCTATTATTCCCTGAAAATGCGGTTCACACTCATACCTCCTTAATCTAAATGTAAATTTCATTCTGTCTCAATATCCCTACCGGGATAGACAGAGAAGTTTCAAAATTATGCAGATTTCAGAAACAAATTAATATTTCATAAATGTCATCGGGTATGAAGAATAAAGTAATTGTTTGACAAAAACTTACCTGTGTTGAAGAATTAATATTTACTATTTGCAACATTCTAATTTTCGTATTGATTTATTCAAGAACCAAGTAGAATTTGATAACATTAAACAATTAGATAATTTCCAATAATTTTTTTTTAAAAAGTCATCCGTTGCTCAAAGGAAAACAGAATTTCATCAAATCGAAACCAGAAACACCTAAACAATGTTCAATCAAACATGGCGGATAAGTTTTATTTGAATGAGACTGTAAATCTCTTCAACTGATTTTGAAGAACAAGATGCTTATTGGCACGATAATGAAGGGAAAACACATGTGAAGCAAAACTTTTTTGAGTAGTAGAATATGACGATGTCGATAACGTCCAATACCAAATAGAGTTCGACGACTGTTGTATGCAGAACATTGCTTAGAGTTCATATTCAATTGTTCTTAGCTTTCATGCCTTACAATTTCGGTACATGTAAAATTTGGACGGTTATATACAATATTTTGTTTAAAGATTCATTGTACGTTTCTTCTCAGTCCTTATAGAGATCTTTCATTTACACCGCTTGGGATCGATACGCATGGTGTCTTGATTCATTATGTATTTTGGGGGTATTTTTTTTCATTTTCTAAATTAAACTTTTCAAAACTTATGGTTCGTTTCAGTAGGTCAATACCTAATAAATCCACATCGTCCAGGTGTATGAAAAGTTCATATTTTTAACAAACACTTCAATAATTTGAAAGAAAGAAAATCATTCCTTTTTAAGAACTCTTGAACTGTTTGCAAAACTTTAGACTGTTCAGATATATAAAAATAATATGCACTTACTTGTTAGACATTGCCCTACAGCAACGTCGCATCAATTTTCTGCAGTATCACTTAAAAGATGGAAAACAAGCATAAATCTCCGTAAGGACTCATACCATGTTAACGTCTTCAAATTCATTAGCATCGTTTTATAGAAGATAAATTTACAGCATGATCCAGACATGCACGTTTCGGGTACCTAACCCTCGTCAGTGATATTCAATCTAAAATAAAATAGAAATGGAGCATGCACAACCATATATACTATTTATTATTTCAGGCGGCTGTCCATATGTCAAAGAAGAAAATGGTGAAATAAAGCAAAAAGGGTGCTCAGAAGATGATGACATCTGTCAAACGGCATCTGAAAGTGGTAACTTCTTTTCGAGCGAAACCTACAAATGTGCGTCAGGGTATTTGTCATAATTGGATCTTATACTTGAAATTTTGTAATATTTATATTGTCGACGAGAAAATAATTTCACTATTCTCAATTGCATCAACTTCAATTTTGTCTAATATTAATTGTCCCTGAAGATAACTCCTAATTATATACAAAATTATGAATAAACGTTCTAATTACATTTATAATTGACAACTTTAATTTTAGACCCGAAATGTCTACTGGGTTCTAAAGAAACGTAAGTAAAAATTAAATTTAGAATTTAGAAATAAAACATACATATATACTTTAACTACAACACTGCTGTATATTTACGCAATTTTGAGAAGTGTTTCATATTGCCACTATTCTTTAAACAAAACTTCAAAATTGAGGCATATATCTTAGCGTTATACATAAAAGTAGCCGTTTCTACGATAAATGTCATCGAAATTAATGGAGTTTAACGTCTTAGCTTCATCCCTCCAATGCTATTTTGAACAAAGATTTTATTTGGATATGCTACTGAATCGACCCTACAGGAAATTTGGCGCAGCGCACTCTCTGTAATGTAAATGCAAAAATCTAACTATAAAAGAATTAAAGAGGGCGCTACTGAAATGATTTTTGGTGGCTCCGCTGAAAGCATCTCAAATTGAAAATGTCATTTTCGAAACACGTGTCTTGTGCAGGGATATTTGTTTGGAATTAACTTCAAGAAGGTTAAGAGTTGGAACCCTTCGACATTATAAAGACAAAATAATTTTCAATGCTTCTTTTCGTATTCTATATAAAACATAATTTGTCATTTTGCTCCATTGCAATAAAAATGGATGTCAATGAGTCACAAGCTCATTCGATCCTGATACTTATTGAGAAATGAATAACAAATATTCACGGTAGCGAATCACGTGGTATGCAAATAATATCTTGCAAGGGAATCCAATTCAATTAAAAAAGATATTGTCTAAATCTTCTTTATATAAAACTCTTTTATGCATATCATATGAGCAGCATTATCATTTGTATGGTAGTAATCGTTTCTGGTTAAGAATAGAGGAATGTTTAGAGAACACTTGAACAGAAAATGTTCTATTTTGGTAACATATCATGGTACGGTACATGTAAATAAGCAAAATATTCTGTTCTCTTGATATACCTCTATTCTTGCCCAGGAAAGATTACTATCATATAATTGAAAATAATGCTAGCATGATAGACCTCAATAAATTCATATAAGCTAGATTTAGACAATGTTTACATTTAAATGAAGGGGATTCTCATGCAAGAGGTTATTTGCATATCATTCGATTTGCTACAGTGTACTATTTAGTATAGGTATTTATTAAAACATTACCTACTTTGTGCGTAAATCCTATATACATGTATAGTGTGTCTGCCTAATTTTACTAACGACCTGTACTAAAACTATAACGCTTAGCACGAAACATTAATTTAAGTTATAATGCTTTTCGGGAAACTACAAAATTACAACAAACTACACATGTTTCGCAATACAACAAAAATGGATTACCTATGCAATAAGGTTAGGGTTGCGACTAAAGGGAGATAACTCTATTTTCATATCACGTAATATTTTAAACTTACATGGACAATAAATGGTATTGGCTCAGTTTGTTGCATTATTTCAAAAAAAAATAATGCTCCTTGAAATCTTCATTGTTGAATGGGTATTTTAGGGAAAAATGCATATTATTTTTCAATGAAAAATCGCCGAAAATAAGAAAAAAATGTCATTTTTGCATGGGTTCTGCCTCTAAAGATTCAAACATCAAAATACATACTATTCAATTAAAAAGACTACAAGGAGTAATCTTGGACATTTCTACTTTTCGTTTATTTCAAGCACTTAGATCAATTAAATCAGAGGAGAAAACAAACCGTCCTTATATTAAAGTAAGATTTGCAAACAAAGGTATTGATAAACTGAATCTTGGTCAAATTTTGAATCATAGAACTGTCGCAGAAAAAATCCTACCATATTTCAAAAGAAAAGAAACCCCTTGTATTTCCTATAGCTACACACCAACAGTTGCATCTAGAATTTACAATTACAAAGGATTCTTGCAGTGTATTGACTTAAATAATCCCTCACTACATCCACTTCTTTGCGAATGTTCTTCATCCGATTTCAACTACTCTCCTTTGGGACACAATTCAATCTTTGGTCTCTGGAGGGAAAAAATACTTAGCTTCTGACTTCAACTTCATTTACAGATACATAAACGATGTGTTTTATATGTCGCGGATTACTTGAGCAGTATCTATCCTTCGGAGCTTGAAGTCAAAGAAACTACAGAGACAAATAATTCAGCATCCTATTTGGACATAATATTGTCCTACGACACTGATGACCACTTGAACACCTCACTCTATGACAAACGTGACGACTTCAATTTCAGCATTACAAAATTTCCTTTTCTGAGTAGCAACATCCCTTCATCGCCTGCTTATGGCGTGTTAATATCTCAGTTGGTACGCTATGCAAGAGCAAGTACCAAATAAACGGATTTTGTTCTGAGAGCTAGGCGTCTTTCAGATAAGCATCTCAGTCAGGGATATGTTTGTGACCGACTAACATCGTCACTGAGGAAGTTCTACGGTCGATATGGGCAACTCGTCATACACTATGATGTCCCACTCTCCAGAATGGTGGAGGATATTCTGTCATAGACCATTTGAACCCTCCAACCAAAGATTGTACTCTATTTCTTCCGAAATGGAAATAATCGGATGTGACAGTTTTACCGAATTGAAGTGGCGGTTGTTGCATGCAAGCAGGAGATGCTTATTCTTCCTGGGCACCTGGTCTCACTCCCATATCGGGGGTTCGCTTCTTTTCATGTGGTTGAGGTTTTTGTTTGTTTGCTTTGGTTCCTGTTTTATCCTGATTTTGTATGCCTTCGGTTTATGATTTTCTGAATTATCAATTTTGTGCTATGTACAGGGATATGGTCATTATTCATATTTGTCATTCATAATACTCTTTAAAAATGAGGGAATTAGAAAATCTAACTTCGAGTAAATCTCAGTCCATGTTTTTGGGTGAAAATGTTGATTTATTTGCACAAATTATTGTGCTATTTATAGAAACAGTCATTTCGCACAAAAACGAATTAGGGTATATATTTGTTTGACTGTTTTAGGATAAAGCAATACCATAGCTCTATACATAGAAAAAAATGTACCTGGCAATCTTCTAGCTATAAAAAGAAATAACGAGATGCTGTCATTGTAACCAGCAATTAAATTTATAGAAAGTACACTCCTTAGAACTGTTTATTTTTCAAAGTAGGCTCCAATTCATACATACGCTATAAGAACTCAGAAAAATAAGGGTATATACATGTATGATTTTTTTCAATTTTATGCATTGCAGATGTATGTAAAGTAATGATGCGGTATTCTCTAAAATGACGAACATGTTGAAATAGGCCAAAAATGGACGTTTATAGCCAAAAGACGAGACGGGCATATTTTGATTTTTGGTCTGAATACATTCTGGCCACATATGGAAAAGAATGTTCAATAAAATGTATTCCAAAACAACTTTTTTTGATTAAGGATTTTCGACTTTTCAGATTATTCTATATGGTTATAGAATCTAAACGTGTATCTTGATATGTTTGAATTTATGACGTTAATCGGGGTTTATGTAAAGTTCTACTTACGCAAAGTTACAAGTATATTTACAGTATTTAGGTATTCGATCATCATTGCAATTGCTTGTTACAATATATTTCTGTTCCAATAATTCCACTTTTCGACCTATTAAGAAATTGTTGGAGTAGATCTTAATAGAGAATGATTTTTCTTGTCAAAAATGATAAATAATTTAGTAACATAACTGACGCTATTTATTTTGTCAGGACAGAGAATTCAACCAAAGGACCTTTTGAGGTGACAAGTAAGTTTCGGTTGATCGTCTGTCTCTTTAACGCATTTGAAATTTTCTGTTAAAAAACTTCTTAAAATTTCTAAAACCTGGGTCCTGTAGCATCATATCCCACCAATTCTGCTACGTGTTTTTGGTACAAGTTTGGACATAATCATTTTCATACTTTTTGGCCATTTTACATTGTTTAGAATGAGGATCACTGACGAGGGTTTAGTACCAAAAACGTGCATGTCTGGTCCATGCTGTAAATTTATCAGATCTTAAATGATGCTATTGAATTTAAAAACGTTTAACATTTGAACTGCTTGGTGAGTGTCACTGCTGGTTGACCAAGAGTCCCCGAGGGCACATGTAGCCAAGTTCGATCAACTTCGGTTGATCGTCTGTCTCTTCAACGCATTTGAGATTTTCTGTTACAAAACTTCTTGAAATTTCTAAAACCTGGGTCCTGTAGCATCATATCCCACAAATTCTGCTACGTCGTTTTGGTACATTTTTGGACATAATCATTTTCATACTTTTTGGCCATTTTACATTGTTTAGACTGAGGATCACTGACGAGGGTTTAGTACCCGAAACGTGCATGTCTGGTCCATGCTGTAAATTTATCAGATCTTAAATGATGCTATTGAATTTAAAGACGTTTAACATTGATACTTCTTCTGCTATTTCATTTTGCATAACTGTTGTTTAATGGGAATTTCTGTTTACAAAATTTTCTCAACTTACTGTAACCGGGATCATGTAGCATTATTTACAATTCAAATTGCTACGTCTTTCAGTATATTTCATTCATGATTTTCACGGATTTTGGCCATATAACATTGTTTGGATTGAGGATCAATACCCGAAATGTGCATGTCTGGTCCATGCTGAAAATTTATTTGTTTTTAATAGCTATTCTCTGTAAGCATTTGCACTTTAATGAAGGACGCATGACACGGCATGTCTCAGATTCTGATAAAATTTGTACATAAGGTTGAGTCTGACCCAAAAGTAAAAATTTGTCAAAAATTTTCTTAATATCACATCCGGTTGCCATGGAAACGGACTTTAAATATTAAAAAAATGCATTTTTTGGCGTTTTTGAAGTCACATATATCATTTATGCAGCATAATCTAAAACAAACACTGATGAATTATCAGTACCCTATCGTTGCTCTTTCAAATTAAGTAATAATAATGTTGGGTTTATGGTCTTATCTATATGTTTCCATAGCAACAACACAGGTACCCTATCGAATTAGTGTTTTTGGCATTTTTTCAAAATTCAATAATAAATTACTGACATGTAAATAAAACATAAGCATTCACGTTGGGACTAAGTTTCTGTTCGTTGCTATGGCAACATGACCTCAAATCGCAGAAATGAAAGCAATTTTGGACAATATTTAGAACTCTTTTATTACTAGATCATTGAATTTTAATTCAAAGTGATGAAAATTAATTAATGCATTCATGTAGACATTTCATTACATGAAAGAAATCTTTTTTACAAATATTCAGGAAATATCCCGTTGCTATGGGAACAATTGTGTAAAATTGCACATAGCCCCACTTTGAGTTCTTGGATACGGGCATCAAAAGCTAAGTAATCTGAAATTTTTTAAATCTAAAATAAAGTTTAGACGTTGCTTTATCGTATATGTAAAAAGGGTTGTGTAAGCCTGTTTCGGTTTTTGTGGAAAAGGCTTTGAAAAACAACAAATAATGCTTATTTTTGTAATGTATGGCCAAATTACTATAGCAACCAATAATTATTTGAAACTTTTTTTATTGTATTTTGATAGAGGCTTACGTGATCTTTATTGATATTGAATTTGAACTTCCTGGCATGAATAATTACTGTTTTATAAAAAAATATTGAAAAATGGTTGCCATGGTAACATATGTTTCCCATAACTTTTTCAGGGTTTTTGAAAGATCTTTTTGTATTGGATATTTTCCAACAATTTTTATCTGTTCATCATGATGCAAAATTTGTTTAAATGACTCTGAAGTTGCAAAATAAGTAATATTATAGACCATAGTTACCGTTGCCAAGGTAGCTTATGTACATAGTACAAGTCGGTTTATCTTGAATTTGCTCATTTTATAAAATATATCCTATCTCCTTATCATATACCCATCAAGAGAGAAGGAAAATTGGAAAATATAAACAGCATTTTGAAATCAATATATCAAAATTAGCTAATTATGTTGTCATGGTAACCAGCCTTTTTTACAATATCAGACACGACTAGCGAGCCTATGTAAAATTATATGTTCTTTAGGATGAAAAAAAAAATCTTCCATTAATGTCGTATTTAGACCAAATTATAGAGCTTCAAATAAGCTCAATTTTGCTAAATTCTCAATTTTAAAGGCCATTGCCATGGTAACCAGATGACCTAGAAATAAAATTTTTGTCATTTTTTTTCTTTTTTCATTGGTCCCTACTTATGTGTGAAATTTCATGAAAATCGGAGACCATGCGTGCCGAAATTGTTTAAATGGTTACAGAGAATTGCTATTAAATGATGCTAATGAAATTGAACACGTTTAACACATGCATGCAAGTCAGTCTGATAAGTCCAACCGAGAGATATTTTCTTTCATCTTGATAATCGCTTAAAGACCAAACAAAATAACGATGGTGATTTTATAGGCCTGAAATAATATACGATAATGAACTTTTTATTAGGTGAATATGGTGCGATATTTCTTCTCCCCACAGAGCATAGTTGTAGTGGGATATACATGTAGTAAAACCGTCGTTCGTGTATGCCAGTGTGCGTCGCAGAATCTTTGTATACAGCCTAGAAGGTGTTAAGGTTTGATCTTAACCAAACTTCATAAACTGATAGCTTATGACAAGAGGAAGAACCCCATTGATTTTCAAAGTCACAGTTCAAAGGTCAAGGTCACAGGTTGGAAAAGGTCAAAATTCTTGTACAGCCTAGAGATTGCAGTTTTGAATGGATTGGAAATGGTAAAAATCCTTGAATACAGCGTAGATGGTGCAGTTTTAGTTTGATCTATGCCAAACTTAATACGTGTAAATATTTCGTATGACTAGAAGAGGAACCTTATTGATTTTCCTTGTTTACAGTCTAGACGGCACATCGATTTTCTTGCAGTGCGAGGAGATGCTACACTTTGACAGCCGAGGTCATTATACTTAATTCAAGAAAATATCAAACCATACGCATCTAGTCAAAAGTCCATAATTGTTTTATTATAATTATAAAAGTACCTTTTCGAAAATTGCTAGCATCGACTTTTCTTGATATAAGCGTAATTTGTTGCTAAATCATTCTAAACGTAATTTAGCAAACATTCAAATAAAGATGATTTCAGTGTCAAATCCCGTCGTAACTCTGATTGGTTTAAAATAGAAGGATTTTTAGCTCAGCAGACAGCTTCAGTCTCCATGATGCTGTTTATGAAAGGACAAAGATGACCCCACAGATATAAATTTCACACGTTTTCGATATTCCACGGTAGACCGGAAGCAAGAGTTTTTGCGGTAGTGTTATTTGATGAAATCGCCCCTCACAGGTCAATATGCTGTGATTAAGTCTCGTCATGTGACAGTTCTTAGTCAATGAGAGTGGGAATAGAAATAGACTATACAATACATTCATATAAATTAGATTTTGATAGTATTTACAAGGGTACTTAACTTTATCAAATGAGATGGATGTCATTTCCATATCACGTAATATGCGACTTTGAAATATAGGTATAGAACAAAGTTGAAGAAACCTTATGATGCTCAAGTCTAGGAGAACAATAAATGGTATAGTCAATCAAGGTAGACCTAAGTTAAAAAACAGAATAAGGAGCAGATTATTCCTATCACGCACAATGTGTTGACTAGTAAACTGAGCAGTTCAAAAGTATGTTTGAAATTCAGAAAGTTGTCCTTATTCTTGTATTTTCGTCTATATTTCTGTTCAATGACCATGTCAATCAATAGAATACAAATCCTTATACATTTAATATCGACTTATGGAATAGTGATGTCCGCCTGCGTCAAGTATTCGACCTAATTGTCACGTTAGAGGAAACTAATATAAAAATCTAGAATATTGTCTTTGACCTTGATCGGACTTGGCTTTTAGTACCATCGGGGACTCCTGGTCCACCAGCAGTAACACTCACTAAGTGGTCAAAATGTTAAACGTCATCAAATTGAATAGCATCATTAAAGAACAGATAGATTTGCAACATGGACCACACTTGCTTTATCATGAATGTGGAGTTCTGCGTAATTTGAATGGTGTCGATGTTGGCTGCTATATTTCATGCTTTGTTCTTCTTTGCAGGAAAAAGTATTGGTACAAAGCCAGGATCTAAAGGATCATCTGTGAATATCTTCTTACTTGGTAGGAGAAAATATAAGAATTGCCGCCATAAATTATACTCGTTATAGTTTCGTAATATTACGTTTTCCAATATGGTTTGTTTATTTGAGTACATTGTACATGTTCAAAAATACTTGTAAGTAATATGTTATACCTCGAGAATATACACATAGGGAAAGACAATACTTATATGAGCTATTAATATGTAATACAGGTTAAGAGAAATATATCAACAATGTCCAATTACCATAGGAGAACATACTATATGTTGAACATGATCAACACTAACAATGCCAATTATGAAAAATAAGTATGATAACAAATATTCGGAGAATATGAGAAAAAATAGAACACTTATATAAAAACATCAATTAAGAGGCAAAGAAAGCCAAGTTCTAATAAAGAATTGATTTATGATTTGATCATGATTGATGATGACCATTTCGAATAATGCTCATATTTGCTCTGCATTAGCTGCTTACGAAATAAGTCATGAGATAGAATATGACTTGTTGCTTACCTGTCAACTGCACTATCATAATCATAAAGAAGTACCTGTCAGTTATTCAGTCTCAAAGTCGACAAGAGAAGGCAGATCATCAGAATTATTTTTTTGAATCCTTTATATTTTTACTGACTTGACTATCGCGTTAATACGAAGCTGACATCTACTTGTCTCATTTTTTTCTTCTGGTGAGATTATTCTGTTTTAAATTTTGTTACAAGAATGTATATGCCGTTTGGTTATTATTCTGATTTTTTTTTGTTTGACTTTCATTGGTTGGTTCATTTGTAGTCATTCATATTTGATGTTTCTATTGGATTTTGTGTTCATTGTGCAATTTGCGTCTCATTCTGTGCGTGTCTGCTTTGTGTTTTTTAAAGTGGGTGTTTTGGGGATTTGATGTTCGTGCTGCAACCGAGTGTTGTTGGAGATCCCCTCCTTTTCTTGCCTGGTCTGGTTCAGTGCTAGTATGTCCGTTGTTAGTAACTATGTTCAAGACTTGATAATCACAACTCATCAGTGTTCCCTGCATCTGCAAGTCATATAAATAAAACACATTGTTTCCTAATCTTGATGCTTAGATGTATACATGCACCTTCTGCATTTATTAAACGCAATCAACTTTTCGTTTCAATCGGTTATCCGAATAACGATACGGAAACCGTAGATCGAAATAAATATTATGTTTTTTAATGTTTTGAGATGATCTATTGAATTTATATGGCTTTACCATTAATGTCACGGGAGTAATGACAAATATGGGTAATGACCATATCCAAGTATTTTATTCTGAGAGCTAGGCGTCTTTCGGATAAGCTTCTCAGTCAGGGATACGTTTATGACCGACTAACATCGTCACTGAGGAAGTTCTACGGTCCGTATGGGGAACTCGTCATACAATATGATGTCCCACTTTCCATAATGGTGGATGGTATTCTGTCGTAGAGCATTTGTACCATCCAACCAAGATTATACATAATTCTTCCAAAATGGAAGTAATCGGATGTGACAATTTAACCGAATTGAAGCGACAAATGTTGCATGCAAGCAGGAGATGCTGACTCTTCCTTGGCACCTAGTTTCAATCTCGTTTCGGGAAATCGCTTCTTTTCATGTGGTGGAGGTTTTCGGGTTTTTTTTTGCTTTGGTTCCTGCTTTATCCTGATTTTGTATGCATTTGGTTTATTATTTTCTGAATTATCGATTTTGTGCTGTATATAGAGATATGGTCATTATCCATATTTTTCATACAGCACAAAAGCGATAAATTCAGAAAATCACAAACCAAAGACATACAAAATCAGGATAAAACAGGAAAACAGGAGTAAGCAAAACAATACGAGAATGTGCATGTCTGGTCTATCCTTTTGCGATATTTAGCGGCTCCAAATTTTGAGTAGGGTTTATTTAGAAGCATATGTAAGTGATAAAATGGCCAAAATGGAGGGTAGGCGCAAGGAGCTTAATTCTAAACATGACCGAAAAAATTATCATGCCGAAACCCGAGCGAAGGGCAGAGCTATGCAATGAGGGAAATACCCCTTAGTTTTAGAAATTTAGGTCTAATTTAATGACAGGAAATTAAGAATATATCTTAATGCAGTGCGTAAACACTAAACCTAGGTGAGCGATATCCTCGGGGACTTACAGTCCACCAGCAGCGATACCAGCCTAGTGGTTGAAATTGTCAATATTGAAATATATGATATATAGTACCATTTTTGTTGTACTAGACACGTGTTTCGGATATTTTTATCCTCGTCAGTAGCACTTTAATCCTCGTCAGTAGACATAACCTAGGATAGTGCATAATTTTAGATATTGTTTTCAAATTCATGCGTGGACGACGACGGCGGGTGTGGCTAGCCAACAGGGGATGCTTACTCCTCCCGGGCACATGATCCCACCTCTAGCTTGCTAGGGGTCCGTCGATGGTCAACTTTGTGCTCTGTTGTGAGTGCTGTTGAGATTGTTGTCAGGATCTCCTTTATCTCTTTTATGTCAAACATTTCAAATAAAGCCAAAGTTATTTTTCCTGGTACCATCTACAATACAGAACTTTATGTTTTTCCCTGACGTGGTCGCCATGGCACTTTCTATATAGGAATTGCCTCAGATAGTGCATGTTTTCAGATATTGTTTTCATTTTTGTGCATGAACATCGACAGCGGGTGCGGCTAGTCAAACAGGGGATGCTTACTCCTCCCGGGCACCTGGTCCCACCTCTGGCTTGCTAGGGGTCCGTCGATGCTCCATTTGGTGCTCTATTGTGAGTGCTGTTGGGATTGTCGTCAGGATCTTCTTTATCTCATTTGATTTCCTTTTGCCTATTTGAGCGCCTGTAAATTTTGTGTAGGATTTATTCAGAAGCGTATTTAAATGAAAAACATAGCCAAAAATCGTAGGAGGGTAGGCGCAAGGAGATGTATTCTAAACATGACCGAAACAAATATGTCGAAACTCAGCAAAGGACAGAGCTATGTAATGAGGGAGATACCCCTTAGTTTTAGAAATTTAATTTGATTACAGGAAATTTAGAATATATTTCAAAGCAGTGTGTAAACACTTAAACTAGGTGAGCGATATCCTCACCTGGTTTAATGTGAAAAAATTAAAAGAAAATCATTATCAAATCGAAATTTCTGATAAATGGCGATACAATCAGAATTCAAAGTAGTTCAAATAGAAACAAATGATTACCGTCAGTCATGATTGACGGAAAACGGTAATCATTTGTGACCTACAAGCACGGACAGGAGACCTCTTGGCTATATGATTGGTCGACAATTGCAAAAAATGCAAATATTCCTTTAGGTTATATAAACCTTGTACATACGATTCTTTCATTTGGTCGGTTCAACAGTCTAGTGGGTGGCCTTCTGACAATTGAAAGTCATATCATGTTCCTCCGAAAGGTACATCGAAAATCCTTGTAGCGATACATCCTAGAACAATCGTACATCCTCGGAGATTCCCGTCGCTTGAATCGGGAAAAAATTACAACACTTAAAGTCAGCTAATGACGACAAGCTTTTTGTGAACGCTAATACTCGTTCCTTCAGTAATTAAAACCACATTTCAGCTGTTTAAATGGATATCTATTTCACGTATCACGCCTGCAAGCAGGAGATGCTTCCTCTTCCTGGACACCTGGTCTCACTCCCATTTCGGAAGTTTGCTTCTTTTCATGTGGTGGCTGTCTTTGTTTGTTTGCTTTGGTTCCTTTTTCATCCTGATTTTGTTTGCCGTCGGTTTATGATTTTCTGAATTATCGGTTTTGTGTTGTATATAGGGATATGGTCATTATGGTCATTATCCATATTAAATTTGTCACTGTTAAGTTAAAGTATACTCGCGGGGGAAAATGTGACTATGTTTTGTCTATGCACAACGTTTTCTATGAATATTATATTCTTAAGTCTACACATACAAATTAACCTGCCTCCTTCTGTGTGCTGTCATTCGCTGTTTATTGAGATTTGGTTCTGTTTCTCGTTCGTTTATGTGTAGTCCTTTGTGTCAGATGTTTCTGTGTTGTGCGATGACGTACCTTGTGCCTTTTGAGTCTCTTTCTGTGCTTGTCTGCTCTGTGTTTTTGCATTGGATGTTTTTGGGTCTTGTTGTGGATGCTGCAACCTGGTGTTGTTGGAGACCCCCTTGTTTGGTATATCGTAATTGCACATGTATATTCCATTTGTCCCCACTTATTCGTCAGTGTCGTTGTCGTATGATTACAATGTATATTGCCGAGTTTTTAGATAAAAGTAATTTTCGGCAACAAAGATAGAGACAAAATCATATTAAACAACCAACTGAATAAGATACAGCCTTTCAAACCACTAAACCTTCTCGATCACTATGAAGTTTATCAACAATCTGTTCCGTGAAAGTATATATGGAATACAGCTTCATATAGAATATTTTTTTATAGGCATCGGTATCTTTGTCGTAGCATGTGCTTTTATTGGTTTCCTCGTATTCCTCCTCTACAAGAGGTAAGGATCTTTATAATGCAGATGAATTGACTTTTTAAAAAGGTATCCCTTGTTCAATATAGTCATTTTACATAACGTGTTAATCATCTCCATTATAAAGTTTGGTAAATTTTATAGGCAAGGTATTATAAACTATATATTTCCTGTTAGGTAATGATGCCCTTAATACAGATATACAATTTTAATAAGAACAAAGAGGAAAACCTTCGTAAAACTTTGTTATTTTGCATATGTTACCTAGAGAAAATAAACAATTTAAATGCTTCATCTGTTATTCCCCTTTGATTTTCTGGCCGAACAATTATTATATCTAAGCATTGGGCATTGTAACTTTCAGAAAATATGTTAATCAAAGTACCTAACCAGGCATGGACAAAGGCCATATTGTACATCGGATACCTTAAACTTCATTTCCGACAAATATACTTAAGTGAAAATACTTTTAATAAAGATCGTTTGTAACTTTCATCAATTCATTCATCCTGTATATTGTATATCAAGATGACATTTCAATGAGTTGCAATTGTTGCATATGTAGGAACGGATACTTAAATTACATATGTTTTAATTTCTGGTCTTACCAAATTATAAAGTTAAACTTTTGTATCTTTTACGTTTTAGAAGAAACTTTAAAATTCACTAACGATTCATTTTTTGCCATCTGCATGTTTTATTACGGATTTTTTATGGCCAGGGTTCATATATTCATCAAGTGTACTTATCCCTTCTTACTCATGCCAAACTATTTAATAGCGTTTAAATCATCATTTAAAAAGGATTATTCAGTAAAAACGAAAGAATGCCCACTTCCACTATTCGTATTGTCAGAGCAACAGTAACCTGATCGAGCGGAGCTAATTAAATCAAGCGAATAAGACGAGACAATTGAAATTAAGGATAGATAGACTATGAATTGCATATAATAGTGAATAGAGTAAATATTCATTACCTATGACGTTTTTGATATGTCAGAAAATTGCCATTCTATCGAAAAATATTATCGATTTAAAGGAGGTTAACATCTTTGCACCATCCCTCCAATGTTATTTTGAACAAAGATTTTACTTGGATATGCTATTGAATCGACCCTGCAGGAAATGTGGAACCGCGCACTGTCTGTAAAGTAAATGCAGAAATTCAAATTTTAAGTATAGTACAAGAGGGCGCTAGTGAAATGAATTCGGGTTACTTATGAAAAGCACTTCGACTGGAAGCATCACTTATGAAGAATTTTTAAATATTCAAAGAACGTGTTTAGTGCATTAAAATTGGTTTGAAACTTTCTTCATGAAGGTCAAGAGCTGAAACACTTCCGTATTATTATATCACCTGGTCATTTGTAAGCTCTTCTGATGACCAGGTGAAAATAATCCCCGCCCGGTCCGGTCAGTTTGCCACGACAATCCGAAGGTAAATTATTTGACATCTTCATTAATTTCTTTAAAAAATTAAATCTACTGATCAATTGATAAGAAGTATAATTTTTTTTTCTATTATACAAATTGTAATACATCATGTTGAAGTATCCACTTTGTTTAATACATTTTTGTATCCATCAAAACCACAAAACTTGTTGAATAGATAATCTTCAAAAATGAACAAATATAAACGATAAAGAAAACAAACGAAATCTTCCAATTTTTGTAGTACTTTAAAATGTGTCATTCTATGTTACAATTTATGTAGAGTAAAAAACCTAAGGAACTGGTTGGAAGCTGACGACTCCATGGTGACCGTACAATACAATGCTTCTGTGACAGAAAATAATTTGGGTTCTGAAAACGAAGACGCTTATAACAGCATCTACGATGAGCTTTCTCCTTCCAAGATGCAATGAGATTCAACAAATGAACGAAGTCTTTTATGTTGTGTATTACACTAGCAAGACAATCCCTACTTATTCGTAGGGTATGTTAATACCAAGAGTAAATTATTCTTTTCATGTACCAGAAGATGTACTAATAGGCGAGAATGTGAATTTCTACGATTAAATCGGATGGCGAGCTATATTATACATTATCAAATTTGAAAACTTGTCGTTTGATTTCATTTTATTTTCATGTATCTCATTGTTTCATTGCCAACATATATTACATCAGCTCTTCCTTCCTTTGGCTTCGACACAAACAATTAAGATTTAGATTTGCCATACTTATACTGCATACATAAAATGCATAAGAATCCGTACAAACAACATTTAATCGCTGATTCCTCAAAATGTTCTACCAAATCTGTATCGATCTACTCATCAAAGTTTTATCTGAAATCAAATCTGGGCTTCAAAAATATTGTTCGACAGTATATTCTCGCAGAGGTATCAACCAGATGTGGATTTTAAAGAATTCGAAGGAACTTTTAGAACATAAATCCACTCATTTTAGTAGAGTCAATAAAAGCATTTGATTTTGCGACATTTTACACTACAATACCACATTCTAAATTGTATGAAATACTCGCAAAAATTATACGTAATGGGTTTACAAGTAAGATCGGTAACCGCATATACAAATTTATTGTTGTTAACTATGGCAATACCTACTTTGTAAAAGAAAAGTCCGGTTCTGAAAATAAGTACACTGAAACTGATATCATTCAGATGTTAAACTTTCTGATCGACAACATTTTTGTGGTGTTTGGAGGAAAGGTCTTCAAGCTAATTGTCGGAATTCCAATGAGGACTAATTGTGCCCCACTCCTTGCCGACATTTTCCTTTACTCGTACGAAGCTGAATTCATTCAATCTCTGGTCTCTGAAGGGAAAAGATACTTAGCTTCTGACTTCAACTTCACTTACAGATAAAAAGACGATGTGTTGTCCATCAATATTCAAATTTCGCGGATTACCTCAGCAGT
This sequence comes from Pinctada fucata, assembly GCA_028142955.1. NCBI lineage: Eukaryota > Metazoa > Mollusca > Bivalvia > Pterioida > Pteriidae > Pinctada > Pinctada fucata. The sequence continues at coordinate 47,941,768 of AP027111.1, read as the reverse complement.
ATCTATCCTTCGAAGCTTGAAGTAAAAAAGAACTACAGAGACAAATAATTCAGCATCCTTTTTGGACATAATGTTGTCCTACGGCACTGATGGTCACATGAACACCTCACTCTATGACAAACGTGACGACTTCAATTTCAGCATTACAAACTTTCCTTTTCTGAGTAGCAACACTCCTTCATCGCCTGCTTATGACGTGTTCATATCTTTGTTGATACGCTATGCTACAGCAAGTACGAAAGATACGGATTTTGTTCTGAGAGCTAGGCGTCTTTCAGATAAGCTTCGCAGTCAGGGATATGTTTGTGACCGACTAACATCGTCACTGAGGAAGTTCTACGGTCGATATGGGGAACTCGTCATACACTATGATGTCACACTCTCCAGAATGGTGGATGATATTCTGTCATAGACCATTAGAACCACCCAACCAAAGATTGTACTCTATGTCTTCCGAAATAGAAGTTACCGGATGTGACAGTTCTACCGAATTAAAGCGGCGGTGTTGCATGCAAGCAGGAGATGCTTACTCTTCCTGGGCACCTGGTCTCACTCCCATATCGGGAGTTCGCTTCTTTTCATATGGTGGAGGTTTTTGTTTGATTGCTTTGGTTCTTGTTTTATCCTGATTTTGTATGCCTTGTTTCTGATTTTCTGAATTATCGATTTTGTGCTGTATGCAGGGATATGGTCATTATCCATACTTGTCATACAATAGGACATCGAAATAATAGGTAATAACGTGATTATGTAGCAATGATGTTTTTTCGAACTTAAAGTGCTTACACTTGACATAAAAAAAATGGAATTTTTAAAACGTTGATCCTGTAGCATCATATCCCATATATCATGCTTCGTCTTTCGGAACATTTTTGGACATAATAATCCCCACACTATTTTGCAATATTATATTGTTCAGATTGAGGATCACTGACTAGAACCTAAAACGTGCATGTAAATTTATCTGTTCTTACTTGTAAATGATGCTTTTAGATTCGGAGACGTTTAACATTCAAATGTTTCATAGACAACGAAAGATAACTCGTGTTGATTTAATACTTTGTAATATTCATCTTTTGGAAATAACAATTTTCGGTACTTTGATACAAGATTAATCTGTTATTCGTAGAATATGGTTGCCTGAAAAGTAACATATTTCTGTTTTGCTTTACATTTAAAGAAGGAGACATAGAAATAAAAGGAAGATTGCAGAGGAAAACGTTTGTATAAGAAAATCAACTATGTGAAGAAAAGAAGATAAGGAGTATATGTCCGATACGACGACTTGTACAGAGGAATATACATGCATGAAAGGAAGAATGAAGTAGAAATAGCTCATTAGATTAATATAATCTTACACGACCATGAGAGAGGGAGGGCGATTTCTCAACCCTAGTGTACAAATTTTTCAAGGCGATGACGAGTCTTGCCAAAAGGTTTACACGAGTGTTGAGAAACCACCATTTCTCACTTATGGTGGTGTTTAATTTCTCCTCTCCTCGCCGACTAGAGTGTCTGTAATAATCACCTGTTTGTTCCTTTACTCTCATAACGGCGCTTTGGTAGTGATGACGTCACATAATGAGATCGATGATGTCAAAGGGTTCAATCGATTTATCTCATCCCCCCCCAAAAAAAATTGAGAGTTCTCAGTCTCAAGAGGGAGGGGGAAGATGTCTTTCGTGTTTATATCAAAATGTGTTATTGTGTCCGTTTGTTTTTACTATTTTCATTTACTCGTGAAAAAAGTTTTGTATTATTTCAAAGAATTTGTACGCTTGTGAGCTGTGGAATTTGATAAGGGCTGTTATGTTTGACTTTTCTTCAGTGATTGCGACAACAAAGAGTATAATACATAAAATAAAGCAGTAACAAAACACGTAAACGTTGAAAAAACAAGGCTTTGTTACGTGAGAACCAAAACATAAAGATATCGTTCAGACTTGTCGTATACGAGATGTAGGGTTGTAAAATCAGATAAAATTAACTATCGCTTATCGGACAAAGTTTGAAGAACAAAAGAATTTCAATTTAAGTTTTTAAACCTTAATTTAAAAGGCCAATATCATAATTTCCGTCCGACTTTTGACTCAATTTAAAATTAAACTCTGATATATCTCGATTTGCATTGTTAGAGATGCCTACTTTTGTGCTCTACTGTGCTGTTGGGATTATCGTCAGGATCTTCTTTAACTCATTTGTGTCATACTTATGCCCTTTGCCGTGTGGAGCTCGAGACTAGAGGGGTTTGACAGTAGGTTTTTTTAATACTTTCCCCTGACATTGTCGCCATAGCACTTTCTACATAGACATAACGTCAGACAGTGTATGAATTTTATATATTGTATTCATATTCGTGCTTTCACATCGACGGCGGGTGCGGCTAGCCAACAGGGGATGCTTACTCCTCCCGGGCACCTTGTCCTACCTCTAGCTTGCTAGGGGTCCGCCGATGCCTAATTTTGTGCTCTATTGTGAGTGTTGTTGGGATTATCAGCAGGATCTTCTTTAACTCACTTAGTAGTCTTCTTGCATGTATTAAGTCTCGTCTCAAATTCTTATGTCATTTTGAGTGAAGAGCAAACATCTACCAAAGAAGTGAATTGACTTTGACTATGACTTTTTATTCATTTGATTAATCGATTCTTAAAAACATCGATAGTGGACGACTTTGATATTTTACAGCCATTACTTAGACGAATGAAAATAGACTTGATTTGTATGAAAACAAATTTTTGTAGGTTGTTGTACCATATCAGAAATCAATAAAAAGGCAGCTTTTTTCATTTCGTTTTTATTCATATGCTACAATATCAAGTCTTCTTTTAAATGATATACCCTATGACACTACAGGTATCATATCAATATTATGTAACATTTGACAGAAAACACGCCATCCTCCGCTACTTATTAATCATTTCTTTCAAGTAATGATATAGTTTCTTGAAGAAAATTTCAGACCAATGCACCGGATGCGTGTTAAGAAAAGTTAATCCTCATCATTGATGACAAATATGGATAATGACCATATCCCTGTCTACAGTACAAAATCGATAATTCAGAAAATCAGAAACCGAAGGCATACAAAATCAGGACAAAACAGGAACCAAAGCAAACAAAAACAAAAACCTCCACCATATGAAAAGAAGCGAACTCCCGATATGAGAGTGATACTTTTTTTAAGGATAGTCACACGATTAAATTTGTTTATCTCTATACTGAAGAATTCACTGCATGCTACTACAGAGTTTCCGTTTGACTTCGTTGATTATTACGTTGTAAGGTCAATTACTCTGCTCATTTGATGAGTGCCTGAATAGCAGCGAAAGTAAATAGACCTTTTCTCACACTGAGCACCTCGGCTGGCTATTCATCTTTTAATTTCGATACATTTTCTTCCAAAGACATATTTTGTTGTTGAAAATTTCACTCAAAATCTTCAATGATTTTATTAATTTGATAAATAGATTTGTATATATGTGATGATGATGTACTTACGATAAAATATTGATTTGTATACCATTTATTACAAAACATCCAGTTTGCACTCACATACGCGTGGTGGATATGGAAAGAAATCAAAGGAGGAGAGAGTGTTCCCCAGTTATCAGAAGGAAGCGATTCAGCCCATGGTTTCGGGCGAAATTATATGTTGAAACGAGAAAACCAGTATATATAGCAAATTTCAGTCTAAATCTGTGTCTGCATTTACTGATAGAAAAGTAAAGTATGTCTGTCAATTTCATATGTTTAGACATGTACCCTTATCTCTGTATCATAATTAACTTTTCACATTTACTCTGAAATCAGTGAAGTCATAACATGCATGTTTTTTTTTTTTTGCAAATAAAAAAGAAAAAATAAGAAGAAAGTCATTTATATGTGTAGCAAACATGATTTCTCACTATTGACACCTCAAGTTATGCGATTGAGAAAGAAAAATCTTACATTGAATGTGATATTTTTCATGTTTATGATATGGGAGAATATCTAAACACAAACAATACAAGGTTCCGAATTGAAAACAATATGAAATGTTACTACATATATTCATATAATTATTTTCAAATTCTCTATGTAAAACTACAGAGGAAACTTTCCTTAAGTTGAATGCTCTAAGAAATTACCATAAGCTTCTACTGTCAAACGTATTTTAGTAGAGTTCCTAGTTTTATTTTTTTTTTTTTTTTGGAACTTAAATTTCGAGGTAATTTGACTTCATATCTTATTTTTATTAATACTATTTTTTTATTCATTTTAGCAAAAAAAAAAAAAACAACAAAAAAAGCATATTGGGTACGGCGATCTTAATAAAATCCGAGTCCATACTTTGGCAATAGACCCATTGCATTGTCCATTACTTACAGTCATAAGACTTTCAATGTTAGGGTTTTTTGCCTTTGCATTAATACGCTACTTTAAGAGATTCATAGAATATGTGTCATTCATATTTCTTTCCATATAGTTTTTATGAAGTACCTCTAGATAACCTCTCTTATCTTCCTCAAGTAGGAAAATCTCTACAGTAATTGCCAATAAAAATAAAGAGAACATACTTTCAAACAAATCGGAATTGTTCTAATGCTGTATCTCATGAACAAAATTTCAAACCGATTTTCATGTACCAGACTCGTGTTTTTGAATATTGAATTCTTATTCGTGGTGCTTCCAGCCAAAGTGCTTTTCAGAAGCCGCCCAAATTCATTCCACTAGCCCCCTCTCGTTTTATTTTCATTATCTTAATTTCTGCATTTACTTTACAGAGAGTGCGCGGCTCCAAATTTCCTGTAGGATCGATTAAGTAGCATTTCCAAATTCAAACTAGCTTTGGAGGGATGACGATAAAATGTTAATCTCTTTTAATTTCGATGATGTTTTACGAGAAAATGGCAAGTTTCCGAAAAAGGAAAAAAACAAATATGTATGATATCAAATATACCTTTTTTCATATTACCGCTAGAGTTGCATTTAAGACATCCAAAGACCCGACATTACAACTTGTTTCTTAATTTTCATTACGACATCATAGACCTATTGCGATGTTACAATTATCAAAGATGACCTAATTATAATATCCCATCCAAGAAAGATTTTATAAAATGTCGCGAATTGCTAAAGGAAGCTTTAGATAACTATACCAAACGATGGTGTAAATCGGAAGGAGTCGAATCGCATGCTCTGAATGACTGGCAAAACCTCATTTTGGATATTACTGATATTCGAATAGATAACTACCACAAACATCCTTATCTTTTTGAAAATCCAAGTTCTAAATCTGACAGATATTTCAAATCCAAGTTACGTAATTTACACGAAGAATATGTCTTCGCGCCTGCAGACAAAGCAGCCAACAACACAATAATTATTTAAAAACGCTACTACATATCAACTTTAGTTTCGGAACTTTCCTCTACTAATACTTATATCGAAAGCAGTGGAAGTGTACCCAATATTTTGAACAAACATAACTCTGACATTTCTTCTTTTAACATCCCTATTTCTAAATTGGATCTCCCTACAATATACTGTGTACCAAAACTTCACAAGTCTCCTTCCAACTTTCGATATATTGCTAATTCTAGCAACTGCTCAACTACAATTTTGTCTAGAAATCTGACGTCAGCACTCACGGCTATAAAGGAACAAGTGGCAAAATTCTGTGAAACTGTCATGAACAGGAATGGTGTAAACTTGTTTTGGTCTATTAAAAATTCAGGGGATGTGATTGACAAAATAAAATCAAGACATTTTGAAGCAAATACGATATCTTCATACGACTTTTCTAATATGCACACCACGCTTCCTCATGACAAAATAAATGATCGACTGTCCAAACTCAATAAATGGTGTTTTGATCGAGAGGGGAAAACTTATATTTGTACATATGAATCGAAGGGTTTCTTTTCCGCCACAGATTACAAACTATAGAAATTATGGACATGTGGTGACCTGTGTTTTACCTTGTCCTTCCTTTTGGACAATATTTATGTAAGATGTGGTGAGAAACTCTACAAGCAGGTTGTAGGAATTCCTATTGGTACTTATTGTGCGCTTCTTGTTGCAGATTTATTTTCATACACGTATGAAAAGTAATTTATCCAAAATCCTCAAAAGCAAAGAAATAAAGATGATGTGAAATGTTTCATTCGTACTTCTAGGTACCTGGATGATATTCTTACTATTGACAATCCTGTTTTTGAAAAGTATAAAAATGCTTCGAATCCACACGAATTTATTTTAAACAAGTCAAACGTTTCATACACAGAAACATCTTTTTTGGACCTAAATATCAAATTTGTTAATGGAGAGATCCATACAAGTCTGTATGACAAAAGGGATGATTTTGGATTTAACGTAGTAAATATCCCTGACGATAATCTCAACAGCACCTACAATAGATTACCAAATGGAGCATCGACGGACCCCTACCAAGCCAGAGTGCCCGGGAGGAGTAAGCATCCCCTGTTGGCTAGCCGCACCCGCCGTCGATGTTCACGCACGGAAATGAAAATATGTTAAATACATGCGCTGTCTATGGTTCTGTCTATATAGAAAGTGCTATGGCGACAATGTCAGGGAAAAATATTCAAAACACTTACTGTCAAATCCGTCGCAGGTAACTTTTTTACGAGCTCCACACGGCAAAGGGCATAAGTGTGACACAAATGAGTTAAAGACGATCCTGACGATAATCTCAACAGCACCCACAATAGAGTACCAAATGGAGCATCGACGGACCCCTAGCAAGCCAGAGGTGGGACCAGGTGCCCGGGAGGAGTAAGCATCCCCTGTTGGCTAGCCGCCGTATCTTTATTTCATAGCTCATCCGGTATACTAGAACATGTACTGATGTTTTGGATTTTCAAATTAGAAATTTACAAATTACTAAGAAACTTTTGGGACAAGGTTTTCGCTTTCACAAACTAGTAAAGATTTTCTGGATATATTACTAAAATTATTGTCAACTTCTTCTGAAATTCGGACCAAAACAGGCAACAGATTATATTACTTTGGGTATTTCACAACCTGCATTTTATTGTGACATAATTAACAAGAGAAGAATCAAAAATAGACAACATCACCATCTAAAATGCGTCAGAATCATCAAACGCCTTATATACCTTGGATATGATCCTAATGTCGCCAGACGGACACTAGGCTTGGTTCTTGACCAATCTTCAGTCTTGTACCAGCGCATTCTTAAAAATTGCACTTTAACTGACTGTGATGACGGGACTCCATGACGGGCCCTGTCCAAACCTCTTTAGATAAAACAAGGCCCGACCACCTGTCATCTCTGAATGTCAGTCAGACTCCTCGGGTGATAACATACATGAGCTCGCTACAGCCGGCAGAGCACGGACTGTTTTACGCAAGCCCTCTTTTGATATCCATTTACACATTCATCTGTGTCGCATGGGCCCCTGCGTTTTGCGGTCTTGTTTTATGTGTGGTCATCTGACAGTGAGGAGGTTGTTTTACACCACAACTGTACGTTCTTCGAGACCTCTGGGTAATTGGAAAAGTGGGAGGGTTGTGTGCACGTAATCCAGGACAACCATACCTTCTGCTATTGACATGGCAGATGGCCGTCCTAAGTCGGCACCGGTTGTCCTTTGGTCTCGTTGGTTTATGTGTAGTCCTTTGGTTTCGTTGGTTTATGTGTAGTCCTTTGGTCTCGTTGGTATATGTGTAGTCCTTTGGTCTCGTTGGTTTATGTGTAGTCCTTTGTATTTCATGTTTCTGTGTAGTGCGTTAACGTTACTTGTCCCTTATGCGTCTCTTTCTGTGCTTCTCTGCTTTATGTGTTTGTGCATTGGATGTTATGGGGTTTTGCTGTGGGTGCTGCAACCTGGTATTGTTGGAGATCCTCTCCTTTGTTTTAATCCACGTTCAGATATTGGACATGACAGCCCTGCATCCGTCCTTCCCAAATGATCGTTTAGTTAAACTTTGTCAGCAATCATTGTATGTAAATTTGAATTTAGAAATACACCTGATATAATAAATACAATTTTGAAAAAAAAAATAATCATATCGTTGGTCTCTGAAGAGTATTTCGGTTTTTACTGATTAGTGTCACGAAACAGTTCTTTGCTTTAAAAGCATCTCATAAGTCCCCCCTCACCTCTTATTTTGGCACTGCTCATGATCACGACTGTGAAGAGACGGGGATTTGGGATAGCTGATGGATTCTCAACAATTCGGAAGCAGATTTTCGGTATTCTGGAGCTCTGTTTCACATTTTTTTTCAAATATATTTTTTTTCAGACGACTTGACGAGTTCACTTTTAAACTCCATCGTTCACAGGTAGAAGGAAGAGCTCTCGATTTGAATTTCTGGAGAACCCCTCTTCCCCGGTATATTTCTGTGTATCTACTTTTATCTCACAATGAGAAAAAAATCAATCCACAATGACTCTATGATATTAGAAGAAAGAAGATCACATACATACTTTTCAAAATAAAATGATAAATTGTATTTCAAAAAGAAGCATGCGATTCAACAGTTTTTTGATCGTTTTAAAGCCTTTCCTCTTAATTAAAATGCATTTCAAATTTATACAATTGATCGTTTCATCGTTTGATTTTGATCATTAGTGCCTATGGTATTGACTAGATTAACGAATACCCGATATGAATAGTAATAATTGTGCATTGACCTGGCAAATAATACCAAAGTGTAAAAAGTTGAGTGTATTTACAAGTTGGGCGTCTCGAATTATCACTAAAACGGTATACTTTCAGACGTGCACCTTGTGTATAAACACAATTCAATGAACGCTGACATCATAAAAAATAAATCGCAAGGCGTTCACCTCTTTAATTGAGAATTAGTAGATCAATTGTAATTTTGAAAAGTCCATAAATGAAACAATAAACGTGGGATATTTGAATAATAATTTCGAATATTAAAGACGATTTAACAGTAAATTGGTAGAATTTATTTTCAAATGTATAATTGAAATGATATATATCTAGCTGTTACACCCTTTCACGCTAGGAGAGACGCAAAAGATGATTATTTAAAATAAATGAACAGGCAGCATTAAAGGAACGTTTACATGTTTCATACTTGAGTTTTAAATTTGTATGCATTTAGAGGCATAGACCGGAATGGAATGACTTGAATATTATGCGCCTGAATTATCAGCGATTTCACACAATGACAATATCTGTACTTCCTAACCAGAATGTTTATTAGATGTCTCATTTAAGATGACTGGGAGGTATTCATTCCGATAGTTGAAAGTGGAGCGATATGACTGTCGCGATCCTAATACTTCATCCAAATTATGCACTTGCTTTTGAAGACCGTTGTAAGGCTGGATTCTTGCAAGATAGCACTTATTGGAATTAACCATACATTTTTATTTTCTTGATAGCTTTGTATACTTGTATAATAAAAAACCTGAAAATAAGAAATGATAAAAGATGAAGAACATATTTCATTTTATTTAGGTGCGTCGTTTATATTTGAAAAAAAAATCGATCAAATACACATAAAGGGTACGGTTAAGTCTGTACACAACAGTTGTTTGTTTAAAGGGCCAAATATTACAAGAGGTATGCAACTGGTTTAAATGTTGAAATTTGTTAGCCCGGATGCTAAAAAAGGCAGCCATTTTAGATTATGAAGTTTGGAGTGGAACATGCTTAAATTGTGTCATAATACTGCTGTAAAAACCACGGTGTGTAAAGTTATATCCAATGCAGGTTTGTAAAAATGTAAAGGGTAGACATGTACATGTATATATAATGTTCGAATCATTTCGAAGTGATTAAATAACAACATAATATTTGATAATGGATAGAATATTTATAATACAACTCATTAAGTCTAAACTCGGTCATGTATTTATTTTTGCGTTTGACCTGCCAATCTAAGTTCGTATGTTCTCGTAATAACAAGGATAAAAGACAATTTAAATCCATAATGAATCACCGTAATTGACAGGATATAATGGGAATGACACTTGAGGAAAATAGACGTACATGTATACTAAGCGTGTTATTAAGCAATACATGTATATCTAAAATTGAAACACAATTTTACAACGGCTTATTCTCCAAAATCACGATGAAGCATTAGTTATTTTGCAAATCGATTGCAATCAAAAATGCCATGAGAAGCATACATCGGTCTTTTTTTATTTATGTATATTCATTTGATACGTCTTCTGTGATTGATTTATAAACCGTTCGTTTTGAGGAAATTTCATGTGTCGCTACGCCCTGTTGTTTGTTAAAGGTGTTCTGTCGGATGTTCGTTGTTTGTCTAATATCAACATGTGAGATAGAAAGTATAAAAGAAGTTGTTAATGAATGTATTCTCTGTATTTGCGAGATAAAAGTATGGGAAAGGGAAGCATGATGTATGTTAGTTCGCGTTTCATTCCCTACACTGGTGTACAGCAGACAAATATATATGTGTGCGTTTTATCGGGTACCCAAATCCCACTATGGCAAAAGGCGATACAGATTCGTATCTTTACATCATTAAGGATAATGTTTAGATGAAAAAAAAAACACTAATACTCGTATGGTAATAAAAGTCAAATGAAAACTCAATATTTCATTCGAATCATTGACGATTATATGGGTACCGACATTCTTTGAGCACCAAATAATACACAAGTGTACCGGTAACTACGCCCTTGCAATTTTCAAGATTTCAAAATATATCGTATATTTTGCAATCAACTTTAGAATTACGTAATGTTGAGTCATACGGTTCTTCACATTATGTACACAAATCAAATAGAATTTTGTAAATTATTGATATTGAAGGGTGTAAGCATACGGTATGAAGGTAGTAATTATTTATTCGGTCCCTTTAACATAGAGTTCTATGGGAAGGGGTTATCCCCATTGGGCCTCCATAACTCAGTAAAAAAAGTTGATTTGAAAAATATGCTAATCATCATAACAGAGATTAATAAATTATCTTACTTTTGACCAAAAAAAATTTGGGGGTTAACGTTGCTTTTCTCCCCTTAAATTTTGATTGAAAAAAGGGGGATGAAATGAACTGTTTCAACTAAAAAAATTACCCCCATTTGGCACCCCTAAATATTTCTATCTTAAATAAATTTCATGAAAATGCTGTACATGCAATGAAAGTCCGCAATCAGTACTTTTCTTTCATATCTGTATTAATGAATATTATCCAATCACAGAAGCGCTATCTTTTACTCCTTGTCAAACTTTGGGTGGCCTCAGAAGGGAAGCGACTCGTTCGAAATAATTACTACCTGTATACCTAAAGGAAGCATAATAATGAAATTTAAAATGTCTTGAATTTGGCAAATGTGGTCCTACTGGAAAGATTATTCTATTTTCTATCTATAACATCATCATTTGTCGTGAAACTCTCTGATGGATGAAAATTTTGGGATACGAAAGTACCCAACCCCCTAACTGGAACCATACGTTTTTCTGACTCGTTCAAAATACAGAAAATTTTGATTTAAAAAGGAATTTAAAGCCATTTGTCAAGGAATTATGTTGTATATAGCTCAATCAACACAATATTCAATCTTATCTTAACATAACCACGGTATAATAAAGACGAAAAGAGCATCATTGCAGGAGTTATCTGTTCTTGAAAAGTTTTGGTGGTGTTTTTACACCCAATTTCAAGAATCAGGCCTGTGCTCTTATCCTATCTCAACGTTGGATTTGAATTGGCATTATTTCAGAAGATTAAAGTGTGTACTTTCACATTCTTTACAGAAATACGTCTCCATGAACAAAGTATTTGCAGTAGAGGTCATCAATGCAGGTGACCCCCTTGTTAAATTACATCCAATTTTAGGGGGTATACTTACAAGAATTCTCTGAGATGAAGAACATTAATTAGATGTCTATGTTTGACGTATCAATTCTTTCATTGAGTACCAAGGAAACTTTCAGAATCAACCAAGGTAACGAAAAGGGCATGCATAAGGTTCCAAAGGGGAATAACTCTATAAAAGTTAATGAAATTTGAAATTTACTACATTTATGTGAACATGTTGCAAAATCCTAAGATTTTAAAGGAAATTATGAAATATGTCTGAACATAAATAGCGATAAAGACTCAGTGAACAATTCCTCGTGCGAGAGATGCCAGGATTACTACTCTCCTGCTTACAAGCGGGCATTTATATAGATCCATAGCAAATTTTCAGCTGCATATGACGGCAAAACTTTAAGTGCCTAGATACGTTTATATGTCATTCCAGAGGAAGATTATCGATTTCATATGCTTTTACACATCAATTCATTCAAATAAACACATAATCCTTTCAGCTAATTACTTAAGTAAGATTTTAATTATTTTACGGAGCCCCTCCCCCCCTTTTTTCCAACATTTTATTCAAATTGCCTATATATTAAAAAGTCCGTCTTGAATGGAGCCAATTTGAATTTTGGATGATAAAATAATCTCAGCAGTACATTCTGGAACTACGTTTGCCAAATTGACACCCTTTTTTAGGTATGAAGGTAGTAATTATTTATTCGGTCCCTTTAACATAGAGTTCTATGGGAAGGGGTTATCCCCATTGGGCCTCCATAACTCAGTAAAAAATGTTGATTTGAAAAATATGCTAATCATCATAACAGAGATTAATGAATTATCTTACTTTTGACCAAAAAAAAATTGGGGGTTAACGTTGCTTTTCTCCCCTTAAATTTTGATTGAAAAAAGGGGGGATGAAATGAACTGTTTCAACTAAAAAAATTACCCCCATTTGGCACCCCTTACTATTTCTATCTTAAATAAATTTCATGAAAATGCTGTACATGCAATAAAAGTCCGCAATCAGTACTTTTCTTTCATATCTGTATTAATGAATATTATCCAATCACAGAAGCGCTATCTTTTACTCCTTGTCAAACTTTGGGTGGCCTCAGAAGGGAAGCGACTCGTTCGAAATAAGTACTACCTATATACCTAAAGGAAGCATAATAATGAAATTTAAAATGTCTTGAATTTGGCAAATGTGGTCCTACTGGAAAGATTATTCTATTTTCTATCTATAACATCATCATTTGTCGTGAAACTCTCTGATGGATGAAAATTTTGGGATACGAAAGTACCCAACCCCCTAACTGGAACCTTACGTTTTTCTGACTCGTTCAAAATACAGAAAATTTTGATTTAAAAAGGAATTTAAAGCCATTTGTCAAGGAATTATGTTGTATATAGCTCAATCAACAAAATATTCAATCTTATCTTAACATAACCACGGTATAATAAAGACGAAAAGAGCATCATTGCAGGAGTTATCTGTTCTTGAAAAGTTTTGGTGGTGTTTTTACACCCAATTTCAAGAATCAGGCCTGTGCTCTTATCCTATCTCAACGTTGGATTTGAATTGGCATTATTTCAGAAGATTAAAGTGTGTACTTTCACATTCTTTACAGAAATACGTCTCCATGAACAAAGTATTTGCAGTAGAGGTCATCAATGCAGGTGACCCCCTTGTTAAATTACATCCAATTTTAGGGGGTATACTTACAAGAATTCTCTGAGATGAAGAACATTAATTAGATGTCTATGTTTGACGTATCAATTCTTTCATTGAGTACCAAGGAAACTTTCAGAATCAACCAAGGTAACGAAAAGGGCATGCATAAGGTTCCAAAGGGGAATAACTCTATAAAAGTTAATGAAATTTGAAATTTACTACATTTATGTGAACATTTTGCAAAATCCTAAGATTTTAAAGGAAATTATGAAATATGTCTGAACATAAATAGCGATAAAGACTCAGTGAACAATTCCTCGTGCGAGAGATGCCAGGATTACTACTCTCCTGCTTACAAGCGGGCATTTATATAGATCCATAGCAAATTTTCAGCTGCATATGACGGCAAAACTTTAAGTGCCTAGATACGTTTATATGTCATTCCAGAGGAAGATTATCGATTTCATATGCTTTTACACATCAATTCATTCAAATAAACACATATTCCTTTCAGCTAATTACTTAAGTAAGATTTTAATTATTTTACGGAGCCCCTCCCCCCTTTTTTCCAACATTTTATTCAAATTGCCTATATATTAAAAAGTCCGTCTTGAATGGAGCCAATTTGAATTTTGGATGATAAAATAATCTCAGCAGTACATTCTGGAACTACGTTTGCCAAATTGACACCCTTTTTTAGGTATGAAGGTAGTAATTATTTATTCGGTCCCTTTAACATAGAGTTCTATGGGAAGGGGTTATCCCCATTGGGCCTCCATAACTCAGTAAAAAATGTTGATTTGAAAAATATGCTAATCATCATAACAGAGATTAATAAATTATCTTACTTTTGACCAAAAAAAAAAATTGGGGGTTAACGTTGCTTTTCTCCCCTTAAATTTTGATTGAAAAAAGGGGGGATGAAATGAACTGTTTCAACTAAAAAAATTACCCCCATTTGGCACCCCTTACTATTTCTATCTTAAATAAATTTCATGAAAATGCTGTACATGCAATAAAAGTCCGCAATCAGTACTTTTCTTTCATATCTGTATTAATGAATATTATCCAATCACAGAAGCGCTATCTTTTACTCCTTGTCAAACTTTGGGTGGCCTCAGAAGGGAAGCGACTCGTTCGAAATAAGTACTACCTATATACCTAAAGGAAGCATAATAATGAAATTTAAAATGTCTTGAATTTGGCAAATGTGGTCCTACTGGAAAGATTATTCTATTTTCTATCTATAACATCATCATTTGTCGTGAAACTCTCTGATGGATGAAAATTTTGGGATACGAAAGTACCCAACCCCCTAACTGGAACCTTACGTTTTTCTGACTCGTTCAAAATACAGAAAATTTTGATTTAAAAAGGAATTTAAAGCCATTTGTCAAGGAATTATGTTGTATATAGCTCAATCAACACAATATTCAATCTTATCTTAACATAACCACGGTATGATAAAGACGAAAAGAGTATCATTGCAGGAGTTATCTGTTCTTGAAATGTTTTGGTGGTGTTTTTACACCCAATTTCAAGAATCAGGCCTGTGCTCTTATCCTATCTCAACAGTGGATTTGAATTGGCATTATTTCAGAAGATAAAAGTGTGTACTTTCACATTCTTTACAGAAATACGTCTCCATGAACAAAGTATTTGCAGTAAAGGTCATCAATGCAGGTGACCCCCTTGTTAAATTACATCCAATTTTAGGGGGTATACTTACAAAAAATTCTCTGAGATGAAGAACATTATTTAGATGTCTATGTTTGACGTATCAATTCTTTCATTGAGTACCAAGGAAACTTTCAGAATCAACCAAGGTAACGAAAAGGGCATGTATAAGGTTCCAAAGGGGAATAACTCTATAAAACTTAATGAAATTTGAAATGTACTACATTTATGTGAACATGTTGCAAAATCCTAAGATTTTAAAGGAAATTATGAAATATGTCTGAACATAAATAGCGATAAAGACTCAGTGAACAATCCTCGTGCGAGAGATACCAGGATTACTACTCTCCTGCTTACAAGCGGGCATTTATATAGATCCATAGCAAATTTTCAGCTGCATATGACGGCAAAACTTTAAGTGCCTAGATACGTTTATATGTCATTCCAGAGGAAGATTATCGATTTCATATGCTTTTACACATCAATTCATTCAAATAAACACATAATCCTTTCAGCTAATTACTTAAGTAAGATTTTAATTATTTTACGGAGCCCCTCCCCCCTTTTTTCCAACATTTTATTCAAATTGCCTATATATTAAAAAGTCCGTCTTGAATGGAGCCAATTTGAATTTTGGATGATAAAATAATCTCAGCAGTACATTCTGGAACTACGTTTGCCAAATTGACACCCTTTTTTGGGTATGAAGGTAGTAATTATTTATTCGGTCCCTTTAACATAGAGTTCTATGGGAAGGGGTTATCCCCATTGGGCCTCCATAACTCAGTAAAAAAAGTTGATTTGAAAAATATGCTAATCATCATAACAGAGATTAATAAATTATCTTACTTTTGACCAAAAAAATTTGGGGGTTAACGTTGCTTTTCTCCCCTTAAATTTTGATTGAAAAAAGGGGGGATGAAATGAACTGTTTCAACTAAAAAAATTACCCCCATTTGGCACCCCTAAATATTTCTATCTTAAATAAATTTCATGAAAATGCTGTACATGCAATGAAAGTCCACAATCAGTACTTTTCTTTCATATCTGTATTAATGAATATTATCCAATCACAGAAGCGCTATCTTTTACTCCTTGTCAAACTTTGGGTGGCCTCAGAAGGGAAGCGACTCGTTCGAAATAATTACTACCTGTATACCTAAAGAATCGGTATCACATGTCGCCATTACGGAATGGTACGTATACATCTTCATTACACCAGTGACCTAGCGATGTAATTAAATCCAATTCAGTTAATTTTTATTACACATTCATGTAAAATATATTCATTTAAGCACTTCAATAGAGAGAAATGAATGTAATACTCTTCCATTACAGATGATAAGAAACATAGTTCTTTTCCTTCTGTTCATGAAAGAAAGAACGGACACTGTACTATTACAATGTGCGAAACCCGTGCAAAGATGTCCGGCGGACGCAGATGAATGGAACCAAAAGAGTAATCAGTTTCACTGTGCAACTAACGAAGGATATGTCTGTTTGAGAGATACAACTGGCATTTTGTTTGAGAGCTGTATAGCAAATTTTACAATTCGAGCCAACTCGAGTAAGTATTGTATAATCGAAGGTGACTTCAAATATTCGGGGGCTTATAATTTTGTGTGTAAGTCTGTTTGTCCGTGGTCATATGTCACATGTTTATTTTCTGTGACAAGATCTTTGCATTGATACCAAATTTTTGACTTTGTGACCTTTACCTTGACCTTTGACCTGCTTTCTTAAATGTTGGGCATAACTTTTGAACAGTAAGTGATATGGCTTTTATATTTCACATGTGTGTTTGTTGCGATAAGACCTTGTCGTTGATACTATTTTTTCCCTCGTTGCATAACCTTGCCCTTTCACATACTTAACAGATAATGGTGCTTATACTAACAAAGATGCAACCGGGGCATTTCTACAGGTATTTCACAAATACAGGTTTAATTAAGATCTAGATTTCATTAAATGAATACATGTAATGAAACGAGGTTGGTATTAAGCCGAGGAAGAGCTTAAATTCTCTTCGACCGGAAGTCGGATTAAAAGAAATGGAAAATATTAAGGAGGCTCAATAATCGTTTGACGTCATCAGATATCGAGTGCAGTACTTTTATATGTGGCCTTTTTTAGTTTTCGGCCTTCAAACTCCTCCGTAATTGGCTTGTTTCTTGACGGATTTCGACATGTTTGGTATCGATGGAAACATAAATTTATCATCTATAATCTGAGTGTAATAAATATGTAGTCAAATGTATCTTTTAATTTATATATACAAAAATATCCCGTAAGCATGCATGGTAAGTGAGACACCCTGGCTAACGCCGTACACGTATCGTTTTTAGAACGTCATCGGCGGAAATTCAACCGCCTGTTGCCTATGAACAAATTCAAGAAGGCAAACTTAAGTTCATGATAAAACAAGATTTCAGCAATATCGTAGATAAGATATTTCAAGTTTGGTTTCTCTAAAAATCTTTGGTTTAAAGAATGTTTCTTCAATTTTGTCAACTTTCGTACTTTGCAACAAGACCTTATCGAATAAAGTTTCCCGATTTGAAAAATTTAAGCGAATGAATTTTAGTTTTACCCTGCTTTGTTCAAAGATATATCCATTTCACAGATAACTGCACGCATTATCGAGAACGAGGGAGGGGATTGACGTCCATTTATTGACCTTGAACGTCAAAATGTTTAAAAACGCTTCCGTTTACTTAAGTTCTATTTCTTATACATATATCTATTTCCGTATCTCTAAATAGATTGATGGAATCAGATATGAAATTTTGAACCAAAAAAAAAATGTTAAGCTTTTACTTGAACTGGAACTTTATTTGACAAAACTCATTTAACTGACACTAACAAAATATGAAAGGTGAGTTTATAAAAGAAAAGGTCGAATAACGCTTTGCCAAGGATATAAAGAAGTACACATATTGCTTTCCTTTTCTTGTTTATTTTTTTGACAAATCATTTGTAAACTTGTTTATTCTGATTTAATTTCGATGATAAATGATAATTTTGTAAGTATTCTTCCTTGTATCAGAATTTGAAACTGAATGTTGGGAAAGAATAATCTCGACTCGGAGTATCTGATTTTTAGCTCACCTGAGCTATTGCCATAGCGCGCCGTCCGTCCGTCGTCCATAAACCAAGTAGATTTTTACAGTATGGAAACGAGGTAAAACGGAATGTCTTGTACTTTTGTTAAAAGATAAGAGTCTGATCTTGAAAAATATGTCAATTATAACAGTTTTTAACAAATATTTTCATCGTTATAATGTCAACTAAGGGAACAGGGCATTTTAATTTGACTTGTTGCAAATTGTTACAAAACCGTTACAATGACAACCAAATATTTTAAATCAGAATGAACGATAACATGTACTTTTTTATTTCTTTTCGAAGGACAGAGTTTGTCGTTGAGAAATATGTAAAAGAAAATATCTTCTGACAAAGACTTCTTATCACTTTGATGTCAAATAAGGGTATTTAGTACTTTTTTTTTGGTTCTCATTTTTGGGTGGGAGGTACCCATAATGTACTTTTCTGGAACAATTTTAGCTATTTCACTCTTTGAAGGCATTATCGATAAAGAAATATACATATTTGATAATATTATGGTGAAAATGATCACAAGAATTGTTTCAATCTGGAATCATTATCAATATATTATGTTTTTATCTATCGAAATTCATTGTTTTGCGACATATCTCGGGATTGGTTTACATATGTATATTCAGTGGACCACTGGTCAGTCAAATGGTCGATGATATGTAATCTTAATTACAAAGATAAGTCATCAGATATCAATGTTAAATAAACAGAATATTTTTTTCTCCTCTGACAAAGAATTCTTGGATTATGGAGCCACCTTAAATATGTTTTTGGTCTGATTTTGGGGTTTTCTGTTTTCATGACTCGCTCACGAAAACATAATTTTTTTTATAGAATGCATAAAATATTGAAAGGGTCAGTTTTATGTGATCGTTCTGTTTTATAGAGATGATTTAATGAACTGCGTGTTACCTGTTTATTGTCATTCACATCTCATCGTATACTACTTATCCATCACAACATTTATATTTGGCACATTGACGTTATTCATCATTGAAAATAAGAAACATGAATCATTTTTCAAAATGATATGTGTATCATATTTAAAACAGACTTATTTTTGGGCACTTGAACAGGATTGGACCCGTTACAGTACAATAGAGAACATTGTA
The DNA here is from genome assembly GCA_028142955.1 of Pinctada fucata. Classification (NCBI taxonomy): domain Eukaryota; kingdom Metazoa; phylum Mollusca; class Bivalvia; order Pterioida; family Pteriidae; genus Pinctada; species Pinctada fucata. The sequence goes on along the minus strand of AP027111.1, from coordinate 47,922,405 downwards.
CCTCATTCAAGTGAATATTTATTACATGCGTAATTCGCTGAATATTTACATTACTAGTAGATTCCACACGTTAAACGCCCATTAGGCAACTAGAATTATATTGCTATAACTTGGGTTGCTATTGTGACATCACGTTCAAGCTTTACATGTAGGGAGAATTTGCCGACGCTGAAATACATTTGACGCTATTACAGGCAAAATGGCGATTTGCATGCAATGAAAATGACTTATAATTAATTAATGACCGTCTAACGTTTGGTGTTCATGGGTGTATAATTCTGGTTGGACACGACCCATGAACTCGAAAAGTAAGACAGTGATTTCATAATTATATAAGCCAAGTATTGATTTAAGCAGGGTATGTTTTATCGTCTTCTTTGAAGGATATATAGTATCACAATTCTTTTATAGCATACCCTTTAGTAGTACAATGATCGAATTTTATCTTGGTATTGCGCAGTCGTGTACATGTATAATCATGTCTCCTTATCAACAAACAATAAACGACATTCACGTCATTGCACGAAAACGAGATATATCAAGTATGCTTTTTTGGCTTCTCTAGCGTGAATGCACTTTAACCTTAAAAGAGATATTCTATCAAGTATATAACATCTATGCATATTTTCTAATAAAAAGAAGAGAAAGATAATCCTCAAAACAATCAATAGTTGAACTGTAGTTATCGTGTATGCAAAACTCAAATAAATGAACAATAATCTAGAGGACACATGAGAAGTAATAATAGGAACAAGCAATAAATCCCGTTCATGTAGTCGAAAAGACACAGGAATATTGTTGATTACTGATGACATTATTAGAAAATCACATTGTTTTTTGAATACGTTTAAAGCTTCCCTTCTAGTCCAACCTTCTGAGACAATATAATTGCAGATATGTTGCATGGATTATTTTATATTTTAACTTGCTTAAACGTTGCAAATCATCAATATTTGTTATTTTCCTTCAATGTAATTGTTCATTACATTAAAACATAGAAATGGTGTTTCTGTAGATCGAAGTAATTATCTGTGCCCCTATGTCTGATTTTTTTTTTCACGCGAGAAACTTTTTTCTCATTTCTAAAGAATCTGTCAGCCTTTTGATTATCATTTATAGAATCTCATTTTGGCTTTTGTGTTCGATTTCACGCATGTTCATGTTCAGTTTAGATATTTAATGGTTGAGTAAATATATAGTTTCGAATGCACTTTTAACGTTTCTACACGAAAGACAAGACAGAGCCCCATTATATTCATGTAAAAACATCAAACACATTCTAACAGATTCGGATTGCAACGGCATCTACATGTACCTGTAAGACCTAAATGAGATGCTTACTCTTTCTGGGCACTTAGCTTACTCCCACATTGGGAGTTCGCTTCTTTTCAAGTGTTGGAGGTTTTTCTTTGTTTACTTTTGTTCTTGTTTTGGCCTTCTGTTTATGATTTTCTGTATTATTGAAAGATAAACTGTGGGTCGAAATCTTCATTGTAATTGAATTTGAAAAAAAGGACATCAAACGATATTGTCATTCAAGACTTTTGAAAGAAAGAAACCGATTATTTACTTGTTCTTGCGAATATGAGAAAGAAAATATGAAAAAGTGATAAACGTACGGTGCCTCTACGATGTCCTTGTGAGCGTTCGGAGAAATTATGTGGGTCGCACGAAAACCACGAGGAGGTTGCTACGGGTCTCACGGCAACCGCAAGGAGAAAGTACGTTGTCAATGGGCATCGTAAGATTGTAGTGGAGCACTGATTTAAGAAACTCATGCGGACTGTTCGTGCGCCTCGTACTTGTCTCGTACGACGAACTGACAACCCTATTTTCTTAACTGACGAGTCCTACAATTAGCTACAGCCGTCATGATTGTCAAAATCGTAGCACGCGTACGATCACCAAATACGCACTGTAAGTTGTGACGTAGGCTTAATCTCCAATTTTGCCTCATTAGAACCAACGTTTAATACCGAACTGTTAGTTTTTGGCATTATTTTGTATATACATCTTAGCCCGTATTGCTATATTTTACAATTGGCTTCACTTTTTACAAAGTATAACATAATGTGATTACTTATTTGAGTAATATCTAGAAACTGCATATTCTTAAATCAAACAGGTAATTGCCCAATTATATTTGCCTGTCGAAGGAAGAAACCATACCTAGGACCAGTTTCAGCGTATTATCACTGCCCTGGAACGCAACAAGGATGTCCCCCAAAGATCCATTCTCAGTACAGCATACACAATCTCTATAAATGTAAGATTTTAAAGAAGTTCCCTGTTTATTTTAATAAAATTAATGCTAAAGTCTTAAGTTGTACAGCAGAGAATATATCATAATGTATAAACTATGATTAAGTGTTTTGTTTTCTTTATGGCACTATCTTTATTTCATGTGTTTAGTTTATGATCGATTTTCGTTACTGTTGCAGATCCAAAATGCATCGAATCGAATCTAACAGTCTCAACAGAAACAAGGTATGATTGTTTTCTTAAAAAGAAAACGTGCAATGTATGAAGAAAAGCAGTATGAAGTTAAGAAATCTATGGAGTAATCTTACAGAAATTTTTGCAATCTTCGATTTCCTTTGATTAGAAATATGACTGATGAGGATTCTTCATCAAATATGTACAATAATATGGAAGTGTTCCAACTCTGTACCTTCTTCAAGAAAATTTCGAACCATTTATCCTGCACCAGACACGTGTTACGAATATTAAATTCTCATCAGAGATGCTTCCAGTGGAGCAACCAAAATCCATTTCAGTAACGCCCTCTTTTTTTATTTTTTTTTTAATTTAGATTTGTACATTTACTTTACAGAGATTGCGCGGCTACAAATCTCCTGAAGGGTCGATTCAATAGCATATCCAAATAAAATATATGTTCAAAATGCATAGGAGGAATGGTGCAAAGATGTTAATTTCCTTTAATTTCGATGATAGTTTTGAATGGAATGACAAGTTTTCTAAATAGCAAAATAATATTTATGATGACAAATCGATAAAATGCCAAAACAAAGATTATTTCAGGCGTCAGAGCATGAAAAAAAGTAATTAATACACTTATTAACATAAGGTCACGGGGAACGATTTTAACTGTTCCACATTTCAACATGAAATAAGTATTTGTAATAATAATACGGAAGTGTTTCAACTCTATACCTTCATGTAGAAAATTCCAAACCAAGTTTTCCTGCAGCAGACACGTGTTTCGAATATTAAATTCTCAGCAGTTATGCTTCCAGCGGAGCAAACAAAATTCATTTCAGTAGCGCCTTCTTTAATGTTTTGAATTATGATGTGTACGTTCATATCTTGCGCACCTAATATATTGGCTAGAATCCTGCTATGTAAAGGTAGAATGGGAATTTCAAGATAATGTATATGTAATGAACAAACTATTAAATTGACTTCCTGAATGACGTTATGTCTAAATCAATTTGATATACAATTCCTTCGTTTTTTATATCATACTAGTTAACACTAATGAACGAAAATAAACAAAAGGTGGAGTTTTATGATGATTATGTAATCATTTCTGATTAGAGTATCTTTAACAAAATCGAATTGATAGAAAAAAAATCAGTTTGAGAATGAGAATGATGTAAAGTTGTTAATTATGACAAAACCTACTTTGTAAAAGAAAAGTCCGATTCTGAAAATAAGTACACTGAAACAGACATTATTCAGATGTTAAACTTTCTGATCGACAACATCTTTGTGGTGTTTGGAGGAAAGGTCTTCCAGCAAATTGTCGGAATTCCAATGGAGACCAATTGTGCCCCACTCCTTGCCGACATTTTCCTTTACTCCTACAAAGCTGAATTCATTCAATCTTTGGTCTCTGAAGGGAAAAGATACTTAGCTTCTGACTTCAACTTCACTTACAGATACATAGACGATGTGTTGTCCATCAATAATCCAAAATTCGCGGATTACCTGCGCAGTATCTATCCTTCGGAGCTTGAAGTCAAAGAAACTACAGAGACAAATAATTCAGCATCCTATTTGGACATAATGTTGTCCTACGACACTGATGGTCACATGAACACCTCACTCTATGACAAACGTGACGACTTCAATTTCAGCATTACAAACTTTTCTTTTCTGAGTAGCAACATCCCTTCATCGCCTGCTTATGGCGTGTTCATATATCAGTTGATTCGCTATGTCAGAGCAAGTACCAAATATACGGATTTTGTTCTTAGAGCTAGGCGTCTTTTAGATAAGCTTCTCAGTCAGGGATATGTTTGTGACCGACTAACATCGTCACTGAGGAAGTTCTGCGGTCGATATGGGGAACTCGTCATACAGTTTGATGTCCCACTCTCCAGAATGATGGATGATATTCTGTCTTAGACCATTTGAACCATCCAACCAAAGACTGTACTCTATGTCTTCCAAAATGGAAGTAACCGGATGTGACAGTTCTACCGAATTGAAGCGACGGGTGTTGCATGCAAGCATGATTACTCTTCCTGGGCACCTAGTCTCACACCCATATCGGGAGTTCGCTTCTTTTCATATTGTGGAGGTTTCTGTTTGTTTGCTTTGGCTCCTGTTTTATCCTGATTTTGTATGCCTTCGGCTTCTGATTTTCTGAATTATCGATTTTGTGCTGTAAACAGGGATATGGTCATTATCCATATTTGTCACTTTAATGAATCAAATGAAAAGGTTATATGGGTTTTGGAGAAGTGTTTTCTAACGTTATTTCTTCTAATGATATCATGGAGTTTCCAGCATCATTTGCTTTTTCATTGAGTACTACTTCACTGTTCTTTATATCGGTTGATTGCTTTAGATATGACACGTAAATCATGCGAAATTGTCAATGTATTTGTTGCCGCTGTTAACCACTGAATAATGTTTATAGTATACCACTTCTTTAATTGCAAGTTTATCTGTCACTACTGCGTCGACGACAACCGTCAGGACTGATGAAGGCAGCACACAGGGAACCATACTGGGGGCAGTTATTATACCAATACTTGCATGTACATGTTTATGCGTTGGAGTCGTTATCTACTGTAAGTCAAGACGATAAATGAATAACTAGTATGATTGAATTAATATCTAACATTCCCTCTGAAATGTTCATATGCAACAGAAAATCGTATTACGTATAAGCTAATGTAAAGGAGTTCGCAACAAAAACCGTAAGAAAATTGAGAAATTACTGTAAGCTATACATACCATGCTTAAGGTGGAGTATCCCTTAGGTCTTAGAAGTTCATATTTCCTAAAATAACTTTTAAAATATTTTCTATTCCATATATTCAAAGCTTATCTAGTTGGTTCATGCTTCAAATCAAACTGTTCGTGAATGATGATATTGAATTTGAAAACGTTTAATATGTGTACCATTTGGTGAGTGTCTTTGCTTGTGGACCAGGAGTCCCCGAGGACACACAAATAGCTAAGTTTGATCAACTTCGGTTGATTGACTCTTCAACGCATTCGAAACTTTCTCTTATCAACATTTCATGAAATTTCTAAATTATGTGTTCTGTTATATCACATAAATCCTGCTACGTCTTTCGGTAAATATTTGGACATAATAATGTTCACACTCTTTGGCAATATTACATTGTTTATATTGAGGATCACTGACGAAGATTAAGTACCCGAAACGTGCATCTCTGGTCCATGCTTAAAATCTATCTGTTCCTAAATAATGCTATAGAATTGAAGATGTGTAACATTATGTTATACTTGATATACAAACAAAATATAATTCGTGGTTTTATGATTATACCGAGACCCTAATCCTTTGAATTTTAACATCGGACCCTATCGAGAAAAGTAAGACAAATCCCTTTTAGAGGTGAAAACATGTAAGTATAAATGTTTCTTTTCGCAAAACCGTATCAGTTTTATAATCTGAACAATATTCTAAAGAGAAAAAAGAATCCAGGCAAAAAATTACCAGCAATTCTGACCTGAGGGATATTCTACCTTATTTACGTATAATGTCTGCCAGTCGAAAAGGTATTAATTGAGAAAATATCTGAAGAAAACCGAAAACCGACACGTTCAATCCATTCCTTTGATTCAATCTAATTAAATTGGCACATTCTCGTTGTACTCTGTTCTCAGGTAAAACATCAGTCTCTACAATATAAAAGAAGGGAGGGGATCTCCAACCAGACCCTGTTGCAGCACCAACAGCAAAACACTAAAACACCCGATGACAAAGACGCGCACACTAAGACACGAAAAAGAGACATGCGACATATAAACATTAAACACAAAAGACTACACATAAACCAAAGAGACCGATGGACAACCGGTACCGGCTTTGAACGGCCACTTGCCATACAAGTAGCAAATGGTGTGGTTATTCTGGATTACGTACGCACGACCCATATTATCATAGGTTGTGTCTTGTGATGTCCTCCATGTTCCAACAACTTATACATGTTATATTGTAGTCGATTTGAAATCAATTATTTCACTGCTCCTCTGTTATGTCCTATACTTATGTATTTCGATCGTAACACTTTAAATCAGTTTGCTAGAAAACTTCAATTAGTGTCTTACGATATTTTTCTAGACATTATTATCTACATTTTAATAATCAAAATATTCTAAAGGTACATGTAAATAATCAAGACACTATTTCTCAATTTTGATAGGTAATGTTTTTTATCAGATGTATTATATCACATTTAGATATTGTGATATATCTATAAAGTCATGAAATAATAAAAGCATTGAAAGTTTGTGACCTGGTCCAGATTTTAGTCCTCTTTGAGACACATAATGGAATATTTCATATTTTACCACAATATTTATGGATTTACTTGCTCCAGAACTTCATGAGGTAAAATTTTATTTCGACATTCTATTTTAGGTCTGATAAAGAAGAGGAGAAATAATGGTAAGCTTAAATCAGAGGAAAGTGAGGAGAGATCTTTAGCATATATAAGAAGCTTATTATGTGTACAATTAAACACAATTTTATACATACAAATATGAAATAAAATAAAAGCAAAATACAAAATCACAACAACCAAAGAGGAAATTTAGAATTAAACAACTGAAAAATAAAATCACATAGTCCTAATTGTTAGCCAACAATTTTGTCGTTACACATTACGTCTATCCGTTATGGGTTAAGTACAGGTCCATCATATAGAGAACATTTTCCCGCCATTTTTTGCCCTTATAATCTATCATATATTATTAAGTGAATATCTCGCTTCACCATCGCTACCTTCAGAAATGTATATTATATGTTTTATTTTTTCTACATAAATGTCTCAGAAGATAAATAAAAAAATGCAAAACATTTTGATGTATCGCCACAGCCTGATACTTACGCGGACTTATACTTAAGTATATAATTATTTATATGGTATGCAAAAGATCCCAAGCGATAATAACCTGCATTTCCCAAAGCTTATTTCAAAATAGTTTTTTTTTCAGTCAATCTATCATCGTCCAAGTAATTATTCCTTATCCCAAAGCTTGAAAAAGAGTATTGTTCTGATGACAAAAAAAAAAATCTATTTGTACACATGTAAATATATAATGATCAAATATTCGAAATATTTTCAAAAACCATTACTGCCAATTGCAGATAGTTTGATGTATTTTTATAACAATAAAAATGAAATGATTATTTTCTGAGCTCAAAGTTGTATAATTGTTTGCCAATGAACAAAAATCAATTTTCATTTCTTAGCTCGAGCAAAATCAAATACAAATACTAAGTTACAGTCCCGATTACGTTAACTGTCTACCCCTCAAGGGGGAATTTTTGTTAGACGAAGGATAAATTTTGTGAGGTAAAATGAAGACGAAAAAATAGAAAAGGAATTTTTAAGCCGAAATGTACAAGGAAAAATAGAGGAGAAATTTGCGAGGTGAAAGGAGAAAGAGAAGAGGAATTTGTAAGGTGAAATAAACGAGAACCCTGAAAGCGAACTCGAAAGAGAAATATTTCTCCTTTAATTCCCGCTTCGATTCTCTTCATGTTCTGTTACGTTTCTCTTACGATTCCGCTTACGTTTCTCTTTCAAATTCCGCCTTCAGTTTGCTTTCAATGTTCGCCTCCAGCCTCGTTTTGGAAATATATATGGGCGGGGCTTAATGCAGTCAATGTAGGCTTAATATCTAAATATTACAATATTTTAAAACGTTTATTTACACTCTTTTGCTTTTATCACACTAATTATCAAATTATATGCTATAATAATTGTTTTAATATGTCTAGATATATTGAGTCTCTGGATAAAATTTAATCACTTTAAAACAGCTAAATTTATCGTTTTAAATAGGTCCGTTTCAACGTGTTATAGAACTTATTTCACAATTATTTTAAAATATGAGTCAAGAAGCAAGTCATTTTGTTTATCTAGATGTCAGTTCTCATTATTGACCCCCTGTACTTTACATGTATATACCCCGTAATCGATCGATTATGACATGTGTCGTTCGGTTAGTCATAGTAGTCTACCTGTGTGGAGTCAGTCATGCGTTTAAGTATTTACGTCCAAAAGTGACATTGTCTGGAATGGTCAGATATAAAACGTATAAAAAATATTTTAGAGTGATAGTGTGTTTTGTTTCTATTCTTTCAACAATAACTAAAGGAAACACGTAAGGGAATATATATGGGGTTTTTATTTATTTTTTTATTTATTTATTTTTTTATTTTCGGTCATTTGTGTATACGAGGCAAATTTTTATACTCAATGCTCCCTTCCTTCTTCGCCATTACAAATTAATTTTCATACCCATTTTGTTTTTATTTGCGGGAGGTCCAATTCCATGCTCTGAAAAAGAAGTTCTTACTTCACTGGGTTTTTTTTTTCTTTTTTTTTTAATGATTCTTCATCTTTATTTCGATTTTATCTTGTTTTTTCCTTGTTCTTTCATCCATTTACAAATCCTTCTTTGGTCCATGATGTGATTAATATTTCTCGCGGATTCCAGCATAACGATCGCTAGGTACCATATCGGGAAGGAATTACGGCCGTCTTATCTAACAACTGAAAACTTTTCTCGACGGACAAAAACTATATTCTTTCAATTTTTATTGGGGGCGCATTCCCGATACAACATGCTGTGCTTGATTGACGATCCTGGTATGTGAAGCCCTGGTCATGAGATGAATTAGGCACATTGTTGACATTTTTTTTTTTCATAAAAATATTAACGTGTAACGTCGTGTTATAGATCTAGAGACATTGTTTGAATGAAAGCGCGGATCTAGAGCGAGAATAGGAGGACTCCCCATCCATTCAGAATTTGCCAAAAAATCTATTATATACATTGTACATGTATGATTATTTTGCTTTGTACGTATAACTTTTTTTTTATAAAATAATAAACAGGATGCTCGCCATGATTTGCCCCCCACCCCATGAAAAGAAAGGTTGACGATTTCGGCATGCCATGCAAAAGAAGAGATAGCGTTAAAAAATGTATTAATTAACATTAATCATGTTAATAGGGTTTCCTTGTTTTAAAGATATAGACTGTAATGTTTTTTTTTCTTTAAATTGACGGAATCGGTGTATGTGATTATGTGTATCCGTCCAGTATATAAGGAAGCGGCGTCCGTCGTGAAACACTCTTTGTCAAGCTACCGAGCTGTAAGTTACTATAAATAGATACGCTAAATATTACCTGAATAAGGTTGATAGCAATAGGTAGTACAGGTAGCATTTGGTAACAAGGTATTGTGCCAGAGGCAAGGTGCGTGCCAGAGGCTATACAGTAACCTGTGGCCATTGTCAGAGGCGAGTGTCAGAGGTACTGTGTCAGAGGCTATACAGTAGTCAGAGGCAAGTACCAGAGGCAATCGTCAGAGGCAAGAGCCAGGTGACAGAGTGTCGTCATTGTCGTGTAAATAATCTCCCCTCTGTAATTATACATTTGATTTGTTTCATGTACCAATCATTTGTTCCAATCATTGGCCAACTATTTGTAGAATCGTCTAGTCAGTCAAGTAACTGAAGGAAAGTACTTTGATATTTGAATTTATATTGTTTTCCTACCGTAAATTTTATATATCAGTAGGTGACCCCTACCTCGGTCACGTTACATAAAATTGGTGGCAAGCGCTGGGCTGATTTTTTTTTTCATTTACGGTAGATTAGTTGAAGTATGTCTGCTGACGATTTACAACGTGAGGTGACATTGTTAGAGGCTGAGATTCAACTTATTGAACGTAGTATTCAGGAAAATAGTATGCGCCACTCGACTCCTAATACTCACTTACAAGGTAACGGGCCAGGTCATGTCTCATTAGACTCTGGTATTGTTACAATGCGCAGATCCTCTGTCCCAGATGCCCGTGGTACCAAGAGTCAAAGTACCAGGCGCAGAGTTGGTTTTGCAAATTCTGATAATGTTAGTCAGTTATCTAGTGGTGTCACGTACAGGCGCAATACGAACAGACAACAAGGTAATGTAGGTAATAATACACCTGCTGGACAGGCAACAAGCAATGTACAGACACCTACTGTAACAAACAATGTACAGACACCTACTGTAACAAACAATGTACCGACACCAGATCAGGTAAATAGTCATGTACAATCTCCTGCCTTTGACAGAAGGAGAGAGGTAAAACCTGCCACTTACGATGGTAGTGGTAACTGGCTTGATTACAAATCACATTTTCAGTCGGTAAGTAAAATTAACAGGTGGACTGATGATGACAAGGGGCTTTACCTCGCAGCAGCATTACGGGGTCATGCTCAAGCTATACTTGGTGATCTCCCTGACTCCAAGAAGGATGACTACACGTCGTTGATCAAAGCTCTTGAAGATAGGTTCCTTCCAACTAATCAAACAGAATTATACAGAGTTCAACTGCGGGAAAGGCGTAAGCGTGCGACAGAGACCATCCCGGAACTTGGTCAAGCTATACGTAGACTAACAAATTTAGCTTACGCAAGTGCACCGCCAGAGGTAAGAGAAACCCTTGCTAGGGAACAGTTTCTTGATGCCTTACCAGACTCTGACATGCGAATTAGAATTAAACAGGCTCGTCCCAAGGACCTGAATGATGCAATAAGGCATGCAGTAGAGCTAGAGGCTTTCCTTAGAGCAGAGGATAAAACTGGAAGTAAAGGCTATCAGCGTCAGGTTACAAGTGAAGCAAACGAGTCAGACGACATGAAACGTCTGATTGAGAAATTGCAGAGTTCTGTAGAAACTATGGGTAAGGAAATACAGCAGTTAAAAACTGCAACGTCTCAGGCAAAAGGTAATCAAGGTCAACAGTTTCAGAGACGCAGGAAGAAGCTAGAGGACCTAGAGTGTTACAATTGTCACGAGAAAGGGCATGTGAAAAAGAAATGTCCTAAGGCTATCAAAGGCCCAAATGAACACAAGGACGAGTCCAAGGCTCCAACACCAGGAGTAGGTAGTAACAAGCACGCGTCTGCATCTCTAGGTAATTGTTCAGGTGGTGCTGGTATATATGTAGAAGTCCTTATAAATGGGGTCCCTGGTAAGTTTCTAGTTGATTCAGGTTCAACTGTTACAATCATTTCTAGGGAACATTTCGAACAACTGAACCTGGTATTGCATGACACAGATATGAAGGTATTTACTGCAAACGAAAAAGAAATGCCAATAGATGGTTTCACAGAAGTTACCATAACACTTGGCCAGAAACAGGTAAAGATACAAGCAGTAGTATCTAGTATTCTAGCACAAGGTATATTAGGGTTAGATGCTCTTAAAGAGTGTGGCTATTTACTCGATATCAGTGATGCAAGATTCATTGCCAAAGACATGAGTCATACATTACCTTTGACATTTGAAGGTAGGGTAGGTTGTTTCAGGATTACATCTTGTCAGACGGTAAGCATACCACCAAGGAGCGAGATGGTAATTCAAGGGAAAATTGACAAACAACCTAATGAGACATTGCCTTCAGTAGGTATTATCGAGTCGTCTGTGAAGTCACTGACAAATTCTAGACCACTAACTGCCAGAGTACTAGTGGCTACAGATGATACGGGAATAATACCGGTGAGACTTCTCAATCTCGAAGATACATCTAAGGTAGTATACAAAGATACTGATATAGGGCAATTGGAAAGTGCTGAAGAAGTACAGGTGCCCCAATGCCAAGGTGAAATCTTAGATGAAGAGCTAGAGAAATTGGCAAGTGAGTCGTCTCGTAATCTGACACAGGACGAATAGTCACAAGTAAAAAATTTCCTTTGCAAGCATAGTGTCATGTTTGCTAAAAGTAATAAAGAACTAGGTAAAGCGACACTGGTCAAACACAAGATTGACACTGGGACGTCAAGACCCATAAAGCAACCACTCCGTAGAGTACCCGTACATCTCACTAGTGAAATAGATAGGAATATTGACGAGATGATTGAATACAATATCATAGAGCCATCGACTAGTCCCTGGGCCTCAGCTGTTGTCCTGGCGAAAAAGAAAGACAATACGTTCAGGTTTTGTGCTGATTATAGGCGACTGAATGCATGCACAGTGAAAGATGCCTATCCCCTCCCAAGAATTGACGAGGCGCTAGACCACATGAAAGGGTTCTCTTGGTTCTCCACTCTTGATCTCATCTCAGGATATTGGCAGGTTGAGCTAGATCCAAAACACCAAACGAAGCTCAGATGACACAGAGCATGGTGACGATGGCGCAATACCATCATCTGACACCAGTAACAAGGAGCAAGAACGCTCAGATCAAGAATCTGTTGTAGATTCTGTGCCGATGGACACTGGCAAACGCCATAGACGTCCTCCTGTCTGGATGACAGACTTTGTTACTACATAGAGTGGTAAGCAGTGTGTAAATATGTAAATACAATTGTCTTATTGTTAGTGTTCACTGGACTTTTTTTGGGTTAGTATTGTTGTTGTCTTCATTCGGGACGAATGAAGCTAAGAGGGGAGCAATGTAATTTTTTTTTCTTTAAATTGACGGGATCGGTGTATGTGCTTATGTGTATCCGTCCAGTATATAAGGAAGCGGCGTCCGTCGTGAAACACTCTTTGTCAAGCTACCGAGCTGTAAGTTACTATAAATAGATACGCTAAATATTACCTGAATAAGGTTGATAGCAATAGGTAGTACAGGTAGCATTTGGTAACAAGGTATTGTGCCAGAGGCAAGGTGCGTGCCAGAGGCTATACAGTAACCTGTGGCCATTGTCAGAGGCGAGTGTCAGAGGTACTGTGTCAGAGGCTATACAGTAGTCAGAGGCAAGTACCAGAGGCAATCGTCAGAGGCAAGAGCCAGGTGACAGAGTGTCGTCATTGTCGTGTAAATAATCTCCCCTCTGTAATTATACATTTGATTTGTTTCATGTACCAATCATTTGTTCCAATCATTGGCCAACCATTTGTAGAATCGTCTAGTCAGTCAAGTAACTGAAGGAAAGTACTTTGATATTTGAATTTATATTGTTTTCCTACCGTAAATTTTATATATCAGTAGGTGACCCCTACCTCGGTCACGTTACAAGACGTACGCGTCTGAATCATGCGCTCGGTCCAATCTTGAGTTCAAGTACGATCCAGAAGCCACCTTTTTTTCAAAACTTTATCGGGTAAGGGCCCCCTTTCGAACCCCCGCAAATGGGAGGTATACCCACCCACCCCTACTCGGCTATCTGGCCTCGCAATTCATCCAAATAAAAAGCGTAAGTCCTTCCCGGCATATGAGGTTCTGAATCCGCCCCTGCTTTTTGACCATGACAATTCTTTTTCTTTCTTTTTTAAGCTACGAGCTTTCAATTGATATGTATTACTATGATAAAATAGCCTTCAATATGTCATTATGAAAAAGAAAAAGAAAAAAAATACGATAAAATGGATAAAAGGTGAAGAAAAAAAATCTCTTTAAAAATCCATCCTTGAAAACAGTGTAAAATGAGAACGTACACTACATGTGCACATGCAAGCTGAGTACGTGAAAGGTACATTTATAGCAGGTAGTTTACATATTTGATTACACTATTAAAGGGTCGGTGTCCCTGAAAACAAATTATTTTTACAAAATTTTATACGGCAAAATCTTTCTTCCCATATGAAAGTTTACATTCTCATTTGTATAAATTAAAATTTTCAGGCGAATCCAACGCATTCATTCGCAGTTATAGCCGTTTAAAAACGTAATTCTTAATTTGGGGTGCGCAGCTCTAATTAATTTCACTAGCGCCACCTACAAAGTATTGCGTTTTTACAATAGAGGTATATGGAGATTTAATTTTACCAATTCGGTAATATTATGGCCGATACTGCATATTTTCAAATAAAACTTGTTATAGCTCCTTTTTCCCCATATCTAGACCCTTCGGAACAGATTTTACGTTTTCAATAAAATTTATTTCATTGTGAAGATATTCTCTCCCTATCTAAAGTTGAAATGACCGCATGGTGATATCACGCTCCGAAGATTTTCACACCTGGTAGGTAATGGATAAACGACACCTACGTACATGTACCCTGCGCGGTTGATTTACATGTGTGTATTTGTCAAAACAACGATTTTCAAATTGGTATGTTACTCAGTGGCGGATTTAGAGGAGGGGGGGCCCAGGGGACCCGGCCCCCCCCTTTTTCACCCAAAGTTATTGATTCAGAATACTCTTTTTATGCTTAATCTCTACTTTTGGGGAAATTTTCGGCTCGCTTCGCTCGCCACACTTAATTTTTCACTAGCTGTCTATTTTTTCGTCTTCACTTTGTCTTGAACTTTCTTTGTCATCGTGTTTGAACGGATTCATATGTCATAAACATATACAAAATTCAATATTAAATTAACACTTGAATAATTACCAAATGCTTCATTTTCATGGGCCGATCTAACCAGTTTAGACAGGTGGATAGTGGGGTTGCAATGCCCTAATCTTCCCAACCTTCCCCAATTGGTCAAACAAAAATAAAGGATGGAAAATGAGAAGGATATTGTAATCTTCTGACAAAATGTAACCATCTATTCCAAAAATTTCCCGGCTCGCTCCGCTCGCCAATTTAGAATAATATATATACATGTATGTATATATACATGTATGGATGACTGAACCAAAAAAAAAAAAAAAGAAAACTTCAAATCTTAAAATTTTCCGGCTCGCTACGCTCGCCAGTATACCTATAACCTTAAGTAAACGTATCAAGAAACTCTATCTTCTAAATGCAACATGCAGTTGGAATGACCCCCCCCCAACTTATTAATTAAAATCACCAGTCTTGAGCTTCAGGTTTTGGAGGTCTTTTTTTTTTTCGTCTTCGACCTTTTTTTTTTTTTTTTTTTTTTTTTTTGCTTGTCAGTTTTTCTTTGAACAATTTTCTTCGAGCTGAAACTTTGGGCCCCCCCTTTTCTGAAATCCTAGATCCGCCACTGTTACTTAGAAAAATGGATTTGTGCTATAGATGTACAAATGCGAAGAAAACAAACCAAGATTTGTAACTTATACATACGAAAAGCTACTTTTCGATTTACTAATAAAATATTAAATATGCAGAAAAAGTTCGTTTACAATGTATCTAAATAAAACTAATTAGTCGTGTTTTTTAATGCAACACAAAGAAAATACATCAAATTACGTTTGTACCCTCTATTTAGGGAAATCCCCTAATATGCTAATGAGGAAGTCTCACTTTGATTGACAAGAGGACTGAAAGCGGAATGAAAGCGAAATATTTCGCTTTCGTTTCTCTTCTGTTTACGCTTTGCGTTTCTCTTTCCTTTTACGCTTTGCTTCTGTTTCTCAAAAATTCGTGTTCATTTTTCTCTTCCAACACTGAAGGCGAAATAAAGGAGGAAAATTAGAAGAGAAATTTTGTGAGGGAAAATGAAGACGGAAAAATAGAAGTGAAATTTGGAGAGATGAAGGGATAAAAAACGTTAAAGGGGGGACAGTTAACGTAATCTGGACTGTATATATATGTTTAAAGTCGGATGCTGAATTTTTTCTTCTTAGATTTTTTGGTGTACGGCGTGTACAATGATATAATATCACGAAAGATAACTCTTCATTACCTGGCAAAAATTGTAATATTTCAATATCATTATTTCTTTAAATATTACTGGTATAGGTACTCATTCTATTTTTCTGTTACAAAGGTATTATACCATAGATGTTAGGTTAAATTTTGAGAAGTGTACGCCAGAAATCAATCGATAATCAAATGTTCTTTTGTATATAGGAGAGGATGGCCGAATTATGCGATAAATGATAAAATTTGATTTGGATGCAATATAAAAAGTTTGAAAGAAATTCAATTCGTTTTTTTTTTTGTGTAAGATGCTGATCAAACTTTGAGAGAAAAAAAATACGAAAACTAGATTCGTAAGGAATGATCTTTAATGTTTTACATTTAATTTATTTTTTTCAGATTATGGTTCAGTCCAACGTAATGAGGATAGATACCATCTAACAGGTATGCCCCACATCCAGAAATATTATATTTACTTATATATGAAATAAAGGAGGTAGTTGTATCAGTCTATGATGGCTCGATTGGCTGACTCCCCACCCTTTGATCCTCAAAATTAAACCATCTAAACTTTGTTTATTTTTTTTTTGCGCTCTTTCATGCTTAGTCCATTGCATAAGTGGTATTTCGGATGAATTTCCCTAGTGCCATCTACAATATAGACTTTAAATTTTCTCTTGCCAAAACTGAGTATCTCCAAATTTTGTATTGAGTGTATTCATATGTTAAACGACTTTAAATTCAATAGCATAATTTAAGAACAGATACATTTGCAGCATGGACCAGCATATGTTAAGGACAGATATCGCCAAAAATTCGTTGGAGGGTAGGCGCAAAGAGCTTAATTCTAAAAGAAAGGAGGAGTTCTCCAACAAGACTCCGTTGCAGCATCAACAGCAGAACACCAAAACACCCGATGCAAAAACACAAAAGACCAGTACAGCACGAGACGGAAAAGAGACACACGACATGGAAACATCAAACACAAAAGACTACACATAAACCGACGAGACCAATGGGCAACCGGTGCCGACTTTGGACGGTCATTTGTCACGCAAGTAGCAAATGGTGTGGTTATCCTTGATTACGTGCGCACAACCCTCTCACTTCTCGAATTACCCAGAGGTCTCGAAAAACGTACAATTGTGGTGTAAAACAACCTCCTCATTGTAAGATGACATCACATAAACAAGACCGCGAAACGTAGAGGCCCCAGAAACACAGATGAATATGTTAATGGATATAAAAAGAGGGCATGCGTAATACAGTCCGTGCTCTGCCGGCTGTAGCGAGCTCATGTATGTAATCATCCGAGGAGTCCGACTGACACTCAGAGAGGACAGGTGGTCGAGGCCCTGCCTTCTCTAAAGTGGTTTGGACAGGGCCCGTCATGGAGTCCCGTCGTCACAGTTAGTCAGAGTGCAGGTCTCAAGGATGCGCTTGTACAAGACTGTAAATTGGTCAAGTACCAAGCCTAGTGTCTGTCTGGTGACATTAGGATCATATCCACGGTATAAAAGGCGTTTGATGATTCTGACGCATTTTCGATTGTTATGCTGCCTACCTTTGATCCTTCTTATTTTGTTATCATATCACCATATAAGACAGGTTGTGTAATACCCAAAGTAATGTACTCTGTTGCGTGTATAGATCCGAATTTTAAAGAAATTGACTGTTTTTTGTAAAATTTCCAGAAAGTATTGACTAGTTTATAAAAGCGGAAACCTTGACCTAAAATTATTTTGGTAATTTGTAAATTTTTACTGTGAAAATCCAAAATATCAGTACATGCTCTAGCGTACCGGATGAGCTGTGATATGTTAATACCGTATGACGGTAATCTTGGAGCATCACCCTTAAGCAAGGGGAAATGTACTATGTTGAGTCCAAAATCATCCCTTTTGTCATATACACTTGTATGAATCTTTCCGTTTACAATTTTGATATTTAGGTCCAAAACGGTGTTTCTGCATTTGAAAGGTTTGCCTTGTTAAGTGTTAATACTTGTGGATAAATTTCATTCTTATATAATTCAAAATGAGGATTGTCAATGGTTAGAATATCATTCAGATACCTAGAAGTATTATTGAAACATTTCAGATCATAAAATTTTCTTTGCTTTTGAAGATTTTGGATAAATTCTTTTTCATAAGTGTATAAAAATAAATCTTCAACAAGAGGCGCACAGTTAGTACCCATAGGAATTCAACCTGCTTGTATAGATCCTCACCAAATCTAACATAAAGATTGTCTAAGATGAAGGACAAGGCATTACACATGTCGATCATTAATTTTGTCATGAGGAAGTGTGGTGTACATATTAGAGAAGTCGTATGAAGAAATCGTATCGGCTTGGAAATTCCCAGATTTCATTTTGTCAATCACATCCCCTGAATTCTTAATAGACCAAAATAAATTTACATCGTTCCTGTTTAGATCCGTTTCACAATATTTAGTTATGTGTTCTTAAGCAGTAAGTGCTGACGTCAGATTTCTAGACAAAATTGTAGTGGAACAATAACTAGAATTAGCAATAAATCGAAATTTGTGAGAAGACTTGTGCAGTTTCGGTATGCAATATAGTGTTGGGAGATCCAATTTAGAAATAGAGATATTGAATGAAGACAGTTCACTGTTATGCTTGCTTAAAATGTTATATGCACTTTCATTGCTTTTGATATATGTATTAGTAGACGAAAGTTCCGAAACCAAAATTGATATGTAGTAGCGTTTTCAAATGATAATGGTGTTGTTGGCTGCTTTATCAGCTTAAACATTACCAAAAAAATATGCCGAAATTTCGAATAAGAAGAAATCTATGCAATAAAGGAGATATTACTTCAGCATTTGATAAGTACCTTTGTTGAGGATTTATCATCCTAAACACTTGTCTGTGGCATTAGAATTGGTTTGATATTTTCTCTAAGAAGGTAAAGAGAAGGTACTTCTGTATAATTGTCAAAATACGTAACTGAAAATGAACTATCTGTTTCGGATAACGAGTTTAAAGCAATGGAAAACACTGTAAACAGAATATGTATAGGCCTTTGGTACGTAAAAATGATTCTTCTTCTCTTTCAGATTATAGTACAGTTCCAAGTGAGAAGGATAAATACAATAAAGAAGGTACGTTTGAAAAAAAAAGACTCAATGAAGAAGTCTCTTCTACCATTCATTATTGGCTTAAAAACGTGGCGTTAACAGGTGATGCTTACTCCTCCCGGGCACCTGGTCCCACCTCTAGCTTGCTAGGGGTCCGTCGATGCTCAATGATGTGCTCTATTGTGAGTGCTGTTGAGATTATCGTCAGGATCTTGTTTAATTCACTTGAAGGCCAAATGTTCAGTTTAAAAAAAGGCAAAATAAACAAGACATGCCGTTGTGTCACGCATTTGGTGATGTTAAATCAAGAACAATATTTTAGCGCCATATGCGCATACTGTGACGTCATTCGATAGATAAAGCGCAAGCTGAACTGAACTCATGACAAGTATTTTGATGAATTTTAAGGTGCTAAATAATCCAATAATTTCTTGTCAGAGAAAAAAATATTGCTTATTTAACATTGATATCTGCTGAATTAAATTTGTAATTAAGCTTACATATGATCGATCATTGGATTGGCCAGTGGTCCTCTGAATATACATATGTAAACCAACTCCGAGATATGTCAAAAATAATGAATTTTGATTCATAAAAACATGACATAATGATAACAATTCAAGATTGAAACCATTCAAAAAATACATAAAATTCCGCTTTACCACGTTTCCATATTGTAAAACTCTACTTGGTTAACGCCGGACGGACGGCGGACGGCGCGCTATGACAATAGCTCAGGTGAACTAATACATCAGATACTCCGAGTCGAGATTAATCTTGCCTGACAATTAGCGAAAGTTTCAAATTATGGTACAAGGAATAATACTTACACAACTATGATCATTGAAATGAAATAAAAATAAACAAGTTTACAAATATTGTGTCGAAAAAATAAATAAGAAAATGGAAGTAACATGTGTAATTCTATATAGCCCTGGTCAAGCGTTATTCGCCATTTGCTTATGTAAATTCATCTTTCATGTTTTCTTAGTGTCAGTTAAATGAGTTTTGCCAAAAAATGTTCAAGTTAAAGTCAAAGCTTAAAAAAGTGTTTTATTGAAAATTTAATTTCTGGGTTCCATGAATCTATTTAGATGTACAGAAATATGAATAAGAGAAATAGAGCGTTCCGTGTCAATAAGTGGACGTTAATCACCTCCCTCCTTCCCAATAATGGGTTCAGTTATTTTCTGAAATGGATAAATCTTTGAACAAAGCAGGCCTGGGGTTAAAAGTAAAATTCATTCGCTCAAATTTTTCAAATAGGGAAAATTTATTCGATAAGATCTCGCTGCAGAGTACGAAAGTTGACAAAATTGAAGAAATTTTTTTTACAAAGATTATTAGAGAATCCAAACTTTAAATATCTTATCTATAATGTCGCTTAAATCTCCAAGAAATATCCTGTTAGATAATTTAACTAAGATCTACCTTCTTGATTTTGTTCCGAGGCAACATGTGGTTGCATCTTCGATGATTACGTTATATAAACGATACGTTTACGGCGGTAGCCAGGGCGTCTCACTCACGAGATCTTGTTCTTATATATAAAACGATACATTTGACGAAATATTCATTACAATCAGATTGTAGATGATAATTTTCTGGTTCCATCGATACCAAACTTGTTGAAATCTGTCACTCGAGTCGCTATCTGATGACGTCACACGATTATTGAGCCTCCTTTACAGAGAAAAAAAGAAAACAATGTAATCCAGCGAATAACTCTTTCCTGTACTTGGTTTCAGTCGAAACGTTGGGACTAAGCAATTTATTGACTGTGTCAAAAAATAAATCCGTTGCTAAAATAAAATTTCTAGTTTCAGTTTGACTATTATATCTACATTTTTTTCGTTTAGATTTAGATGAGCTGCGAGCCTTTATACGTCGTGTTAATCATGCAGAAGCTGACATACTTCGAATTTTTCCAACGACAGGCGATAATTTAGACATATATAATATTTTTGTCCATATGCCTATCACAGATGAAGATGAAAATTATATATGCTCTGATATGGATCAACGAAACACAAGAATAGACCGCATCCTATGTGAAAAGGCAGATAAAACGCGTTTACAATTTGTCTACATACTCGGTGAAGCTGGATATGGCAAATCGATGATATGTCAAAGAATTGTGAAATTATGGTGCGATGCATACCGATTGGAAATTAAAGAGAATGAAAAACTTGGGTCATCAGATTCTGATGAATCACGATTTCTTAAAAGATTTGAATTTCTCTTTTTTGTCAAAATGGCTTACTTAAGAAAAGATCATACATCCCCTATTAGTATGATACAAGAATTTTATGGATTGAACAATCCGCAAAAAGAAATTTTAAAGGAAATTCTGGAAAAAAATATTTCCACAAGTCTGGTTGTACTAGATGGTTTTGATGAATGGAATGTACCTTTAAGCAAAATGAAAGATATGTTAGAATTATTTAGGTCCATGCCGAAATGTACCATTTTGATTTCAATGAGATCTTGGAAATTTATGGAAGTCAAAGAAATATGTAGTCAAAAATTCGACAGAGTGATACGTTTGAATGGTCTTGACAATGACGGGATGAAAGAGCTCGCAAGAAATATATTACACAATTATATCAAAAGAGGAGGGGATCTCAAGACAAACACTACTGACCAAATGCTTCAGGACGATAAAGATCTACAGGACTTTGAGAGCATTTATAAAAAAGTTCAAGATTCAATTTTCGCTTTATCATTTGACCTCAAGCCACTTTTAAAGATTCCTTTGCTAACAATTGTTTACGTTTTTACATTGTATGAAGGCATAGAAACGGAATGCTCATGGATGTCCTTGCACTCTTCAATGATTGAAATTCTATTACGAAGGCATTACAAACCTCGACAAAGTCGAATCGAGGAAAGTACGCAAACTGAGACAGAATCACGTCTCTCCGACATATTAAGGAAACATCCACTTTTGGCAAATATGATGCCTCTACTATCATCACTTGGAAAAATTGCCCTTGAAAATCTTACTTCAGGTGGTACATCGTCAGTTATCAGAGAAAATCAGTTAAAAGAAGAGCTAGGCGAAGAAAGTGTAGAACGTTTTCTTAGAAATGGAATTATAATAAAAATACAGACATCATGTACGTTCTATCAGGATAACATCATATTACGTTTCATTCACAGATCCGTACAAGAGTTCCTTGCAGCGTTATATCTATTTCATAGTGGAACAGAAACTGAAGCCTTTAAGTCCTTCATCGCTGCAGTGAAAAACATTAATGAGGCATTCAAATTGTCTAATATCCTGATCGTTTTATCAGGTTTATCTCCTATGATTGGCTGTGAAATATCAAAACATCTTAAAAATTTAGCGAACGAAGAAGACAATATTCTCAGTTATAGATGCAGATTCCATCGAAATACCTACCAGAAAATTGTGCACCTCTATGAATTACAATTACGGTGCTATAGTGAAGTAAGGGGCTCAAAAACAATCGATGCTTTCACAAGGGATCGTAGATATAAGTTTTGGTTTTCCGATGTAATTCTCATAGCTAATGAAACTGATCAACGTCTCATAAGAGAATCTGCGAAAGTTCTTCAACGCCACGCAAACGACATCAAATCATTGAGCATAGTATGCATTCCCGATGATGATATAAACGGAATAACTAATGACGAGATTAAAGCATTCTTGGATAGCAGTTCATCTGTTGAATCTTTTTACATCGATGGATATGCACAAGGGAAATGTAGACTGTTTCGTAGTTATAGCCAAAGAATGACATGTTTGCGAACCTTAGGTTTAGCGAATGTTGGATTCCATAAAAATGCTTTGACCGATTTGTTAATGACAAATGAGTCAAAAAATGGAATACATTCGTTATTACTTTTATACATCAAGCCGACAGAAGATTTAAGCGATGTTAACCAATACCATGTATCTTCAAATAATCTGAAAAGCGTCTCGATCCCAGACTGCATGGTACCTCATTCATATGTGAAATCAGTTGTTCTACCTAGAAAGCGACCGAAAATCCCTGTTTTAGAGAAGATTATCGAAGCCCTTCCAAGCTATCAGAATTTGTCAACGTTACATATTACATATATGGAATCTAAAGAAGACAGGCAAATGTTGATCAAAGTCTTTCCCGAGCTAAGTCAGTTGAAAACATTATCTTCTTTTACATATATTGGAAGTTCACAGCATCCGAACACCGATGATGTATATGACACATCGGTTGTTACAAATATAATGAAGCTACGACAACTTAGAGAAATATCACTGAGTCTAATTCATTTGAAAGAAAACATTATCGATATCGCAGTCAACTCAAAAATAAAATCTGTCGTGCTTACCAAGTTTGAAATGAATTCACCCGACAATTGGATGTCATTTTTAGAATCGGCTACCAGCAATAGAACTGTCAAAAAGGTTGTGCTTTGTGACACAAATATAAGAAGAGAAGACATTGATGAATATTGCAATTCTCCTGATACCGAAATATTCGTTCACAATCAAGACTGGATTAATTGATATTACAGACAGCAAAAGACAGCAACGTCGATGCATTGTTTCGAAAGGTCGATAATGCTCTGATTATTGATTGGGGATTAGGGCAACATGTGATTAGTTTGACATCCGTGGCCAAGGAGATTTGTCTGAGGGTCAAACTGATCATATGCAGCCCGAATGGTGCATTTAATGGGCATAGAAATGTTACATATTGGACGTGTATATTGTTCAATAGATTATTACTAAAGAACATACATTCCAATATGATAATCTTAACCATTAAGGTGACAGACTGATATTCCCCTTAAGATATTAAAGTTTACATGTTTCTGAAATGACTTTAGATATATTTGTAGATTTGTTCTATAATACATTTCAAAGGTTGTTCTAAAACTAAGGATACATACCCCTATCATCGACCGACTCTTCGGCATACATTTAAGTCATGTTTAGAAATTCGTTCTTCATTAATTCACTATTTATTCATCTTTTTGGCCTCGAGAATCATTGATGATTCTTCGTTTGTTGCAATGTGCGTATGGTGCTTGATTTTTTTTTCTTTTGCTATAGATGCGTATATTGTCATACCTTCATTCGATGTTAAATAGATACTCTCCTTTCATTTGAAGAATAAATAAAACTGAATGTACATATTTGCATTTTATTTTGTCTCTACCCGGAAGAGCGTACGGAAAGGTTATGGTTTTAGCTCATCACTGACCTGAAGTAACACATAATATGCCATGTATCTGTCAACATTTTTTGGTAATAACGCCGTCCGAAAATATTGACAGACAGACCATAATTTCAATTTTTAAACTGACGGTTGCGATTTAATATAATGATATCGATATAGATATAACAATAGAGATTATCATTAATGTATGTGAATACAGATATTAACATGTAATAAACCAGTAAATGTTAAACGTATTTAAATTCAATAGCAACATTAAAAACCTGATAAATTTACAGCATGCAACAGACATGCACGTTTCGGGTACTAAACCCTCGTCAGTGATTCCCAGTCTAAACAATGTAATATGGCCAAAAAGTATGAAACTTCTTGTGTCCAAAATGTACCAAAAGACGTAGCAGAATGGGTGGGATATGGTGCTACAGGACCAACGTTTCAGAAATTTCAAGAAATTTTGTAACACAAAATTTCAAATGCGTTGAAGAGACAGACGATCAACCAAAGTTGATCGAACTTGGCTACATGTGCCCTCGGGGCTCTTAGTCCACCAGCAGTGACACTCACCAAGTAGTTAAAATGATAAACGTCCTTTAATTCAAAGAACATTGGCTTTTGTTTCATGATACAGAATGTAAGAACATGGAAGTGTTTCAAATTGGCGAATTCTTGAAACATTTTCATACGAAATTTCAATGTACATGTACCATACACATGTTTCGAATAATCTATACTCGGCAATGGTGGCTCTTCAAGCAAATTTAAGTGATTTCCAGACTTATCAAGATATATTTGGGGTTTTTTGGGACCCTCTAGTTCAATTTTTTGAAATATGCTTCTTCAGTAGAAAGAGCACGAAACTTCGAAATTCCTTTTTGGTATATTTAGTAGTCTTGATAAATAACTTAAGATATATAAGAAAAATTTTAAGGATGCTGCTAGGATGTTTACCTCACATCAATTTTATATTTATTTTAATGAAATGATAAGCAAAATGAAATATGATGTGAAATCGATGAAGGGTCAAAACGAACATTCTTGCAGACGACAGAATTGGAAATAAAGTAATCAATACGATTTGAAAATTTAATTAAGGGATGGGTTTTTAACTGCTCCATAAAACAATGAACAATAATCAATTCTGAAAATAAAATAAAGGAGCGGATCTCGTATAACACTTGGTTGAAGTACCCACAGCAAAACCCCAAAAACAAAATGCTAAAATCACAGAGCAGAAACTTATAGTAAGAGACCTAAAGGAGACAAATAAACCAACTTATACCATAGACTCTTGAAACGCGAAAGACCACATATAAACCAACGAGACAAATTGGCAACCGGTATCGACTGAGAACGACCACCTGCCACGCGAGTAGCAGACGGTGAAAAACAATAGAATTGTTCGGACTCGTTTCCTTCATGAACAAAAGTTTATACCGATTTAAATGTTAAATGCACGTGTTTTTGATAAACTAGTAAATCTTCATCTTTACTTTGAATCACATCGAAATTTATTCTTTGTTGCGTACATAAGTTTGATTCCTTGAGTCCTTGCGTCTACTTTGCCATGCATTCTCTGCATAGTAACTGCACGAATTAAATGTTAGAAAATAATTAAAGTGCTATGTACAGTTACTGAAATACATAACGCTTTGTCAGAAAACCACTTTAACATTTTATTTAATAAGTATCTTTGATGAGGATTGACTACCAATAATCATGTGTCTGGTCCATTAAAATTGATTTTAAATTTTCTTAAAGAAGGTACCGTATTATTTTTTACCTACCTTTAAACACCTCTCGATGTTCCGAAAAGAAAATATAGTAATGAGTCCAAACTGAGGCGCTAGCCGAGCTTGGGTCGTTGCTCCATGGAACCAAAAACTGACATACTTTTCTATCAGGTACTCAAATGTGGTGCTTTATTCTATGTTTCACCAAAACTGTTATATTCCTCTCATTTACACACCAAATGACTGAACCTTCTTCAGGTTGTCTGTGACGTCATTCGATCCGGCAAACCTAATCTGGCGGTGTTGATTATTCTTTCACGCGCACATCCATTTGGCATGACGTTAAGTCATTCTTAAACATTACCAAGAGGATTTTGAATGTTTCAATGATCGAGAAAATTAATAAAGTACTCCATCTGAGTTCCTGTGAGAAAAAAATCAGCCTCGGTTGTGAAAGATCATCTCCCAAGCCTCGACTTACATTTGGGTTGGGACTTTATCAATTTGACCATCGACTTTTTTCTATCCGACACTCAAAATTGTGATAGATCATATTATGAGGGATCTGACGAAAAGGAGAATCAGTCTATTACATTTCCGTCATTCTAAAACTTGGCATATTTTCTATCCGATGGCTAGAATCCGACTTCCATTACGTCACATGCCATATCATCGTCAACAATGCCGCGGAGACGCTACGTGAATATCATGGACATAGGCATGTAGGAAAGGGGGGGGGGGGGTTGTGACCTAGTCATCTATTGACTTTCGCCATGCTCTGTACAAAATTTGCTGATCTGGTTTTTTTTTTTACTTTTAAAAGGTAAATAGATGACTAGGTTAATTATAATGTATGAAAACGTTAATCGTATAACGGCATTTACATATCACAGCTAATCCGGTACGCTAGAACATGTACTAATATTTTGGATTGTCAAAGTAGAAGGAGCTAATAAGATAAGGCATAAAATCTGCTATGAAAAAGGGAACTTCTTTCACAGAATTGATGCCAGTTCTTGGTTTCATCATAATCAGCAGTTGAATAAGATTTATCGTGTATCGTTTTCCTAAATTTAGGGGCAAAATATGCCTTTTTATGCCCCCCTTCAAAGAAGAGGGGACATATAGGTTTGCCGCTGTCGGTCGGTCGGTCGGTCTGTCGGTCGGTCGGTCGGTCTGTCGGTATGTCGGTCGGTCCGCGACATCAGTTTCCGTTCAATATCTCTGGAATGGATTCACATATTGAAATGAAATTTTGTATACAGACACATCAAACAAAAATCTAGGTCAAGTTCATATTTGGGTCCGATCAAAAAAATTTTGACAGAGTTATGCCCCTTATATTTCGAAAAATACCAAAATTTCAGGGTTTCCGTTCAATATCTCTTGAATGGAGTTACATATTGAAATGAAATTTTGTATACAGACACATCAAACAAAAATCTAGGTCAAGTTCATATTTGGGTCCGATCAAATAAATTTTGATAGAGTTATGCCCCTTGCATTTCAAAAAATACCAAAATTTCAGGGTTTCCGTTCAATATCTCTTGAATGGAGTTACATATTGAAATGAAATTTTGTATAGACACATCAAACAAAAATCTAGGTCAAGTTCATTTTTGGGTCCGATCAAAAAAAATTTGACAGAGTTATGCCCCTTGCATTTCGAAAAATACCAAAATTTCAGGGTTTCCGTTCAATATCTCTTGAATGGATTCACATATTGAAATGAAATTTTGTATACAGACACATAAAACAAAAATCTAGGTCAAGTTCATATTTGGGTCCGATCAAAAATATTTTGACAGAGTTATGCCCCTTGCATTTCAAAAAATACCAAAATTTCAGGGTTTCCGTTCAATATCTCTTGAATGGAGTTACATATTGAAATGAAATTTTGTATACAGACACATCAAATGAAAATCCAGGTCAAGTTTGTATTAAGGTCCGATCGAAAAAAAAATTGACAGAGTTATGCCCCCTGCACTTTGAAAAATACCAAAATTTCAGGGTTTCTGTTCAATATCTCTGGACTGGAGTTACATATTGAAATGAAATTTTGTATACAGACACATCAAATGAAAATCTAGGTCAAGTGTATATTTGGGTCCGATCAACAAAATTTTGACAGAGTTATGCCCCTTGCATTTCGAAAAATACCAAAATTTCAGGGTTTCCGTTCAATATCTCTTGAGTGGAGATACATATTGAAATGAAATTTTGTAACCAGACACATCAAACAAAAATCTAGGTCAAGTTCATATTTGGGTCCGATCAAAAAAATTTTGACAGAGTTATGCCACTTGCATTTCAAAAATACCAAAATTTCAGGGTTTCCGTTCAATATCTCTTGAATGGAGTTACATATTGAAATGAAATTTTGTATACAGACACATCAAATGAAAATCCAGGTCAAGTTTGTATTAAGGTCCGATCGAAAAAAAAATTGACAGAGTTATGCCCCCTGCACTTCGAAAAATACCAAAATTTCAGGGTTTCTGTTCAATATCTCTTGAGTGGAGTTACATATTGAAATGAAAGTTTGTATACAGAAACATCAAATAAAAATCTAGGTCAAGTGTATATTTGGGTCCGATCAACAAAATTTTGACAGAGTTATGCCCCTTGCACTTCGAAAAAAAAACCCAAAATTTCAGGGTTTCTGTTCAATATCTCTTGAGTGGAGTTACATATTGAAATGAAATTTTGTATACAGACAATTCATATGAAAATCTAGGTCAAGTTCATATTTAGGTCCGATCAAAAAAATTTGGACAGAGTTATGACCCTTGCCATGTGAAAAATACCAAAACTTCAGGGTTTCTGTTCAATATCTCTTGAGTGGAGTTACATATTGAAATGAAATTTTGTATACAGACACATCAAATGAAAATCTACTAGGTCAAGTTCATATTTAGGTCCGATGAACAAAATTTTGACAGAGTTATGCCCCTTGCACTTCGAATAATACCAAAATTTCAGGGTTTCTGTTCAATATCTCTTGAGTGGAGTTACATATTGAAATGAAATTTTGTTTTCAGACACATCAAATAAAAATCTAGGTTAAGTTCATATTTGGGTTCAATCAAAAATTTTTATGCCCCCTTTGAAGAAGTGGGAACATATTGCTTTGCCGCTGTCTGACTTTCTTTCTATCGGTTGGTCGGTCGGTCCACGACATCAGTTTCCGTTCAATACCTTTGGAGTGGATTCACATATTGAAATGAAATTTTGTGTACAGACACATCAAATGGAAATCAAGTATAAAGTTGTGACGGACTTTAATCACAGAAGGGGTAGGGGGGCATTAATGTTTTACAAACATGACTTTTAACTTGTTTCTATAGAAATCAATGGAAAAGTTTTTAAAACATTGTCCCCCTAGCTACAGAACGCCACTTTTAAAGAAGGTGTATATCACTTATACACATGTCTTTTATAAAGTAAGGTTTATAGCTAAGGGGGAGGGGGATGTCCCAGAAATGAAAGATGGAGGGTAGGGGCATTTTACACATCTGTGTTTTACGCAGTGACATAAGCAAAGTTTCTCCTTATAAAGTCATTCATTGACATATTCTAAACATATTCACATACAATGCACAATATTTTGGAATTGAAGAGCATCTGTTTATTTCTACACAGTGTGCATTTCGCGGTAAAATGCCTTCTTTGTCGCCAATTAATACAGATAATGTCGAAGGGTTCCAACTCTATACCTTCTTGAAGAAAAGTCCAAACACATTTCCAAAGTACAACCATATTTCAGATACAAAATTTTAGAATTTAGGATTTAGTTGAGACCAAATTTTAGTATCTTGTTTATGCTATAACTATGTTCTAAAGTTTATAGATATTTATATTAGCAAGAAGATAGTTCTGGATTTTCAACGAATTTTTTATCGATAATACTTTCATTTAAACATGGCTACACCCTACTCTTTTGACTGTAATTTACGTATCTAGAAATATCCTTACTGAAATAAGCCCTTCTCTTGTCATTTCCTTTTCAATTTACAAAGAGACATTTACATGTAGGTCAAGGTTAAACGTCTTTAAATTCAATAGCATCATTTAAAACCTGATAAATTTACAGCATGGACCAGACATGCGCGTTTCGGGTGCTAAACCCTCGTCAGTGATCCTCAGTCTAAACAATGTAATGTGGCCAAAAAGTATGAAAATTAATATGATTGTCCAAAAATGTACCAAAAGACGTAGCAGAATGGGTGGGATATGATGCTACAGGACCCACGTTTTAGAAATTTCAAGGAATGTTGTAACAGAAAATTTCAAATGCGTTGATGAGACAGACGATCAATCGAAGTTGATCGAACTTGGCTACATGTGCCTTCGGGGACTCTTGGTCCACCAGCAGTGACACTCACCAAGTAGTTCAAATGTTAAACGTCTTTAAATTCAATAGCATCATTTAAATTCAATTTCCGCTTTCATAAACTAGTTAAAACCTTCTGGCAATTTTACAAAAAATACCGTCAACTTCTTTTGATATTCGGATCTATACACGCAACAGAAGGAGTATATTACTTTGGGTATTACACAAACTGCCTTTTATGACGATGTTGATATGATAAACAAAAATAAGAAGGATCAAAGAAAGACAGCATAACAGTCGAAAATGAGTCAGACTCATCAAACGCCTTATAATAGATTTTCTAGGGTTGGGTCAATATATCGATATACCGGTACATATCGATATTGGTCATCGATACGAGTATAGATATTTTTACTCAGATACATTTAGATACAGTTATTTTTAGCAAAAAGCATGCCTTTCTTGTGAAATCTCAAGTATTTGCATGCAAATGTATGTTTAATCATGGCGTTTTTGTTTGCAAAAGGTAGATATGTTCTTGATGTTATCAATCATGCGCTTGCCTTTCATACTGGTTATTCAAATCATTTTATATATCGAAGTCTACGAATAACAGCAATGGTTAAGGAATTAATTATCTAGAAGGTCAGCATATTGGTTATATGTTTGTCATTTTGTCATTTGAAAGTAATATCGACTTAATCTTTATAGTTTTTAATCAAGAGACTTACGAATACGAACCGTCTAAATGTCTTCTTATTTTTCTCTAAAACACATTTCTGAAATTTCTGAAAAGGTTTGACTGGAAACTTGCGACCAAATTAAAAGAAAGGGATGGATCTATGACTTCAGGCGAAATAAAGATAAAGATAACATAAAAAATACCAACTAAGGAATATAATATTATAATATTATATTAAGATATAAAGAAATATGCAAAAAGTATAAGTTAGACCGAAAAATATTACAAAATATGAAGGTAGATACGATGTACCGGATATCGGTACTTTTTGTATTGTATTGTATCGTATCGAAAATTTGGTTTCGATACCCAGCCCTTATATGATCCTAATGTCACCATACAGACACTAGGCTTGGCTCTTAACCAATCGACAGTCCTGTCCCAGCGCATTTTTGAGACTTGCACTCTGACTGAATGTGAAGACGAGACGGGACTCCATGACGGCCCTTATG
The DNA here is from genome assembly GCA_028142955.1 of Pinctada fucata. NCBI lineage: Eukaryota > Metazoa > Mollusca > Bivalvia > Pterioida > Pteriidae > Pinctada > Pinctada fucata. The sequence goes on along the minus strand of AP027111.1, from coordinate 47,890,897 downwards.
AAAACTCTTTAGATAAGAGAGGGCCCCGATCAACCTGTTCTTTCTGAATGTCAGTTGGACTCCCCGGTTGATAACATACATGAACTTGCTACAGCCGGCAGAGGACGGAATGTATTACGCACGTCCTCTTTTTATATCCATTTACATATTCATCTGTGTTGCTTGGGCCCCAACGTGTTGCGGTCTGATTTGTGTGTGGTCGTCTAACAGTGAGAATATTGTGAGGAGGCAGTACGTTCTTCGAGATCTTTGGGTAATCGGATAACAGAGATGGTTCTGCACACGTAATAAAGGATAACCACACCATTTTTTTTACTTGTGTGGCAAATGGCAGTCCAATGTCTGCACAGGTTGCCCATTGGTCTCTTGGTTTAAGTGTTGACTTTAGTGTTTGATGTTTATATGTCGTATGTCTCGTTTTCGTCTCTTAGTGTGTTCCTCATTGCGATTTCGCATCGGGTTATTTGCTGTTTTGTTGTTGGTGCTGAAACAGGGTCTTGATGGAGATCCCCTCCCTTTGTTAGATATGTCGGTGATCAAATGAAACATTTTGACTTGTTTATCTTAAAAAGAAGGTATTAATTTATTTCTCATCTTATCAACATGAACAAATTTCCCTGACGGATCTTGGACAAGTAATGTCTTATGTAGTTTCAGTTAAGGTTTTGGCGGTTTATTGTAGCAGAAATGATGGTCAACTAGTTGACGGAAGTGAAAAAGCATATTAAATTACGTACAAAATGCCACTTTACGAATCACATTTCATTTATTTCGATCCTCCTAATATATACTTTTGAATATCAAAAATTGAAGTGATTTGTACGGGATATAATCTTCACGAATATTGTAATACATGTATTTCCCTTTACCACAGGATGGACAAATGACAACTTCCTTTATTTAGAGAGGAAATTGGACAAAAAATATTTGTATGAAGATAGCCTTTTCCGCAATTGAATTTCCTAATTAATGCGACAAAAGCAGAAAACAAAATAATATTTTACCTCATCGATCTAATGAGTGACATTAATCTTTTAATCTTTCCCTTGGTTCTTGGTACATTTGTACTATCGAATATCGCAAGGAAATCATACCAATGCCCATACCGTTACGTTGACCAATGCCCTATTACTTTAAGGTGGCTCCCTACTCGAACCGTTATAGGTTTTTCCTTATATGCAGCAGTCTGCGTATAACTCTTTACAATGACTGGTGAGGGACGAGCCAGGGCATTGAAAAACACAGACAGAAGATCTTAAATGCCAAAAGAAGCAAAAGATGGTGCAATCTATCAATGTCCACACCAATCATATATTATAATTTCTTAGTTGAAAATGTGATGAAATTATAAGGGGGCACCCTTATGTTTGTAGCCATATCTTGATCATTTATAAACTTGTATACCTGTATGCTATTTTTTCACCATCTATATACATTATCGTATAAAATGATTCAATTTGAAGAAATTCTATCCGTTGTTTTTTGCACAAAAATGTGATATACTATATATTATTTGTCGAAAATATGATAACAATATAAGAGGGTACCCCTATGTGTGGAGCCATTCCTTGATCATTTCAAAAACTGTATCCCTGTATGTGATTTGTTCTTCATCTACATACATAATTTTATGAAATATAACAAAATGAAAAAAATTCATCTGTTTTTTTATGCAAAAAGTTGGATTTAGTACATATTCTTGGTAAAAAATGTTATGAAATTTTAAGGGGGTACCCTAATGTTTGGAGATATATCATACTTAGATTTATGTTACAATATCATTTTATGTGTTGTATTTCTTCTATATGACTTGTTATCATAAAATAAAGCAAAACAGATAAACATATTCGTATCATCACTGAATTTGGAATAATGCATCACTTTCTGTTTTTGCTAATTGACTCAAAATTGATTCTGAAGAATCGGATAATGCATTTAGCTCATTGACACTTTGCGGAAGCCTGATGTTTTGTATGGTTCTCTTTCGAATTTGTCGCTGAAACCTTAAATGTACGCTTTACTTGCACCTTCATAATGGTTGAAACTAGAACATTCCTGTAATTATTGAAGGAAGAAGATTCCGATGTTAGAGATTATAAGATATCATGTGATATGACATATGATACCGTGTAGGTAGACATTGTAAGATTACACTAGGGTTAAGTTTGGCGTGTAGTTTGAGCAAGATTATTTTGAATTCACTTTAGGATTCAAGAAAGTTTACTCATATTTTCCCTTCCAAGCGCTAATTTATGGTAAATACATAATGCTTTCTTACATTTACAACTTTTGGAATTATTTCAAATATGTAAAACAAAACGCCTTTGCATCTTTGCATCAACCATAAAGATGAAAAGATTGAAATTAAATGAGCTCTTGCTGACACATTTCTTAAATCATTAGGAATTCTTTGTATATCAAGCACAGGATTGTGTAAACCATTGCAAAACTGATGGTATATAAGTTCCCATATGTATCATCTTATTGGAACTTGCTTTAATCATTTGTAAACTTGACATATAAAAGTTAATATTGTGCTTAGTCTGTTGAATTGCACATACATTTTGTATTAATATTTAAATTATCTACAAATAATAATAATATACATAAAATAAAATGCTAACTGTCCTGTACAATATGTTGACTTATTAGGCCTTAAATGCAGTTTTTTAATCGAGAATATAATAGAGGTATACATGTAAAGTCATGTATCAAAATTAAATAATTGTAATAGCGAAATGTTCAAACAATGCTGCTCGATCGTAAGTATTACTTTTGTATTTTGGACGACCAGATGTGGACAATGTTTATGAAGCTTTTTCGAAACTGTTCCAATGGAAACTCATATTAGTTTGCTTTTCGTTTCAGACAAAATAACTGATTGACACTTCTTGTATGTTTATACTTTTTAAAAAAAATCGATTTTGGAAGCCTGTCTATAGAGTAGGGTTTAATCCCGCTTTAATTCATCTTATACATGAACTTAAGCAATATCATCAGTACGATACACTATTTCAGATGGTTGTCCCTATTTCAAGGACGAGACTGGTGAAATACGGCAAAAAGGTTGTGAAGATGATTTTACGTGTCGAAATGCAACGTTCTTTTCAAGCGAAACATATATGTGTACGTCAATAATTTTCTGATATTTATATATTACATAAGAAATTACAACAATCGTTTTATCCTCTATTACATAATCTTGTTTTTTTTATCAAGTTTTCTCTGAATATTGCAGTAAACGATAATATAAAATACTCTACATGTCTCACTGACTAAACATTTATAAAAGGTTCCTTATACTTTAAATCCAAGATGTCTTATTATTTCTAAAGAAAAGTAAGTATTATTCGGTCATTATTAGAATTGATGAGGAAAACTAGACCCATCATCAAATAGTATCCTTGTCTGTAATATATGTTATTATACAAATATGGACTTGGTCGAGGTCATTATGTCATTATAATGACCCGATGATATATGTAATATTGACCGAGTCCTTATTTGTTATATTTTATAAGTAATAGTTAGACTATATATGATTAAAATAATGATTCAAAACAATATATACATATAATCTTTCGTCGAGAATTCAACAATTAAGGAGGCTCAATAATCGTTTGACGTCATCACATTCCCGGCGTCAATACTGGTTCGAATAGTATCGCGTGCGGTTTCGGTCTTCAAACTCCTCTAATTCGCTTGTTTCTTGACGGATTTCGACAAGTTTGGTATCGATGGAACCAGAAAATTATCATCTACAAACGGAATGTAATATAGTCAAATGCATCGTTAAATCTAAATATAAAAAATATCCCGTAAGTGAGACACCCCCTTGCTATTGCCGTAAACGTATTATTTTCATAACGTCATCATCGGAAATTTAACCGTGTTGCTTGGCAATAAAATCAAGTAGAAAAACTAAAGTTTTATGATCAAACAGGATATTTCTGTGAGATTTTAGCAATATAATAGATAAAATATTTCAAGTTTGGTACCTGTAATTATCTTAGGTAATACGAATTTTTCTTCAATTTTTGTCAACTATCGTACTTTGCATTGAGATGTTATCGTATAAAGTTTCCCTATTTAAAAACTTTGAGCGAGTGAATTTTAGTTTTAACCCTGCTTTGTTCAAAGACATATTCATTTTACAGATAAGTGCACGCATTATCGAGAACGAGGGAAGTTAGTGACGTCCACTTATTGACCTTGAACGTCAAAATGTTTAAAAACGCTTCCGTTTACTTTTTCTATTTCTCTTATTCATATTTCCGTATCTCCGACACCCGGCGATCGTTGTACTTTATAAAACCGCTTATTTTACAGTGGTTACGCCTTTTATAATATGACTATCTAGAAATTTCATCTTCTGTGTTACTTATTTCAGAAGCGCCCCCTTCTTTAGACGTTATTGACATCCCTACACCCCCCCCCCCTCCTCTTTAAAATCGCTACTATGACAACCAAGTATTTTGAATCGGGATGAACGAAAACATGTACTTTTTTATAATTTTTTTTAAAGGAAAGAGTTTGTCGTTGAGAAATATGTAAAAGAAAATAACTTCTGACAAAGACTTCTTATCACTTTGATCACAAATAAGGGTACAGGGTACTTTTTTATAGATTTTCATTTTGGGGTGGGGGGGGGGGTGCATAATATGTACTTTTCGGGAACAGATTTAGCTATTATACTCTTTGAAAGCATTATCTATAAAGAAATATACATGTTTGATTATATCATGGTGAAAATCATCACAAGAATGGGTTTAATGTGAAATTATTACCCCTATATCATGTATTTATCTATCAAAATTCATTGTTTTGCGACAGATCTCGGAATTGGTTTACACATGTATATTCAGAGGACCACTAGTCAATCAAATGAACGATGATATGTTATCTTAATTACAAATATAAATCATCACACATGAATTTCAAATAAACAAAAAAATTTTTTTTGCTCTGACAAAGGATTCTTGGATTATTGAGCCACCTTAATTGCACTTTTTTTGTGAAAAATATATCTTAACTTTTAATATTTAACAAAATAATTGAAAAAAATTTTTTCGAAAATACTGAAATCAGGACAAATACTACACCGAGTCATTATCTTCCGTCAGCGGTCATTATCGGAAAATAATGACTCGCGCGTCAGCCAATCAGAATCGACGTTACATCCTAGTTATATAATATTATAAAATGTTCTGTGACTGTCTTCTGTTCTGATTGGTTATATTGTCGAAGAAATACAAAACGAAAAAAAGATAATTACTTTGATGAAAATATCGTACTTGAAAAATAGTCTTTAATGATGAGGTTTTTATTAAAGAATCAAAGATCAAGACAAATAACTTCAGAGTAGTGCATTCCGTTTATAATACTGAACATTAATGGCAATATTTCTCACTTAAACATTACATAACATTGGCTTAGATATTAAGCGTAATTTTCTTTAGTCAACAGATTATGGAGTCTACGAGGAAAAAACTAACTCTGACAAGTTCTGTTGAATTTGTAGGTAAGAATAGTAGGACAGAGTGACGCATTTCATCATTTAACCTACATTTGTTTTCATCAAAATAAAAGACAAGAAACAAATTAATTCAAATAAAAGCCAACACATTTTGCAAAATGACAATTGACCTCAGCAATTTTCATTAAATATCTTAAGGCGTTTGCAAGTGTTTTCAAGAAATGAATATTTATTCTCGATAATTGTAAAATATTATTTCATTTCTTTGATTATATATATTGTGATTTATATAATCGTCAAATTCATTGTCACATTTTGTTCATCGGATATATAATTACATACTTTGGTCATATTTAATGTCGTTATTCTTCGTTGTAAGCAGTAACGAGCGACAGTTCCAAAGAGACTTCATATACCGAAGAAATAACAGCATTAAACGGATTGTTCCTTACATTACCTGTCCTCTTGTTAGGTAGGAAAAAATAAAATATAAAATAAATACTAGTAAACTTCGAGCAATATAAATGATTGATATAATTCAAGAGCAGTTTTGGATGATACATTATTTTGAGACAATTATTATCAAAGAAAAATATTATATGTCTCTGAAATCAGTTGCGCATCAAGAACTACGGCATCAAAAAACACATAACCATAGAAAATGATAAGCTTTTTACATGTCATATCGACATATTTCTAGTTATAATATTTTGATATTAGGATATTGATATAATGAAAAAGAATAAAAAATGATGAATAGTCTAAATGTCTGAAAGTATTATCCTGGTGGATAATGTGGATTTTGTCAATCAAAATGAATGACGTTTACTATGGCAACCTAACTTGGCAAAATTATTCTTTTCAAACGTACTTTGTAATTGCGCCAGCAACCTTACAATTAGTAATCAAACATTTTAATCAATAAGTCATGGCATGAAGATCATTTCTTGTATATTCTTTAGCCTACAAAAATACAGCTTTTGGATAAATCGCAGATGAAGGAAAAATCCACATCATGATTTTGTTGGTCACTGTATTTCCTATTGTAATCAGGTGCCTTTATCCGAAAACATATGTTTTGATTTTCCCTAATTGTTTCATTTCATTAGGCGGTGGGGTGTTTCTAGTCATTTGTGTGTTCATCGGGTGTGTGACATTCATTCAAAGTAGACGGTGAGTTGGAACCGAATCATATGTTATATCAAACATTTTAGATACTATGATCACTTGCATTGTATTTGCATTGGGTGTATTGAAAGTTTTTCATTGGTGCTTCAACGAGTGCTGTTGTATATTCCATCCTTTTTTTTCCTCTATACCGTAAAAGAGAGGATTCCGTTACAACGCTATACCTTCTTGAATGAAATTTCAAACCAATTTATTATGCACTAGACACATTTTTCGGAAATACATCCACTTCGGTTATGCTTCATGTTTAAGTGACTTTCATAAGCCGGCACAATTCACTTCAGTAGCGTCCTTTGGTGATGAATTTTAAATTTAATTCTTATCCATATGCGTTATAGATAGAGAGTGTCTCCAGATTCAGTAGTATGTCCAAATTTAATCTGTGTTCAAATTAGCATTGATGGGATGGTTCTAAAATGTTAAATTGGATAACATGTTCGGATAAAATGACAAGTTTCCGAAATAGCAAAATAATATATATCGAATCAAATTGATAAACGGCCAAACCAAGCTTCTTACATGCGACAGAGCTGGAACAAAGTGATTATTACACGTAAAAACATCTACTTACAGGGAACGAGTTCAACTGCTCCGCATTGCTCACACAGCATTCATATTAAAAATACGGAAGTGTTACAACTCAGTGATGCTTCCAGCCTAAGTGACTTTCAGTAAAAATCATAATACAATTCAGTAGCACCCTCTAGATTCATAATTCTGATTTAAATTCGTCCCATTTAAAAGCAAAGCGGTGAAAGTCAAACACATAACTATGCATAGGTTATATCATCATAGTCAATGGAAATGAGAACAATAAAATTGTTCTGCAAGAGAATAATTTAAGATGGGCGCTAGATCGAGAGTTTGATATCGTTGTGTATGTGCACAGTGTTCTTTGTTTCAGGTCAATGTCTTTCATTTTTTTTTTTGCTTTCGCCAACGTATTATATGGTCCCTTTTGGTCTTTTTTATTCCGTTGGTTTTTTTTTGTTCTGGTTCTTATAATTTCTTTTCATGTTTGATGTTTCGGTGTTTGACAACGATTACTGCAAAAGAACGCTGCTAGACACCTTCTGCTTTTTTTAAATAAAAGAAAGATATTTGAAATTTGTGAAGGAGGAAATTGATACGGTATATACGGTATGTTTTATTTTCAGAAATACATTATAGATGTAAGTGCATATATTAAATGCACTTATTGAAAGAGGATGAAAGTGAGAAATAATTGTATTAAGAATAACTTTGAAATAAAAGTATAGTATCAGAGAGGACAGTGGGATACATGAAATGAAAGGGGAAAAGAGACAAACAAAAAGAAAAATGAAGGATAATTCTGCGAAAAGAAAGTAAGCATGAGAAAAGAAGGAAGTGTTCTAAATCTGATTTCAAATGTGGTTTTCTTGATTACAAATACATGTACATGTATATTGTTCAATCTTGCTTTTTCGGAAAAGTACTTGTCTGTTACGTAAGCATGGGTATTTATTCAATGTGTTCAATAGATAACAAGTACGAAGAAAATGATTTAAATTTAAGACTATACATAAATAAATACACATATGTGCAGCTTAGATGCTAGATTCGGTTTCATAACTCGAGCATCTTCAACATGACGACAGATACATGAATGGACGAAGACACAAATAATAAAACATTCAATTAGGTAGAGCCTCCATCAGGTCTTAGATGCTCATATTTCCTAATTTATAACTTTTACAATATTTTCTTTTCCATATATTCAACGCATGTGTTAAACCTAATATACAAACAAAATATAATTTGTGATTTCATGATTATACCGAGAACTAAGCCGTTTGAAATTTAACATTGGACCCTTAGGAAAAAGTAAGGAAAATCCCATTTTAAAGGTGATCAAATTTAACTATAAAAGTTTCCTTTTCCCAAATCTATATTAGTTTGTTCACAATATTCTGAGGAGAAAAAATAGGGTATCCAGGCAAACATTTATCAACAATTCTGACCTGACGGATACTCTGCCTTAAACGTGACTAAAACATTATATAAGTGAATTATGGAAGCCCGTTTATTGTTTAAAGTACTTGTTCATACCGATGCAGCATAAATCTTAGTACTAGATTGTGAAAGAGAATAAAATGCAAATTTAATTATTATAACTGATCTTGCCGTTTCTTGTTCAATTACAGAATAACGAACTTGAAAGTTCAGATTGAAGCAGTTCAATACATGTCTTCGGTCCCATACAATACTGCTGGAACCCATCTTTATTCTACGTCTGATCACGAAACAGAGAATAACTATGCCAACGATTTTGATTTTCAACCAAGACCAAGTTCTCAATCTGAATCGTACCTTGATCCAATCCAAAGCATGGAAGGAGAAAACAATTTCACAAATGAGCAATAACACCGATTAGAGGATAATTTTCCCATACATAGCAATATATATTAGCAATTCGCTGTACATGCGCAAAAATACTCATTTACAGCATTGTTATCATACAAAGAGATACAGAACAAAAGTGTGTACAGTTTGAAGAAGAAGAATACCGAAATGACTACTTAATGTTTGCGAAATATGTCAATACTATTGATGTTATGACGTACAAGAATTTGTACTGATTGAAAAGACTTAATGGATCTAATCATTTATCAATAAACGTTTCAAATACTTCATAATGATATAAATACTAATATACATGCATGATAGAGATTAAGATAAAGAAAATCTTAAAGCAGTATCTGTGTAGATTTTTTATTGTACACCGCATTATGCGTTCTTCGAGACCTCTGGGTAATCGGAAAAGTGGAAGGGTTGTGCGCACGTAATCCGTATAACCCCCTCTATGCATGTGGCTTGGCAGATGGCAGTCCTAAGTCGATACCGATTATCCAATTGTCTCGTTGTTTTATGTTAAGTCATTTGTGTATGATGTTTCTATGTTATTTGTAGTTACTTGTATTTATTGCGCCTCTTTCTTTGCGTGTCTGCTCTGTGTTTTGAATTAGTATTTTGATGCTTTGTGCTGCAACCGATTGGTGTTTGAGTTCCCCTCTTTTCTTTTTTTATGATTTTGTTTTATTCTCATTTGCAAAATTTATTTCTATGAGATATTATTTTCTTCCAAATTTATCATGCAGCTTTAATGTTTCTATCTAGGAAATGGTTGCTTCTAGATTATCTTCTTTATTTTTTTACCATTTGATCAGTCACATCATGTTTTATGGCGATGTTGCTATGCTGTTACTGTACTCGATGAAACAGAGACTTAATTCTTGAGGCTAATGTGGTGGCAGTTTTTACAACCAAGGAATTCCGCTACCTCGAAAATTAACATACATTTTATACGATGACCCTCTTACCAATTTCAATGCACGAGACAAATGCTTCGAAAAGTAAAAAGAAGAGAGGAGATCTCCAACAAGACCCCGTTGCAGCATCAACAGTAAAACACCAAAACACCGGATGCAAAAACACAAAAGACGAGTACAGCACGAGACGGAAAAGAGACACACGACATGTAAACATCAAACACAAAAGACTACACATAAACCGACGAGACCAATGAGTAACCGGTGCCGACTTTGGACGGCCATCTGTCACGCAAGTAGCAAATGGTGAGGTTATCCTGATTTACGTGCGCACAACCCTCTCACTTCTCCAATTACCCAGAGGTCTCGAAGAACGTACAATTGTGGTGTAAAACAACCTCCTCACTGTAAGATGACACCACACAAACAAGACCGCAAAACGCAGAGGCCCCAGCAACACAGATGAATATGTAAATGGATATAAAAAGAGGGCATGCGTAATACAGTCCGTGCTCTGCCGGCTGTAGCGAGCTCATGTATGTAATCACCCGAGGAGTCCGATTGACATTCAGAGAGGACAGGTGGTCGGGGCCCTGTCTTCTCTAAAGAGGTTTGGACAGGGCCCGTCATTGAGTCCCGTCGTCACAGTCAGTCAGAGTGCAAGTCTCAAGGATGCGCTTGTACAAGACTGTAGATTGGTCAAGTATCAAGCCTAGTGTCCGTCTGGTGACATAAACTGACACTTTATAACTTTTCTGTTCTCTGTTATTATGTCATATCTGCAACGCGATACTTTAAAGGTTTTATACGTGTATAACTTGCTTCTTCTGGACACCTGGTCCAATCTCTAGCTTACTAGGGGTCCGTCGGTGCCCATATTTTTGCTATATTAAGAGTCCTCTTGAGATTAACGTCAGGATCTTCTTTAACTCATTTTCTGAAGAGATATTCTTGTTTCGGGATCAAATGAAGAGACTCAATCCAAAAATTAAACTGGTATTTGATTGGTATGATTTTGTTACAAGACCTTATTATTCCCAACAAAGAATGGAAAATAGATATTTCTGTTTCTTTGACTAGGGGATCTTAATTTGTTAAACGTTTTTAAATTCAATAGCATCATTTCAAACCTGATAAATTTACAGCATGGACCAGGCATGCACGTTTCGGGTACTAACCCCTGTCAGTGATCCTCAGTCTAAACAATGTAATATGGCCAAAAAGTATGAAAATTATTATATCCAAAAATGTACCAAAAGACGTAGCAGAATGGGTGGAATATGATGCTACAGGACCCAAGTTTTAGAAATTTCAAGAAATTTTGTAACAGAAAATTAAATTCTTTTCTAGTACTTCCTTTATCAAACGAACTGAAGAGAAAAAACAATATTTTCCAGAATGATTTATTTAAAGAAATAATGTTACAGTCAAACGCTATCTCTTTATGATCTTTGTTCACAAAGATATAATGAACTTTTTTACATGTGACATAAGTATATTTGTAATATAACAAATAATACAACGATCTTTCAAATTATACTTTGAGAATCAATACTTGAAAGGTATGTTTTAATACATGTTTTGTAGTTCATATAGCAACAATTGTACATAATAATTAATTTATATCTGTTACATTTCAATGAGTTTCCTTATCTATTGCCGTATTTTGTGAATTGACTTCCTGGAAATGTTTGTCATGATTAACCTTACCTAAAATCTGGGACGCTGTCTGCAAATCTTCATTAGCTATTCTGAAGCATACTCAGATATGGTACCGAAAATTTTATATACTTCCTTGTCGCAATAGATGTGCAAATCAATCCGACTTTGACGTATTATGGAGTTCAGTTGGAGAATGTCGTTCTTACTTCTAACTTTGGTATCAATTTTGTTCCAGACATCGAGCCAATTAAAGTATTTCTATGTTCATAGATGTCCAAGTACCGAACAATCGTGGAAACATCAAAGTCAGAAGTTAAATTGTAAATTTGGATCATCATTTAATGAATACCATTGTCTACCGACGAGCGAAAATAGCTTGATTGAATTGTGTCATAAAGATATCGCATTTTCTCCAAAAGGTAGGAATCTTCATTTTTATTGGCAGATACTTCGCTTGAATATCAAGCAAGATTATTCAAGCAAAATCTTATTGATCAGTTTTATTCTTGTTTGTTGCAACTGAAAAAAATGGATATCTTTTTTTTCTAGAAAATGATTCGGAAGCGGAAAAAAGCAACAACAACAAAAATAAAGAATGAACTTGACCCATATACATTATTTTATGCCAACTTCTTTTTCTGCAGTGTACACTTGCCTAGCCCGACGATATGATTCTTGCTAGAATCTTGATTGTAACAACTGATTCTATTTAAAATTTATTTCACTTGTGTTTGTTTCAGTCAGTCGACATGGACTACTTTCCGAACGTTGATTTTGTGTAGATATCCATTCAAATATCACTTGTGTGAATTTGAGCAATTGCGTTTTACTATCTTATTCATGGTGACAACTTTCAATAAGGTTTGTGTCCTGATTAGTGACAGTGTTGTATATGTTAACTAAACTGTTCACTTTTACAAATAGATGAGGGCTAAAAATTGACACCGAATGCTTATTTGTCTCTTCCGGTTCGAACCGCTTTCCGGGTTTTTTTTTTCGCCGTGCGTGTTTTAGGGAGGCTGTGGTCACTACGCTTTTTGAAGACGTGCGGAAGCAAGTAGCAAGTGTATGGAAGAAGCGCGTCAACTTGTTTACAACGTACGATCTCTATAATTATGTGTTCAATTATGTCTGCTTCACATGCTATAGTCTTCTTTGTCTTGGTTTCTTTAATTCTATACCTGTCATTTATATACGACTTATATACGACTTCTTTGACGTATCATGCCTAGTCAAATTTTATATGAAATCGTTAGTCTAATCATATGAGGTGCAAATTCCTGAAGAAAATATCAAAGTGATTTGAAAAACGGAAGATCAGTTTACTAAATAAAAGGTCATTTATATCCCTTTTGTTTTATCTATATTTGTGAGTTACATGCATAAGTCCTCAGTCGCTAGGACAGTATTGATTGTTCTAGTTTTTGTCATTTTGGTTTGTTTTTTACATATCCTAGTACATATTCATTATTGAAAATTGTTTCTTATGGTGACAGATTGGAAAATTTTACCCAAGAATAATTTTCTTAATTCTTTTTTTAACAAGTTAAAAGTCATGTTTGTAAAACATTAACGCCCCCTACCCCTTCTGTAATTAAAGTCCGTCACAACTTTATACTTGCATTGATACAACCTATGGGGGTATAAAGTAACAATTTCATTTCAAAATGTAGCTCCACTCAAGAGATATTGAACAGAAACCCTGAAGTTTTGGTATTGTTCAAAGTGCAAGGGGCATAACTCTGTCCAAATTTTTTTGATCGGACCTAAATATGAACTTGACCTAGATTTTCATTTGATGTGTCTGTATACAAAATTTCATTTCTATATGTAACTCCACTCAAGAGATATTGAACGGAAACCCTGAAATTTTGGTATTTTTCGAAGTGCAAGGGGCATAACTCTGTCAAAATTTTGTTGATTGGACCCAAATAAGAACTTGACCTAGATTGTCATTTGATGTATCCGTATACAAAATTTCATTTCAATATGTAACTCCACTCAAGAGATATTGAACGGAAACCCTGAAATTTTGTTGTTTTTTTTTTCGAAGTGCAAGGGGCATAACTCTGTCAAAATTTTGTTGATTCGACCCAAATATACACTTGACCTAGATGTTTATTTGATGTGTCTGTATACAAAATTTCATCTCAATATGTAGCTCCACTGAAGAGATATTGAACAGAAACCCTGAAATTTTGGTATTTTTCGAAGTGCAAGGGGCATAACTCTGTCAAAATGTTTTCGATCGGACCTTAATACGAACTTGACCTTGATTTTCATTTGATGTGTCTGTATACAAAATTTCATTTCAATATGTAACTCCATTCAAGAGATATTGAACGGAAACCCTGAAATTTTGGTATTTTTCGAAATGCAAGGGGCATAACTCTGTCAATTTTCTTTTGATCGGACCCAAATATGAACTTGACTTAGATTTGTGTTTGATGTGTCTGTACAAAATTTCATTTCAATACGTGAATCCATTCCAGAGATATTGAACGGAAACTGATGTCGCGGACCGACCGACAGACCGACCGACAGACCGACCGACTGGTCGGTCCGCGACATCAGTTTCCGTTCAATATCTCTGGAATGGATTCACGTATTGAAATGAAATTTTGTATACAGGGGGGGCATAATTAAAATAATCTGAAGTCCAGGATGATCGTTTCGTACCTATTTTCAGAACAAAAGAGGCATTTGAATAAAGTTCCAGAAAATATATGTTGAAACGTTTAGAAAATGGAGAAAAACGGAACATGCCTTTTTTTTCTTTTACAAAACAGACGTGTTCGTGAATGGTGTGATGTAGCTATTAGACTCATGATCATATTTAGTTTCATAAGAAATGCGGATGTGCAAAGTTGTCTTATCTGTTTCCGCCATTTATTTTTTGAAGATATTAGAAGTCGCACATAAATGACGGGTATAGAACAAAAAGAAATCACGAGAAAAAAAATTATTTTGATATTCAAACGAAGCTGATTCCATACAGACCTTGCTCTCGAATGGGCGAAAGCACCTCGCAGCACAGTTAAATTTTACCTTCAGATACATGAATAACGAGTTGTACACCAATAATCCGATTTTTCGTGAACTAGAGATCAAGGAAACAACAGAGAGTGACAGATCCGCTTCGTACTTGGATATACTTCTATATTTCGACGCGAACGGCTATTAGAACACCTCACTGTATGACAAGCGTGATGGTTTCAGTTTCCACACAACTAACTTCTCTTCCATGAGTAGCAATATTTCGTCCTCTCCCGCTCATGGCGTTTTTTAATTCACAGCCTATACTGTACGCCAGGACTTGCTCCAAATATGATGATTTCATCATAAGAGCCAGACGGCAAGTAAGCTACTTGATCAGTGTCATTCTGCATTGTGATTGAATGGCTATCATCATCACCAAACAGGACATACTTACCTGATATGTAGATCAAAATGTACGTCGAGACAATAACCGAATTTGACAGATCTGTGACGGATTATTTATGCAATAAGGAGACGCTGGCGCTCCCCGGGCACCTGGTCTCACTTCGGTATGTTGTTCATTCCGGGGTTCGCAACCGTTCCGATGGTTATATTCACGATTTGGCCTTGCCTTCTCGACTTTAAGACTGAATAACTGTTAGGTACTTCTTTGATGTTTCTTTGATCAACATTTTACCGTGAAAAACCCACGGTCTTCAAGTAATCTACATAAAAGAAAGGAGGGTATCTCCAACAAAACTCGGTTGCAGCACCAACAGCAACACACCAAACACCCCAAGTGAAAACACAGAGAAGACACTTACAGCAAGAGGCAAGGAACAGCAAACGAGACGACAAACATCGAACATAAAAGACAACACATAAACAAACAAGACCCATGGACAATCGATGCCGACTTTGGACGGCCATCAGTCACGTTAGTAACAGATGGTGTGGTTATCCTGGATTACATGCGCACAACCCTTCCACTTTTCCGGTTACCTAAAAGTCTCGAAGATCGTCATAGTCGGTCAGAGTGCAAGTCTTAAGGATGCGCTGGTACAAGATTGTAGATTGGTCCAATACCATGCCGAGTGTCCGTCTAGTAACATTAGGATCATATCCACGGTATCAAAGGCGTTTGATGATTCTGACGCATTTTCGATGGCTACGCTGTCTGCCTTTGATCCTTCTAATTGTATTATTATGTCACCATAAAATCGGGCTGTGAAATACCCCCAAGTAATATACTCTGTTGCTTCTATAGGTCCGAACTTTAAAAGAAGCTGACTGTAATTTTTGTACAATTTCAAAAAATCTTTACAAGTTTATGAAAGCGGAAACCTTGACCTAAAAGTTTCTTGTTATATGTACATGAAAAATATGGATAATGACCATATCCCTGTATACAGCAAAAAATCGATAATTCAGAAAATTAGAAACCGAAGGTACTATGAAAATTAATCCAAAACATTAGTGCACGCTCTAGCGTAGCAAATTTAACAAAATGTGATACATTTAGAAGATATATTATACTTATTCCAAGGACATTCAAAAGGTTCCGATTAGTTTTAAAATACGTGTACTTTACGATCATGTATGAGTAAATATTAGTATGCCTTGCATTCAATGAAATTTGTGGTATTTTTTAATGTTATTAAACGAATCTTTCTTTGTTCTTAGATGGATGTCCATATTTTTCAATGAACAATGGATTCGGGATCCTTCAAAGAGAATGCATTGGAAATAGATCTGGATGTCCAGACACTACCAACAATAAATCGATCTTATCGAGCGAAGGATATAAGTGTAGGTTACATTTGGATACGATTTATCAAGGACGACTTATATGATTAATAGAAATTTTGATATTCATAAAATGCAGTTCAAATTACATGTAATTAATTTATATGTGCAAACTGCTAGCCTTGATAACTGAATTTGGATTAACTATGACTATGAAAATATGTCGATGTTATATTCTGTTTCAGTTCCGAATTGTCTCATCGTTCATAGAAAAGGGTAAGAGATGAATACAATACATTTGAAGAGGAAATAAAAACACTGAAATACTATCAAACTCTTTAAATTGGTAGTTTTCGTGCTATTTTCTCTAACGTAGCTTAATATTCTGTGAAATATATTTACAGATAACATTGTTTATGAACAACTGCATGTACAATATATGATAACCCTATTTCATGTCATTCAAAATCGTAGAATATATTTCTTAATTCAACGAATGAAACAAAGGAGGGGATCTCCAAAACCATTAGGTTGCAGCACCCACAGCAAAACTCTAAAACGCACAATGCAAAATAACAGAGCAGACACCCACAGACAGAGACGCAAAGGGGTAAGGAACATTAACTCTTACCATAGAAACAAGAAACACAACACACATAAACCATCGAAACCAATGGGCAACCGGCACCGACTGAGGACGGCCATCTGCCACGCAAGTAGCAGACTGTGAAAAGGATGGAATTGTTAAAAATTCCTTCATTAACGAAAGCTTATACCGCTTTCAGTGTTAAATGCACTTTTGTTATAGTAAATCCACGACTTGCCATGCAAGTAGTTGATGGTGGATTTACCTGGATTTCGCATACACAACATTTTTTTTCCATTTACCCAGAGGTCTCGAAGTATGCATGATTGTTGAGTTAAAAAAAACCTCCTCACTGTTAGATGAACAAAAACACACAGCATACCGCAAGGGCAAAAGAAACACACAGCTGGATATGTCAATGGATGTAAAACACAGAAGACAAACGAATATAGTCCGTGATATAACGGCTGTAGCGACCTCATACATGATTATGATCACCTGAGGAGTCCGCATGAAAGTAAAATATAAAAGCCGAGACAAACTTCCAAAAACCACATTCGAAAAGCGTACGAATTTTAGAAAAAAAAATACAAAACAGAACTTTTTCACTTGGACATATTTTTTCATTCGAACAAATTTCCAAAAAAAAAAAAACAATCGAAAGGCCAACGAATTTTAAAGAAAATACAAAACAGAACTTGTTTTCACTCGAACAGAAAATAGGAAAAACAGACAATGACCTACGCTCCACACACACACTGAGGACAGCTTTTTCTCATGAACTATCTCCAGTGCGAACAAGACTGCTATTTCCATTTTTACTTGTATAGGTACGATAAAGATGATACTACGATGTACAGGAGCACTAGTTATACTACTACTGATATAGATGAAACAACAGACCTAAAGGATATTCGTGAGTTATGATACAAACAAAAAGGAGTGCAAAACTTAGGGTTCAAATCTAATAATGAAAGATATATATATTTCCCATACATATGCTTCATATGTGCGATGATTTGATACTTATTCATAAGGGAAGAGGATGTTAATTGTTATACATGTTATTTACCTCCTTCGCAAGAAATTTTGATGACATTGTTATTTTTTTATAATTCGCCTGAACATATGACGCAAACATTGTCTTAAGAAATTGTTGTTGTATCTGTCGGTTTGTCACGTATTGACTCGACTTAAAACAACAATAGGATATACAGGATACTAATCTCTACAAATGAGTTAAAGAAGATACTGACGACAATCTCAACGGCACTCACAATATAGCGCAAAATTGGGCATCGACGGACCTCTAGCAAGCTAGAGGTGGGTCCAGGTGCCCGGGAGGAGTAAGCATCCCCTGTTTGGCTAGCCGCATCCGCCGTCGATGTTTACGCACGAAACTGAAAACAATATCCACAAATCATGCACTGGCTGAGGTAATGTCTATATAGAATGTACTACGCAGACCATGTCGAGGAAAGACAGTCTGAGAGTGGAAAATGTATTGTGAAAAGAAACTAAAACTGTAGAATGAACTTGAGAGACAGCAATGTAAATTGGTAATTATTCAAGATGTAAATAGTATACAGGTGTAAGATTAACTTGACTGATGGGAGGGGGTGACAATGCCTAAATAGTATTTACTGCTATATGATAATGTTGAAATTGGACGTCGGTAAAACTTTGAATATAAAAGCAATAATTCACTTGAAATTATTTTAAAGATGGTTTTTAATATAGTTGAAAGATGAAGTTATCACTCGTTATGTGAGATTTATTATTAAATATTTTTTAAGTATTTCGAAGAAATAATATGTCCATTGTCTTGTTACCATGCTATAATCTTTATTGCATAGTATAAACAGATTCGAAAGAAGAAGAACGTTGAATTAGTTAAAGGCAAATACAAGAGTTAAATCTTATTAAGAAAAAAACCCCCCAAAATTTCTTATTCTGCATATCTAATTAAAAATAATCAAAGCCTGGATCCTAATACGGATGATATCCCTCGTCAGATAGAAGAATATGATGCTACAATGAGTTCAAAGTGTGATTCTTCAATTCACTTTGACAAAAAATCTTCCAAAAATATATCATTGTAATATTATACAATTCAATATGATAAATTATAATTAAGCATTATATTAAATGATATATATAATATAATATATTCTAATATATGTATCATTTAATACAATCATAAACAATATATACAATTTATTTCCAAAACTAAAGAGTACACTATAATAGAATTCAATATATTAAAATATAGTATATTTTTACATAATATAATGAAATATAATATATTCTAATATATTTTGATTTTATCATAAACAGTAATATATTAATGAATAAGAATATTGCTCTTGAATGAATGTTCTTGTATTTTCGCAGGTATAAAGGGTGGAAACAGCGCAACAGTTGAAGGCTTATTCTTTTCTATTCCTGTTCTTCTTCTTGGTAAATAATTAAAAAATTCTAAACTAGTTGCACATCTGTTACCTGATGTATTCACGTTTTATAGAACCAAATAGCAACAGAGATACCGAGTTAGAGTTTAATATTCAGATAGGAAAACATATCCTTAGATAATTGTAATGAGTAAAAGCATCGCATGTGCATTTTATTAATTATTGCATCATCAAGGTTGCATGGGATAAAAAGAAATGAAATACAAATATCGAATATACAAAAGATTATTTTTGTATGTTTTAAAATGAGTTTTGCATAATGATTGGAAAACACGCCTGATGCAGTGTAATATTCTTCCTATGATATGTTTATAAACGTGTTGTGCATAACTGGTCCATGCTGTAAATTTATCAGGTCAAAAATGATGCTATTGATTTTGAAGACGTTTAACATTTCGACTATATTTTCTATGGTTTGCTTTGGTGCTTATGTTCAATCGGGTGTGTGGTTTTGCTCACTTTCTCCGTAGCTTTCGAGTTGTTACGAGTTAAAAGTTTATTATTTTTTTGCTGTAAATATGTGCATAAATTTCAATATTTGTCTCTGGAAGGTCGTCTTGGTCATGCCGTTTTGATCAAATACATTGTCAGTAATATCATTTCCTTATGTAAAATTTTATATCGAGGAAATAGTCATTTTTATTGATACTTCTTGATTTTCTTCATATGTTCAGAGTCTTTTTCTTTCTCTTTCTGTAAAGGTGGTGGAATATTCTTTCTAATCTGTATTTTCATCGGATGTGTAGCCTTCTTGCAGTACAAAAGGTAATGGGTTTGTACATAAATTGATAATTATAAAAATCATTAAGCCACGAAAAGATTCCAAATTGTATCATTTGAAATTGTATCGTTTGAAAAATATATTTTTTTCAATAGAGGTAAGATGATATCTTGAATAAAGGCAATCGCCATATCCATTTCATTGAAAGGTAATGCACTTTTAAAGAAGAAATATTAACTTAAAACACTTTGTGAACGAAACCTTAATGTTAATATAGTGTTATCAATATGCAGTTGAATTGTTAACATAGTTATGTTAAGAATGGCCAATTTTTGATCATAACACTATTCATTATTTGTCGAAGGAAATGCAGTTATATATTGAGTGCTGACACAGAAAGGCAGAAATTTTACGGAATAGAGTTTGCATATGAT
This sequence comes from Pinctada fucata, assembly GCA_028142955.1. Taxonomy (NCBI): domain Eukaryota; kingdom Metazoa; phylum Mollusca; class Bivalvia; order Pterioida; family Pteriidae; genus Pinctada; species Pinctada fucata. Next base: position 47,870,344 of record AP027111.1, on the reverse strand, counting down.
TGAACCTATTATGAATGATGTCCCTTCTACACGCCATATTGTGTTACATGTACATGTTATATATTTTCATCTGATAAAGACATATATATTATCATTATATATCAATTTCTGGTTGTCTCCTGGGGAAGGAGCCGATGCACTCTGAAAATTTGAGTTCTTAATCTATTTTAGTGTCGTGAGTCTCTCACGCCATTTTTGTGCTGTCTTTACCTTTTTTTTCTGCGAGAGACATGCATTAGCCTATTCGCCGATCCGACATCTTCTTAATACTTAACGTCGTTGTTTATTTCTTCTCTGTGCTTATCATATGTATCATCATATATATTGCAGCGACGTACATGGTATATACCTTTATCCATTTTAAATACATTTTGGGCACATGAGGTAATTCACGGTTTTCATCCTTGATTGTATCTACTAATAATTTTGATTTTGTACTGTTAACTGAGAACTTTTCTTTGAATTTATCTAATCCAGGATTACTCGACTGCTACAACGAGTCGAATCTGCAAATTACATGTCATCAGTACCATATAATACCTCTGGTAGTCATCCTTACCATGAGTCCGAAAACGAGATCGATTCTGCGTACGATTATGCCTACAGCGTAGATGAGACAGTAAGGCCAGCGTCCGAAAGTGCCTCATATCTTGAACCGACCACAAAGTCGGAGGTTAATGTTGATCAGAACACCAAGTGCTGCAATGATGTCGAGGATAACAGGAGCATCGCTGCTGCCATGGACTCGAAGTTATAGGAGTATGAAATCGTTGTTTTGAATCTGATTATGTAGATGCTATTGTAGTTCACGTCATAATCTTTTGTGTAGCGCTATTTGTTTGTCATAGAAATGCTGTATCAATGACTTGTTTATGCATACTTGAAAATTTATTGATTTCTATCGATACGACTAATAACCAATAAATGATCTTACTAAAATAGAATATTATCCATAAGTTAGGATCGATTTACATTTTGTGTCAGTTTTGAAACAGTCTTATGTGAGTGATTCAACATAAACATATTACGAATTCACCTTCGGTAGCATTCCATTGAATACATTCTTACCTAGCTAGGTTTTATGGTAGAACACGAATGTTTTGTATGAATTCGTGTTATATTTTCAAAGCATTTTATCAAAGATAAGTCCCATATTCATAATTGGCAATTAAAAGGACAAAAGGAGATCGCATTGTACAGGTTTTCATATTAACCACCTGTGTATTTCATGGACATGGGTGAAGGCATTAACCTTTAATTTTTTTAAAAAATCATGACATACTTTACTTTCGTTGCAGTATACATATATAAGTGATAATCATCAAACTTTTGAATATCTATTACATATATTACATAATGTTGGAGCTTTTGGTCGCGGTTGTGCTAAGCGGGAGCCAAGACACCAGTTGAAGGGCATCCCGATGTAAATATGCAAATGAAGCTGTATTAGAACTCTGAGATCAGCCGTTCTAATTATGCTTAATAAAATGATAATGAAATAGAGTGAATATCTGTTAACACAAATTGAAATAGTGGGGAAAATACGCCAACTTATACAAATGACAAATATGGATAATGACCATATCCCTGTATACAGCGCAGAATCGATAATTCAGAAAATCAGAAACCGAAGGCATACAAAATCAGGACAAAACAGGAACCAAAGCAAACAAACAAAAACCTCCACTACATGAAAAGAAGCGAACTCCCGATATGGGAGTGAGATCAGGTGCCCAGGAAGAGTAAGCATCTCCTGCTTGCATGCAACACCCGCCGCTTCAATTCGGTAGAACTGTCACATCCGGTAACTTCCATTTCGGAAGACATACAGCACAATCTTGGGTTGGATGGTTCAAATGGCAGAATATCACCCACCATTCTGGAGAGTGGGACATCATAGTGTATGACGAGTTCCCCGTATCGACCGTAGAACTTCCTCAGTGACGATGTTAGTCGGTCACAAACATATCCCTGACTGAGAAGCTTATCTGAAAGACGCCTAGCTCTCAGAACAAAAATGGCAGCTGTACCTCGTCACTGAAACGTCTATAATCATATTTTCACAGCGACGATTTCCTGTTTTGTCTTCCATTGAGCCATTACGTTGTCTTCGAACAGTCTGAAAATATACAACTCAAAGGCAGAATCATATTCATAAATAATTATTTGTAATGGATGGGTGGGTGGGTTGAAATTCCCAAAGCAACTGAACAAAGAGTAAAATTCACGTGATTTTAAGCATGACGGACATAACTAATAAAGGAAGAGGAAATCCGAAAGTACATAAGAGCCGTGTGCATAAAGGTTATGACCTCGGTCATGGTAATAGACAGCTAACCATCCATGGCCCTAACTTTGATAAATTGATTGAATAACAAGTATTAAATCGCATTAAATGGAACATTATCAGCGAGACTTGTTCTTTATTTGACAAAATATTTTACGTGCCGGTATATCTTACTATGATTTTCATTAACAGTAGCAAAGACAAAATTACTTTTTGTTCAGTCAATCATCGTCTTAAAGACCAGACTAAAAGTGTCAACTCGTATATTCCGATGTTTCTCATGGCACAATATGATATATACACATGTATTTTTAAATGTACCACAATAGTCGGTCTTATTGTTATAAGAGTGCAAATAACCTCAGTACATGTATACTGTATGTTTTTTAACTCTTTCAAATAGAACATTTGGAAATAAAAAGATCAAACAGAGGTTTAAAATTGGCAAAAACGAAAGATTGAAATCAATATCTTAGTTCTGAATGAAATTACCATTATGCTGTCTGATATGCAAAAAAATGCGTTACTAATAACCGCTGAACTGTTGTTTACCGGCAGTCAAGGATGTAACATAGACAACACTTGTAAACAGATATCTTTATGGCCATCAAGGATTTTCTTTCAGGAGATCTATATAAAAAGCAAGCAGTGCGCCCTAGGGATGATTACTACCTTATATTGCGTTTTCCAAGCGAAAACCGTTTTGTATGAAATATTACTCGAATATTCGGAAATCAAACAAACCTTAATATCACTTTTGTGCAGTAATCTAACACAAGGTGTAAATAACGAACAGAGACTTTGAACACATCAAAGTTTCGAATAATTGCTGTTCAAATAACATAAAAAATTAAGAATGCTTGCACTTAGTCTAATAGTGTTCTAACTTTATATTTGTCATCATTGAGTTGAGCATATCATTGGATCTGCCAGGATGTGTTCTATCCACTCACCTTAACCTAACCTAACTCAAGGCGTAAAATCCATCGAAATTTTATCTTCTTTTCATTTTGGATCAGTAAATTGTTTTATGTCCATTCCTTCTTTGTAATGACAATGTAGCTAAAAGCTTTGTGGAAGAGTGCTCTTTTTTCAATAGATCAAAGGAAGCCGACAGAGTTTTGTTCTATCTCCTACAAAATTGTATGAAATTCTTTTACGTTGCTAGTACGAAGTGTTCATATTTATTTTTGGCCACCTCGATTGAAGAAAATACGAAGTAATGGAATATAAATGAACGTTTCATTATAAATCACAAAAAAAACTGCGGTACCTCAAATTTTCACGTTTGAACGATTAGTATAAATAACATTTCAAGGCACCTTAAACTTCAAAGTTGATTTTTTCGAAAAGTGTCAAATGGAAATTAGAACACTGTAAGCTGAGTGCGCGAATGGTGCATGCCTATATCTAAATAACTATATGTAATTATACTTTAATCAGTTGTCGTTTTCCGATGTTCTACAACATATCTTTACACCAAATAAGTCGAATAAAAATATATTGAAATCCTCTTAATTGTTAAATAAAACCCTAGATGTATAATTTGAATCAAAAATCCTTTGCAGAGTAATTTTAATGTAATGTATGCATATTTAGAACTTGCTCTGATGATATACGTATTGCTAAATTCACAAATAACCTTGAAAGATTCAGGTTAGCCGACCAAGATTTATATACAATTCCCAACCTTTAAATCCACAGCTATACTTAGAATATCTATACTTAGAATGACTCTATATTAGTTGCTTCTATTTTTGTATGTTCTATATTAAATACCTCGTCATTCTAATTATATCCATATGCAACATACTTTGTAGATTGGAATATGCTTCCGAGATTAGTTGGCGAACCCCTTCCTGATTTTAGATAGTACAGCTTGAGAAATCTAAAGAAGCTTTGGGCTTTCTTTTCGGTTATCCTCTCTTCGATACTAAAACTAGCATTATATTAATATTTTTATATGATAGTCTGATATTTGAAAATGTTTCAACTTTACTTATTTTCAAATGGGTTAAAGAAGATCCTGACGATAATCTCAACGGCACTCGCAATATAGCATTATGTTTAGCATCGACGGACCCCTAGCAAGCTAGAGGTGGGATCAAGTGCCCAGGAGGAGTAAGCATCCCCTGTTGGCTAGCCGCACCCGCCGTCGATGTTAATGCACGATAAAGAACACAGTATATAAAATGCACGACTAACATTCCAAACTAGCATTGGATTCTTCAGATTGGATACAGGAGATTGTTCATCATGAATATTTATCAGGTTTCTATTTCCCTAATGCCTCTCTCCTGAGCAAGTTCTGTTTTTTTTTTTCATGAATTCGTAAACCTTTTGATTTTGATAAGGGGACGACCATTTGATCCTAAAGAGGGAGGGGTTCTAGCACTTTTTGGAAATATAAATTGTGACCCAGAAAAGTTTGAAAATAAATAACCTTACCCTAATGGTAGCAGAAAGTAAATATTACGCCCCCTTTTAAAACAAATAATTCATATTCGCTTCACTTTGTTCGCCTTACCTTGAAAAAAAAATCAGTGACACACTTACAAGAAATTTTAAGCTCGCTTCGCAAGCCATTGGCCTACAATTTGTTTCAGGCTCGCTCCGTTCGCCTTACACTCAGTTTTGTAGGCTCGCTCCGCTTTCCCTTCCATAATATTTAACATCAAATGTCATTAAGCCATATATTTAAGTCTTGAACAATATTGTATTTCAAATGTATTTTTATTGGAGCAATATAGAAGCTGTGTCATTTTTTTGTTTTACCATTCATAATGAAGAGCATGTCAACAAGTTGGTAGAAATTCAAGAAAAAAGTATTATAAAACGTTTTTTTTTAGATGCTGCGATTCTGCAAAGCTGTAACTCGAGAGCTAATAAGTAAGCAGAGACCTCGCGAACTGGGACGTCCTAACCCGCTGTGTCATGTAGAAAAAAAACGGACACTAAGGAAACCTCATTTGGTATTTTCCACAAGGTTTTAATTGTTTAGTTGATAAATGCCTTGTTCTTACATATATTATGTCGTTTAAGATTTAATAAGCCCCCTTCACACTTTGACGGAACGAGTCATGACTTCATTACAACGTCGCTACGAAAATAGATCTATCCGATGCAAGTCGGGACAAAAATGTCAGTGAACCATGAAAATACAACTCGGGTAAGGATTGCTATGGATAAGTACCGGTTGATACGGATCGAACACGGAATATTAGAATAGTTTGCTACGCTTCGCCTCCCGCCACGGATTGATATGACACGCATACGGATAAATACGGATAGGTACGGATTGTCATGATTCTTGCATGGATAACCACGACTCGTTTACGGATAACCACGGATCGCTCACGAGAAACTTCAGTATGAATTGATGGACTGACTTGAATGTATTTTTAAAGTGCGTTTAAGATTTTTTTCATTTCCCAGTTGTTTTTACGAATCCAAGTATTTTTACAACAAACATTCACTTCTGACAAATTTGTATTGTTTTTACTTTGTACATCTATATTGAAGAATACTTTGAAAATTGAGCTTTTTATGAAACAGTTACAGTACTGTATATAACACAACATCTTCGAAGTTTAGGCGGTGCACATATGTTATACTCCAAATATAATATATTAGGAAGATGTAACACTACTGTTTGGTCCCTTTGTTTAGATAACACTTTGATATAGTAAACGAATGTCAAAAGCATCGATTTTGAACTGTTGCTACTCGTTAGATGCTTGTCTGTGTAGGTATAAATATGGTATAGTGAAATTACTGAGAAAGTTTGGGGATACCAGTATCATTCAAGCCATAAATTGACCCTTAACGAAAATGTATAATCTGTATGTGTGCTTTTTCTTATGTAAGACTGTAATAATGGACAATGAGGAAAGTATATCTAATATATATTTTGTGCATAACGTTGGAAATAGTCTATTTTAGTATTTCCGACTATTTACTACAATGAAAGTATAAGGGGGTAGCATTGTGTTTGGCAATATATCATTCTTATTAGCATCTTATGATATCAGTTTATGTGCTATATTTTTCTAAATATTAAGTTTTTTTATAAAGAAAGGAAAAAACAAATGGCAGTTTATTAAAACTGAATAGTTCGAAAGTTTAAAAGAATATACTGGATACTTGTATTTCACATTCGTTAATCTTAAAGTGTAAAAGTATCTTTCTTTAAAGTACTGTTTCTTTAACATCAATTGTCTGTAAGGAGCAGAAATTTAACACAAGGGCCCGGCACATTATGTCATAGATCCTTACGGATTTTATACAAATTATAAGCCGTGATGAAAATATCTTAACTGAAACCGAAGTCGTCATGTTTGTCATGCAGTGAGATGATCATGTGACCATCAGTGTCATAGGACAGCATTATGTCTAGATATGATGCTGAATTATTTGCCTCTGTAGTTCCTTTGACTTCAACTTCCGACAGATATATTCTGCTACGGTTATCCGCGAATTTTGGATTATTGATGGACAGCACATCGACTACATATCTGTACTTGAAACTAAAGTCAGAAGCTAAGTATCTTTTTCCTTCAGAATCCAAAGATGGAATAAATTAAGCTTCGTACGAGTAAAGAAAAATGTCGGCAAAAGATGGGGCACAATTGGTTCCCATAGGAATTCCGACAATTTGTTTGAAGACATTTCCTCCAAACTCCACAAAAATGTTGTCGATAATGAAGTTTAGCATCTGAATAATATCTGTTTCAGTGTACTTATTTTCAGAATCAGACTTTTCTTTTACAAAGTAGGTTTTATCATAGTAAACGACAATAAATTTGTATGTGCGATTGCCGTTCTCTCTTGTAAACGCATTACTTATAATTTTTTCAAGTCTTTTTGTCAATATAGAATGTGGGATTGTAGTGTATAATGTCGAAAAATCAAAGGCTTTGATCGAATGGACTCTACAAAAATGAGTGGATTTCAGATGACAAATATGGACAATGACCATAGTCCTGTATACGGCAGTGAATCTATAACATGTATAATTCAGAAAATCAGAAACCGAAGGCATAAAAAATCAGGATAAAACAGGAACCAAAGCAAACAAACTAAAACCTCCACCACATGAAAAGAAGCGAACCCCCGATATGGGAGTGACCAGGTGCCCAGGAAGAGTAAGCATCTCCTGCTTGCACGCAACACCCGCCACTTCAATTTGGAAGACTTGTCACATCCGGTTAATTCCATTTGATGTTATAAAAGTTCCTTCGAATTATTTAAAATCCATATCTGGTCAATACCGCTACGAGAATATACCATCGAACAATATATTTGAAGTCCAGATTTGATTTCAGATAAAACTTTGGTGAGTAAGATCGATACAAATTTGGTAGACATTTTGGGGAACCAGGGATGAAAAGTTGTATGTACGGATCTTTATGCATTTTGGGTATGCAGTATAAGTATGGTAAATCTAATTCTAAATTGTTTGTGTAAAAACTAAAGGAAGCGAGAGCTGATTCGTGATTATCTATTATTTCAGAGGCAGACAGGTTGATTGGAATGTAAGTAAGATTTCCAGGGTGTCGAATTAAAACCGTACTCTTTAATATAACAAGGCTGTCGAAATAGTACATGTACTTTTTCCAAGTAAATTTGTAATTATTTTGGGCTATGTCTGCTAGCGTAATGACATAATGTTCTTGGAGGTAGGTAAGCTCTGCGATAACATCTGGGTCTTCAAAGATAGACTCAAATCTGGTGTTCACAGTAGATTGTAGATGAAAGTAAACATCAAATGGATTTTATCTATTCGGAAAGGCTGTATATTTTATTTTTTTCCTTTTCAGCTTTGAATAAATATTAAGTTTTTATGAGTAAAGATATGAACAAATATTTGTATTACATGTACATGAACAAATATTTTATTTTCTTTAATTTTTAAGCACAAACAATTTATTTTATAAATAATGCAACGTTTCACACGCAATAAACTACATTAAATTACAATCAATTTACGGATTGGGAATGGAACACACACGTCAAGGGAATATGATGCTACCAAAAGGAATGCCCGTTCTGAGCCTTTTCAACATCCAATACGTCATATAAATAACCTACCTTAGTTACAGATTAATCATTGTACACCCATATGTTTCTGTTTCATATCTAGTTGACGTACTGTGTCTATTCTCGTCGAAGACTCAACACAATACAGTTACAATGTTAATAAAAAAAACCCTCGATGCATCAAAGGCAATGCGTGGTATACTTTCGTACTGGCATGTTTATCAGACAATGGGTCAGCGGATACATGTTGTTGAAGGAAACATAACAGCAATCGTGTTCAAATACTGTCAACATCAACATTTCAAATGATACAGTTTTTCTTACGATGTCGTATTCTGTATAAAAAGTAATTTTCCTTAACCAAGTCCAAACGAATAAATAAAAACAGATTAAAATGAATGCGGAACTTTTATCCATTGCATTGTTAATGTTAGACACGATACGTCTCCTTGACTACGGAAACGTATTAAGAGGAATATCTCATGTAAGGCTTTATACTCCACGTACCAGGGTTGTACCAGATACAGAATATGTAGATTGATACATCATGTAGTTTTCGTTTAAACATATCGAACTTGTGACGTTCAATAAAATTTTGTCCATAATTAAATTCAGAATGACACTTATAATTTCAAAACAAAGTTATTACAGTTTTATAGTTTGTTTTATATGGATTTGACTTATTTACTTCCCTTATAGATATGTACTTAATCTTAATTTAAACATGATACATTACCAATGCTGCGTATACTTGTATTACATTTAATCTTAATTATTTTACAAGAACAATATCTCCAGTTTTTTTTTTATCTTTTTGTCGTCGCTGTTTATATACAGTTAGTTGCCGCATAATTTCTGTAGGATCCCACAATTTATACTTGTCTTTCATTCAATAAATTATCATATGTGCATCAATAAACATATGAAAAGGCATATTTTGAACAATAGATTTAACAAAAGGCGCCATCATGACAACATGGACATATTAAGTTTAATTTTAAGATTTTAATTTTCAATGGGCTTTAACACCAATTCTCTGCAAGAACCAAATTCTTTAAGGAACGCATATTCTCAGATTTTCATCAAATTTTATATATGGGTAAAAATGGAAGCAAGAACTAAAAAAATTATCAACATATTGTATCCAAGGACGTCGTTGCCATAGTCAACACCTTAAAAGATACAAGAATATGAAAATTATACAATTTTAAAGCTTTTCTATGCCTCAAGGTATGGATTTGCTACTGAATCGACCCTATAGTAAATTTGGAGCCACCTACTCTCCGTAAAGTAAATGCAAAAATTTAAATCCTTATAATAAATCAAGAGGATGCTAGTGAAATGTATTTGGAGGATCAAGAAAATCACTTTAACTGGAAGGATCACTATGAGAATTTAATACCCGAAGCACGTTTACGTTGATTTGAAATTTTCTTCAAGAAGGTATAGAGTTGGAACCCTTAGCTATCCTTATGAATCCGTAGCTATCCGGGATGAGACAACATTTTTTATTTTATTTTCTTTTTTGTTATTTGAAAAGCTTTACAACTATTCAATTTCAATTAATAATATAAAGACATTTATAAAACCCCAATACTGTTATAAAAGAAGTGAGACCTTCTCAACTTGAAAATATTTGATGTTTAAGTAAATAATTATTGATTCAAAGTACATAGATAATTCAAGCCAGTCCTACTAATCCGTACTGAAGTCGTTGCTTCATGCATCCGTACACGAATCATGCTATCCGTACGTGAGTCGTGATTATCCGTAAGTTTTCCTTAGCAATCGGTACCTATTCGTATCCATCCGTAAGCGTGTCGTAGGAATCCGTAGGAATGTCGGGACGGTATCCGTACATGTAGTAATCCTTAGCTATCCGTAGCTATCCGTACTCGATTCATATCAATTCGTATCAATCCCTAATCATCCGTAGTAATCCGCACTAGAGTTGTAGGTTCCTCGTTCGTCGAACCATTTGCGTCCCGAATCGCCTCGGATAGATCATTGTTGGAGACGTAGCAGAGTCGTGGCTCGATCCGTGAAATATCTGAATATATGAAAGACAAATATGGAAATTGTGAAAAGGGCTTTATGCGCACGTAATCCGGTACTTGCGTTGCAGATGGTCGACCTATTGTTTCGTTGGTTTAATTATGTGAGGTCTTTGTGTTTCATGTTTCCGTGATGCAAGATGGTGCTCCTTCTCCTTTTATGTCTCTTTCTGTGAGTGTCTGCTCTGTGGGGTTTTTTTTGCGTTGGGTGTTTTGGGGTTTTGCTGTGAGTGCTGCAATCGTGTGTTGTTTGAGAAATCATCTTTTCTTGGGTCTTCTACTGAATCGACCCCACAGGAAATTTGGAGATGCCCGCTCCCTGCAAAGTAAATGCACAACTTTTACTCACAGAAATATAACCAGAGGACACTACTAAAATGAATTTTGACTATGTCTAAAATGACTTTGGTTGGAAGCATAACTGATGAGCATTGAATCCAAAAAACGTGTCTGGATCATATTGAATTGGTTTGAAATTTTCTTCAAGAACGTAAAGATCTGGAAAACTTTCGTATTCCGTTCCCCGTGACATGGACGTTTTACATTTATTGATTACTTCTTTCCAGCTCTGTTGACCGAAAGAAGCTTAATTTTTGTACTTAATCAACTTGACATCATTTATATTATGTGGTTGTTTCGGAAAATTGTCTTTTCATTCCAAAATATCAGATTGATATATTAGCTCCATTCTTCCAATGCTATTTTGAAATAGATTATATCTGGATATGCTACTGAATTGACTCTACAGGATATTTGGAGACACACACTCTTTGCAAAGTGAATGTACAACTTTAATTTTAAAAATATATATTTAACCATTGGGCGCTAATAAACACAATTACGGCCGTGTCAAAAGATCACTTTGACTTGAAGCATCACTGATGAGGACTTGATTCCTGAAACATGTGTTTGGTGCAAAATAAAGTGGTTTGGTATTTTCTCCAAGAAGGTATAGATCGGAATACTTCCGTATTAATACCTTTAGAATAAGACTAAACCGAATACCTCGCTGATATGTTTAATGAATTTTTTTTCCATATCGTCTTTGTATTTGCCGACTCATAATGAAGCATAAATCCATTTAAATGATTTTACTTAAGAAAAAACTATGGCTGTTTAACCAATGCAAACCAAATAACCTGGAAAGTGTCCAACAGTTAATTCAAAATGATATGATTAACAGCCTTGGCATATCCAGGTCTTCTTAGTATAATCAATTTCTGAAAATATGATACACGTACGGTGTGTTCCAAATTCCAAGTCAAACTGACAATTCCATGTGTACCCATTGAATTCAAATTCTTTGTGATTCCCAATTATACCAGGAACTATTCATTTAAATACCATAATCATTATGTACATGTATATATTTGATAATACATAACCGATTGAACAAGGTTCTTTAATAAAAGATTCAGACAAACGTGCATGAATTTGGATTATGACTGACAAATTGATCCAAATAATCAAACTGAGAGGATAAGAATGGCATATTAACAAGACGGTATGTTCATTTATAGAATAAGATGTATCTGGGCATGATATTTTTTTCCTGTGTGTTTGTATTGAGCTGTGTTTTTGGGATTTCTCTTTTCATGAGAGAAAGTTCTGTATTTATTTTTTTCAAAGAAATTGTAATTATCTAATTGTGATTCCCATATATTATTTCGTGTTTTGCTTTTGACTTTCATTCACTGATCCTATGGAGAAAAATAAAAGAAAATATTTAAAGAATATTTTCGATACCTTGAGAGGTCATACCTTTTGTTTTATATTTCAAAGCTTGACGCTTTTGCATACCACTCAAGTTTTCTATTCTACTTTTCTGTTGTTTTTTTTTGTATTATGTACCACTCGAGGAGCTAATATTCGAAACATACGGTTCTTGCATATTATATTTGGCATTCTTTCTACGGAAGGCTGCTCGTTGAATGCAGAGTAATGAGTTAAAGAAGATCCTGACGGTAATCTCAACAGCACTCACAATAGAGCACCAAATTGAGCATCGACGGACCCCTAGCAAGCTAGAGGTCGGATCAGGTGCCCGGGAGGAGTAAGCATCCCCTGTTGGCTAGCCGCACCCGCCGTCGATGTTCATACACGAAAATTAAAATATATAAAATACATGCACTGTCTGAGGCCACATCTATATAGAAAGTGCTATGGCGACAATGTCAGGGAAAAATATTCAAAACACTTACTGTCAAACCCCTGGAGGGGGAACTTTTTTACGAGCTCCACACGGCAAAGGGCATAAGTGTGACACAAATGAGTTAAAGAAGATCCTGACGGTAATCTCAACAGCACTCACAATAGAGCACCAAATTGAGCATTGACGGACCCCTAGCAAGCTAGAGGTGGGATCAGGTGCCCGGGAGGAGTAAGCATCCCCTGTTGGCTAGCCGCACCCGCCGTCGATGTTCATACACGAAAATAAAAATATATGTAATACATACGCTGTCTGAGGCCACATCTATAAAGAAAGAGCTATGGCGACAATGTGAGGGGAAAATATTCAAAACACTAACTGTCAAACCCCTCGCGGGGAACTTTTTTACGAGCTCCACGCGGCAAAGGGCATAAGTGTGACACAAATGAGTTAAAGAAGATCCTGACGGTAATCTCAACAGCACTCACAATAGAGCACCAAATTGAGCATCGACGGACCCCTAGCAAGCTAGAGGTGGGATCAGGTGCCCGGGAGGAGTAAGCATCCCCTGTTGGCTAGATGCACCCGCCGTCGATGTTCATACACGAAAATAAAAATATATAAAATACATGCGCTGTCTGAGGCCACATCTATATAGAAAGTGCTAATATTCAAAACACTTACTGTCAAACCCCTCGCGGGGAACTTAGTAAGTACACTTGAGTTCGTTATTCTTTTGTATGTACGCCAGGCACTTAAATCAATAAGGTGATAAAGCCATCTCCGCACATAATTGACTTAATACTATGCAAATGAAGAGAGAAAAAAGAAATAATACAAAAGATAAGATTGCTGACCCAAGAACCTTGGAAATCTTAGAGCGAATGTAATCTTAAGAATAATATAGGTAAAGATAGTATAAATAATAAGGCTTGTAAAATTTTAAAAATGTGTTTGTAAAACACGAATGCCTCCATCTGCATCTTTGTGAGTAACATAGCTGTAATGTAAATAGTTGGTCATAGTCTGAGGCCAATATAAGAAAGGTATTTTGTCGCTTGCGAAGCATAGCGACACTTATTATCATTGGATGGGTTTTGCCGCAAGGAGAGTACTTTTAAAAGATGACAGCCTTATCACCCATCTTTTTAAATTATTGGTCATTTTTCTTTCAAAAAATAGAACAAACTTCAGGGTCAAAATCTTATGTTTCCATGGAAATTTCAGGTCACATGGAATAAGAATCTGAAATGTGAATGTCCTATTACTAACCATTCAAACATTATAGCAACATATAAGTTTTGTCAATGTTTTCAATTTTATAGGCCGTAGCCTTGGTAACCAGATGACGTAGACGCGATTTGTTGTTGTAAAATGTATCTTTTTTCATTGGTCCCTAATCATGTTTGAAATTTCATGAACACCGGAGATCATACGTGCCAAAATTTTAAATGGTTACAGAGAATTTGTATTAATACATTAGACGATTATAATTCAACTTTACAAAACGTGCATGTCTGGTCCATGCTGCAAATTTATAATCGAAACGTGCATGTCTTGGTCCATGCTGCACATTTATTTGATCTTAAATGATGCTATTGAACTTGAAGACGTTTAACATATGTACCACTTGGTGAGTGTCACCGAGGGCACAAGTAGCCAAGTTCGATCATGATCGTCTCTTTAACGCATTCGTAATTCCTGTCATCAAAATTTCCGGAAATTTCTAAAACGTGGATCCTGAAGCACCGTATCCTACCTATCCTGCAATATCTTTCGGTATACATTTTGGACATAATTTTGTACACTCTTTGGTGATATTACATGTTTTAGATTGAGGATTACTGACGAGGAATAAGTACCCGAAACATGCATGTATAGTCCATGCTGAACTTGAAGACGTTAAACATTTATGTGGCATACGTTTTGTCTACTTCCATCAAATATTTATAGATTGTAATCGAAATTACGACTAATCTACATTGTTTACTTCTTATTTTTTAACCCTTTCAATTCATATAAGTAAAGAACTCTCGAATTTGAATAACCTACAGATAAATGTAACAATGTTGAAAAATGAAGCGTTTATAATGTGACACTTGATTACTAGGAGTGACTGCTGAAAATAAGCGTTTATTTATAAGAAGAGAGGCGATTTCCGACCAGACGTGGTTGCATTACATTTTTGTACCAACAGCAAACACCACAACACCAAATGCAAAAACACAGAGCAGACACCAACAGAAAGAGACGCGAAAGGGACAAGGAACACAAACTCACACCATAGAAACATGAAACACAAAAGGCAACACATAAACGAACGAGACCAATGGGCAACCGGTACCGACTAAGGACAGCCATCTGATACACAAGTAGCAGAAGGTTTAGTTATCCGGAATACGTGCGCATAACCCTTTCACTTTTCCGGTTACCCAAAGATGTCAAAAACGCACAATGGTGGTGTTAAATAACCTCCTCACTGTAAGATGAACATACAAACAGAGACCATCACACAGGGGGTCAAAAAACACACAGATGAATATGTAAATGAATATGCAAACCAGAAGGCATACGAAATACAGTCCGTGCTCTGTCGACTGTAGAAATTAAGTTCAAGCATGTGACCACCTGAGGAGGCCGACTGACATTCAGAGTAGAAAGGTGGTCGGGGCCCTGTCTTCTCGAAAATGGTTTGGACAGGGCCCGTCATAGAGTCCTGTCACCAATACATGCTCTAGTATACCGGACGAGCTGTGAAATGCAGATACCGTATCACGGCAATCTAGGAACATTACCATCAAGGCAGGGAAAATTTCAAAATGTTGAATCCAAAATCATTTCTTTTGTCATACACACTTCAAGTTGTATGAATATCCCCAATAATACATTTTGATATTGTGGTTCAATTTTTTTTTCTGTATTTGTAACATTTTCCTTGATCAGAGTAAATTCTTGTGTATAGAAAGCATTTCTATGCTTTTCAAAAAACAGGATTGTCGAGTAAGAATATCATCAAGTTGCCTAGAAGTATCGACGAAACATTTCAATTAATCGTGTTTTCTTTACTTTTCTTGTTCATACGTGTTAAAAAATAGATCTGCAACAAGAGGCGCACAATAAGAACCCATGGGGATCCTTACATCTTGCTTGTAGAGATTCTCACCAAATCTTACATAAATGATGTCCAAAAGGAATTACAAGGCAAAGCATAGGCCATTGCATGTGCATGATTTGTATGATTTGTATTCTGTTTCGGAAAAAGGAAACCTTTTAATTCTGATATACAAACAATATTAATTTTCCTTTCTCGATCGAAACACAATTTTATGAGTTTGGACAAACGATAATTAATTTTGACATGAGGAAGCGTAGTGTATATACTAGAGAAGTCGTTTGAAGAAATCGTATTGGCTTGAAACTTTCTACAGTTCATTAAGTCAATCACATCCCCTCAACTTTTATAAGATCAGAATAAGTTTTCATCATTCCTGTTTAGAACAGTTTTAAAATTGTGTGCAACGTGTTCCTTTATACCATGAGATTTTAAGACAAAATTGTAGTTTAGCAGATGTAAGGAGACTTGTGTAGTGTTGGTATGCACTATATTGTACGGAGATCTAATTTAGAAATAGGGATTTTGAATGACGTATGAATATTTACAGACGATAGTTTCGAAATTGAAGTTGATATGTAGTTAACATTCAAATGATTATGGTGTTGCTGGCTGCTTTATCTGCAGACGCAAAGACATATTTTTCATGTAAATTACGTACCTTGAATTTGAAATATCTTTCAGATTTAGAACTTGGGTTTTTCAAAATGATAAGAAGTTTTATGGACGTTATTTATTCGAATATCGGTAATATCCAAAATGAGGTTTTTCCAGTCATTCAGAGCATGCAATTCGCCTCCATCGTTTGGTGTAAATTGCTTCGATTAAGAATAATAGGTTCTATCATGATATACGTTTGATCAACATGCCTATGACCTGGAAAGTATCCAAATATTTTGTCTAAATAAAAGTATGAATAACCTTGATTATTCACATTCTTCTTTGAAACCCCCTCTTCGAACCAAGTCCAAGTTTGTGTTTGATTTAAAAGTCGTCTGTATTCTTAAAGACCTGGCCATTTAAATGTCATTATACATGTATACACTTACATCACGTACAGTATTGCTCATTTTAGTAGCAAATAAAACTTATACTTGTACCAAGGCTAATGGCATTATCTAATATGGATGTAAAATATATTATGGAATGCATCAAAAGGTGGTTAAATTTAATACCAATTTATTAATTTCTTACTTAGATGGTTAGATTTAATACTTATTAATTAATTAATTACCAAGACTAATACTGGTAAGAATACTATTTCTCATAAAGTGAATGTATGATAGGATAATCATGATCTGTAAATTTAATTTTTTTCCTCTAGGATGAACTGAGACAACGGCCAAAATGTATGTTCCAATTTTCAATTTTAGAACGAATATAGTTCTAAATCAAATAGTATATTTCTTTATATAATAAGGAAATAATGATTATAAATGGAGTATCTAGTGCCTCATATTTTATTCTTCACGCTCGTTTGAGGGCGGGATGTACAAATGGTATGATGCTGTAGTTGTTATCATTATTGAAATAATGTTCTACAGTACCAATTTTGTTGTACTAGACACGTGTTTTGGATACTTTAATCCTTATAAGTAGTACTTCGTGTCAAAAAGTTTAAATAAAGTCAATTTGAAAGTGAATTTTCCTGGCGCCATCTACAATAGGGAGCTTAAATTTCCTTTTGTCAAAATGAGTGGCTCCAAAGTAGGTCAGCTTTTTGTTCATTCGCCGTCCGTCTCCTTACTTTATACGTCCAATACATCCTAAACTTTTTGTACATGTACAATCTAAATTGTCTATACCATGATGAAGAATCTTATTAATCTTGAATGCCAGGTTAACACATTTTCAGGCGCGTAACCAGAGTAGAAATGATGTGTACTCAAATCAATCTAGGCGGGGGTATGGGACCGCTTTGAGACCCCCAGTGGGTCCAGAACGAAGCCCGATAGCTATGAAACACATAACTGTAAAAAGGCTTATATTCGAGTATAAAGCAAATGTCGAAGTTCGATTCAATATATAATGATCTATTTGTTCATTTGTTTTATGTTCATAACGCGTTGATGTAATTCTTCTATTTCTGTATAACAATTCTTTTCAATTATGCATCTGAGTGTCGTTTTGAATACACAGCTACACCCAATGACGTATGAATAGAAGTTAGATACATATGTTATATAACTACTACGGAACATTTTCCCTTCTTTTTTTCTACTTTGATTATTTTCTTAACATTTCATTTTTGTTAATTTATTTATTTATTTTTGGCAAAATGATGTGTACGCAGTTGCGCACTTCGTATGGGCAGTTACGATCCTATTTTTTTTCAATTCATTTAAAACAAGTTTTGGTCGAAAGGATTTAAAAATATTGGAAAACTTTTATGATAAAGCTTTTTCTTTTAAATATATTAATATTATATCTTTTGTTTGCTAAACCATTGAGAAATTATTCATAAATTAAAGGGGTTATTATTTATTACATAAAATTATTTCTAAAGGCTGGGTATGGGCTAAACCTTATTTCAATTTTTATTTCCATTTACTGCATTTACTGCAACAAGAAGAATAACCCTTTTTGATACCAGTGATGAAAGACTATGTTCATGTTTTGGATGTAAATGGCTCTTTTCTATAACAAAATATTATCATAATTCATGAAAATACTAGACAGCTTTGAAAAAATGAAGCAAGTCTTGACGGGGATGTTCTGTAATTATTGAGTTCACCACATGTGCATTCTAAGAATTAAAGCCTAATTAAAGATTTTTGACGCCAAATTTACGTAATCGAAATAATGAATATATAAAGAGCTTTATTCGAAATCAAAAATGTCTGGTCCGGTACGTTCAGAACAATGGCATCGAGGAGATATTCTTTGGTTTAAGAAGAATTATTTTGAATTAAGTAACCAAGCAAAACAATTACAAATATACATCATGTATATGCAGAAAAATTAGGCCATACGGTACAAGTGAAATATCCTATGAATAGCAACATGGTATTCCAGCTCTTTTTCGAAAACCCTAACTCGAAGCACGATATATGTACATGAACACCTCCTTGACCTGGATCCAAATCACAAAGCTAACTCGGAAGATTTTCTTGTTGTCTTTAATATTTAAAGTCCTCGTGATTCCTTAAGTAATGTCTCTTTAAATTCCCACTTTACTAATCTACTGTCGTGTCAGTTAAAAAAAAAGATAGGATATACAAATCATCTATGAGTATATGTTATTTTTAAAGTTTGACCTGATAGTAGTTAGATCTCAAGATCATATAATTTAAGTGTGTGGCAGCCTGATCTTGGTCTGAAATGTGAAGTTGTAATATGAGATGGACTGAGACATTAGCCAGAAAGTAATGGTCATTTTTAGAGTGAAAATATATCTTAGCTTCATAAAAGAAAAATTAGTATATCAAAGAATTTTTTTTTCAATCTGGTGGTCTGGTTGTTAATAAATTATGTATTGGATATACGCCGAAAACAATTCATTCTTAAAAATATTGGACAGTTTGAGGCCCGCAGGGCCGAAAACTGTCCAATATCTTTAAGAATGAATTATTTTCGGCGTATATCGTACTTAAAACATTGGTCACTTTTCAAAGTGGCATGACCTTTGACTTTGTTCTTATTATGTTAATTGCCTTTACTGTAACGAAATGTAATCACTTCAGGTTCTAACATTTTCGCTACTCGCAGTAGTGAGTCGTTTATGAAAGAAGATAATGGAGTTGAAATTTTCAATTAAAAAAGTTGGGACAAATTATCACGCAGATTCCGTAAACCAAGACGAAGTTGGATGCAATTTTTGGAAAGAGAATCATCGAGAATACTTTGCATGATGACAATTTAGTTGAAGCTTCTTTGGATATATTAAAAAGGGCGTGTCTCTAAAATTCCGTTATATTATTTCTTGCTTGTCCGTTTTCCGGACAAGCAAGAAATAATATGATGCCTTTAATTACCGAAAAGAAATCAGTGGGGACGTTCAACTTACTATGTGCAAGGTTAAATGAAAGAAACAATTCAGAAGATATTTTGAAGGAGTCTAGTTCGAAAAACCTTATCTAAACCCAGCCTTTGAAGGTTATTTGCACCGGGAGGGGGGGGGGGGGGTCAAAAGTCTTAATTATAAGTAAAATAAAAAAGAAGGAGAAAAAAAAATAAGACCGAAAGAAAGAAAAAAACGGACTGAACTATAGTGCCTCTTACATTATCAATTCCGACAGAACGGCCGATTCTTTGGAAATATAAGATTGTGCTGCATAGATTTTGTCAACTCCGGAAAAAATAGCAAAATTTGGAATTGTCAATACCACGTACGATACATGGAATGTTTGTCACGCGATTTCTAAATAAGGATTGTAACGGTTGTCCTGTAGATGTCAAAGTACATTTACCTATTGTTATTTGCTAACTTTCAATTATGAATAATTTAAAGTGCAAATGACACTATGACTGTCCAATATTTAATCTAGGTCGCGTATATTTTTTCTAATAAACGCAACCTAGATTTGATATTAGACAGTCAAAGGTAAATTTTGGACTGTTCGAACAAAGGCATGAAGTCACATCAATGTTTTAAGTATTGGATATATGCCGAAAACAATTCATTCTTAAAAATATCGGATTGTCCGAGGTCCGTAGGGCCGAGGACAGTCCGATATTTTTAAGAATGAATTGTTTGAAGCATATATCATACTTAAAACATTGACCCATTGCAATCCTATCAAAGATCTCATCAGGCGTGTCATTCTTACCTGTAATTTTCAAACAGGTTCATCGTTATGGATTGGTTTTGAAAAGTAATCACTAATATCAGACTCTCCCAGGTAAATTTTACAGTATTGCTAGTTTGATTTCGAAAGCCAAAATGGACAGTGGCGATGATATATTTTTGACGCAAAATTCTTTCAAAGAGAATGATTCAGAGTACGATACTGATTCAGCTATAAATGACATTCTGAGTCTTGAAAATATTGATCCAAACTTTGAACTGGAGTGCAATCTTTTCGAATCATTAGATGATGACAAGGACTTATTATCAGCAACTTTAGAAATTGAGAAAAAGGAACGGAGTGAAGTCACAAATCCTAGGTTCTCCGAACCCCTGTCCGAGGTTGAATTAAGTGAATTAGTTAAGAGGGCTGTTCCAAAGAATGCTCTGAGAAAATCAAGTTGGGCATTGTATTTGTTTAATACGTGGATGAAAGAGAGGAATTAGGATGAGGATGTTCTAAAAATGAACCATGAGCGGTTAAATGAATTGCTTGGACGCTTTGTTACAGAAGTAAAAACGAAAAATGGACAACAATTCAGGCCAAATTCGTTGTACGAAATCGTTGTCTCAATTCAGCACTTTTTGCGCCAAAATGGAAACTATGTTAGTCTACTAGAGGGAGGGAAGTTTTCTAAACTACGCCAAATACTTGACGCAAAAATGAAGGAAATAGCGAAGAGTGGTATCGGCAGTACGAAAAAAACAAGCGAATATAATATTTAAAGAACAGGAGGAAGAAATGTGGAAGAAGGATGTCCTTGGAACGGATACACCTGCGAAGTTAATTGACACTTTAGTTTATTCATTTGGACTTAATTTTGCATTGCGTGCAGGCCAAGAACACAGAAACCTTCGATTCGGCCCTCTGTCTCACATTTCATTCAAAACTACCAATGATAGAATGAGGTTTATGGAGTATAGAGAAGACGTTTCGAAAAACAATAGCGGGGGCATTAACAGCAGGAAAATACAACCAAAAGTTACAAGGGCATATGGAGACCTGGCTAATCCCGAGAGATGCATTGTCAAGATGTACGAGAAATACATTCAGTTACGGTAAGATATATCTTTCATATCCTTGTTAAGTTATCATACTTAAGTTCATTTGGGGTGGGGTGGGGGGACGGTTCACTTACAATAATGTTCTATATTAAAAAAATTTCTATTCGTAGAACTTTTTTCTTAATATTAACCTTTATTTAAGAAATAACTTTCTATTTGAACAGCCCCCAGAATGGAAAATCGACTGCTTTTTATTTGAGACCGAAAAAATACACAACTCCAGCGGGATGGTTCGATGATGTTCCTGTTGGTATCCATACCCTCCAGCAAACCGTTTCAAAACTGTGTAAATCGTGTGGTTTCGAGGAATACTTCACAAATCATTCGCTACGCGCAACAGCCGCTACACGTCTTTATGCTGCTGGTGTTGATGAACAATTGATATCAGAGAAGACAGGGCATAGGTCAAGTGCGATTAGAGACTGTAAACGGACTTCCGAGAAACAAATGCGAATAGTAGATGGTATTGTGCAATCTAAGAAACATAAAGTGTCACATGAAGAGGTGAACTCCGAACCATTGCTCAATCAAGGACTTCGTGGAGTAAAAATAAATGTTGAAGCAAAAGAAAACGCTGTTTCTATCAATGTAAATTTTTGAAGAAATGTCACATTTTCTGAAAATTAATTTGTATGTACATACATTTCTATTAGGTATAAGCAATAAGCAAATTTTCAGCAAGGAGTGCAAAATAATCTTATTAACGCATCCTGATTTTTATCAATGTATTTACCATTGCTTGTACTGTATTCAATGTTAATACAAATGTTACATTATTATTATCTGAAGAGGCTAACCTGATACTAGCCGAAACACGTGTCGTAATAAAAATGCAAAATTTTACATCGCCTTTGTTGTGGTGCTTTAACCTTTTTTCATATTTATATCCTTTACGTTGGATCCTATTTTTTCTGATTTTGGATATTATTTTTTCAACGTGAAGATGCCACAAAGCGATAAACAAATGTTAGTGGAAATACGTGACTTACAGCTCACTATAATACAGAAACAGGAAAGTTTTGAAGGTGAAATTTCATTGCTAAACGCAAAAGTTGACAAACTCCTTCGATTCATCGATACTTCATCAGGAAATGAAAATGCCACTGAAAATGCCGAATCATTGGTGGCTTACTTTGAGCAACATTACGGTCACTTAAGAGGGATGGGTAGATCATACCAAGAAGAGGAATGCTTTAGACTTAAAAGAACAAAACTAAGAATGTGTCGAAATCTACTTAACAAAAGGAAAATCGCCTTTTACAATGCGATAAAGTCAAAAGGAATGGCTGAAGTGTACAGGGGATTTTTCGAACAAGACGAAATGTTTATTCCGAAGAAATTCCGAGAAAAGATCACACCTCAGGACACTGAGACCCAGTTAAAAATCAAACAAAATCTGAGTGCTGCAAAGTTTAATGCACAAATTCAAATTCTGGAAGATAAAATTGTGCATTACACAACCATGTATCTTGAAATTGATGAAGAGTTGCGACAAGAAATTACAAACCAATGTCCAGCAGATACACACGATTTCCTGGAGGATCTATGGCTCCAACAAACAAAAGCCGAAGAGGAAAACTCGAAGAAAATTTGGCAGAAGAAGGAAGCCTGGATGAAGAACCTTTCTAAACAGGAAAAAGATGATAAACGAAGAAAAGAAATTGAGAAGCGAAAGAGAGCAGAGAAAAACAAGAGACAGAATGAGAAAAAAAGATTGAATGATGTTCAACATCTCAACTCATCTCCAAGAGAAGATCAAACTAAAAGGAACCAATACGAGAATGTATCTAACTTCCGAGTCAATAATGTTCAAAATGAAAGGAGAAGGGCAAACCAAGAAGTGCAGATGACAAGAAATAGGAACGATACCTCTCAAAAGATTTCATATGCACAGGCAGCTGCTAACAACTATGGAGAAGATTTCCAAGGAAAAACTAGCCGACGTGAGCATAACATTCGTAGAGAAAGGCAAAGAAATGACAGAACTATCAATGGAGATAACACTTCATATATTGGACAGAGATTCAGAAACAGACCATTCAGAAGAGAAAATAGACAGGACTTTGTATATAGAGATCAGTATTTTTAGAGGAGGAAACAGGATTAAAAGTGCCTCCTTAGAATCGACAGATTTGAAACCAAAAGTTATTAATCTATCATCGTGCAAACTTACTAAAGATCAAATTGATATACTAAAATTAGGTCTTAAATGTTGTCCAACTCCTAAATCTAATTTTCCTGAATTGAAAAAGGATTTAAAAGATTTTGAAAGAAAATTTAGATTGAAGGAATTTTTCTTTGAGAAAAACTATGAAGAAGAATCACTTGTCAAAAATAAATCTAAATTTCAGCCAGAAAAACTGGTAGAGACAAAATACTAGATAAATACTTTGAAAACTTATGGAATTAAAATTTTACAGAAAATTCTCAAGTGCCTTACAATCTATCATTTAAACAAAGAAAAGCACTAAAGGAAATACAAAATGCAAACAACATCATTATAAAAGAGGCAGATAAAGGTAGTGCTGTCGTTATAATGAATAAGGACTTTTATGAAAATAAAATTAATGAAATGGTAAACGATGAAACTAACTATAAAACAATGGATTCAAATGAAGACAAATCTGTCATGTCAAAGATAAGTAAACTATGCAATAAATATAGTGAAATATTGACTTGATCAATTTTGATTTTAAAACAAGTAACTTCTATGGACTTTCAAAAATCCATAAATCTGAAAAAATCAAGGAAGCAATAAAATCTCAAAAATCTGAGTATATCGAAATTCTAAATCCTGACGACTTAAAATTTAGACCAATTATTGCAGGCCCTTCTTGTCCTACACATAGACTTAGCAATTTAGTAGATATTTCACTGCAACCATTCCTAAAACACGTCAACAGCTATGTAAGAGATGATATCGACTATTTGAATCATATTCCATCTTCTGTACCTAAGGGTACAATACTTTCAACATTTGATGTAACGAGCTTATATAGCAATATTCCCCATGACCTAGGAAAAGGAGCTGTCCAGTATTGGCTTGAAAATTTCCCAAACGAATTACACCATCGTTTTGATAAGTCTTTTGTTTGAGAAAGCATTGATGTAATATTAAATAACAACACATTCCAATTCAACAACAAAAATTTCATACAAACTCTAGGAACGGCAATGGGTACAAAAATGGCACCAGTATATGCTAATCTTACACTTGGATACTTAGAAAAAACTCTTTATCAAGATGTAAAAACAAATTTTCAATGGAAACAATGGAAAGTAGTACTAAACAAATACCTTTTCTGGACATTCTTCTGCAAAGTAAAGGACAAGTAATATCAACAAATATTTACAGAAAACCAACTGACACGCAGCAGTATCTGCATTTTAAAAGTCAACATCCAAAAACTTGTCTGAAAGCAATACCATATAATTTGGCTAGAAGAATTTGTACAATAGTTAGTGATTTAAGAATTCGAGATATCCGTCTAAATGAATTACGTACATCACTCTTGCACCGAGCATTTCCTATTTCATTAATAGATAAAGGTATCGAATTAGCTAAAAATATTCCATTATCTGAACTAAGAAAAGTAAAGGAAAAGAAATCAGAAGATGTTTTAACATTTGTTACAACATTTAATAAAGGTAATCCAGAAATATTTAACGATGCATATAAAAATCTAAACCAATGAAGAATGAGCGAAAAGATGGAAAATATACTAAATGAAACAAAACTAATCAAAAGCAAAAGACAACCTAAAAATTTAAAAAAGATTCTTACAAGTGCAAAATTTGAAGTGAAAAATGATAATCCATTAGAAGGTGTTTCAAAATGTAAAAACAAAAGATGCAAAATATGGGATATCCTAATTGAGGGAAAATATTTCAAATTTAAAAATTCAGCCAGAGACTTTGAAATTAAAAAAACTTTAACATGCACATCTAAAAATGTGGTATATGTCATTCAATGTGACAAATGTAAGGAGGAATATATTGGCTCAACAAAGCAACTAAACCACAGAATTTCTCTTCATAAAAGTAATATAAAACTTCCACAAAACAGGATTCTTTTTGTTTCAAAACATATTTTTGATTGTAGTGATGGGATTTTTAAAGTAATGCCTATTTACCAAACAGACGATTACTCCATGATCACAATCAAAGAACAAATATTCATTGATAGATACAAACCTATGTTGAACAGAACATGAAAAACACCCACAATCCTATAAACATTTGACCACTTTATCTGATAAACAAAGCTTTTCCTGTAGATAGAATTGATAAGACCATGCATATTCACTATTTCTATTAGGTATAAGCAATAAGCAAATTTTCAGCAAGGAGTGCAAAATAATCTTATTAACGCATCCTGATTTTTATCAATGTATTTACCATTGCTTGTACTGTATTCAATGTTAATACAAATGTTACATTATTATTATCTGAAGAGGCTAACCTGATACTAGCCGAAACACGTGTCGTAATAAAGATGTGAAATTTTACATCGCCTTTGTTGTGGTGCTTTAACCTTTTTTCATATATTTAATATATATTTGATTTGTGGACTTTTCATTTCATGCATTAGAAGTAATCAATTTGTTCTTTGTATCATGTATAATCAGTCTTGCATCAAATTAAATACTATTTCATTCTGATCACGTGACTGTCATATTTTTTAACATATTAGACGGCTACAGGTAAATATCGGACAGTCAAAATTAATATCGGACTGTCCAAGGTAACTTTTGGATCGCACGAACAATGGGATGACGTAACATCAATGTTTTAAGCTGAAATATTTGATGAAAAGTAACATAACAAACAAAACATTTCAACTTCATTATAATCATGAACGTTTTTAGCGAATTGTTGCACAAAGTCGTCACCGTGTACACACTGAACTTCTTAAGTTTATAGTTTTTATGCTGTCATTAATATTTTGTGTTCATATTTCATGTATTGTATCTGATTTGATTAGTGGATAGCACTTTGTGTATTTTCCCTTGATGATTTTAGAGATTATTTTGTCAAATTTTCTTTATTATCTATAACACTCCTGCGTGTGTCTTCCGCTATGCTATCTATAGAGAATGCTTACTCGACATGTTTTCCAGTAACTATTAAATGAGTACCGTTTGTTCTCCGCTGTTGTTTGTGTTTGTTATACACTGTATTAAGATCGGGGTAGCCTACTTATCTTGATAGAAATTACTTCTGCATAAATATGACAGATGACTGCCCTTAATCTTAAACGATTGGCCATCGGTCTCGTTGTTTTATGTGGTGCCCTTGTTTGGCGTTTGTGGTATTCCCTGTCACTTTCGTGTCTCTCCCTGTGTATGTCTACTGCTTAGGTTTTTTGTGGTGGGTGTTTCAACAGGGTCTTGCTTGAGACACCCTGCTTTTTATAAATGGAATGAGAGTATATTTTAATCTAGAAGCAAATGGTATTGCGTGGCGCTCCGATTATGAGAATAATTATGAGAATAATATCATCCGATTTAGATGAAACTGATTTGAAATTTACAGTAACATATTTTTTAATTCATTTCTTTCAGATGTGGACTACAGGAAGATACCTGGCTTTAATTCCCATTTTGGTAGCAATTACCGTCAAAAGTAAAGTGACCTATACCCCATTAGATTGCGCAAAACCTGTTGAGACGTGTCCAATCAATCAAACGATATGGACCAGAATGAACAAGATATTGGCATGTAAAGCTTTTTCTAGATATGTATGCATGAGGGATTTCTACGGATTTCTCGTCCAGACGTGTATGGCCAATTTTACAATTGGAGCAAACACAAGTGAGAAAAAATACAGTATTGAATTTCTTTTATTTTTTAATTATTTTTAATGGAAAACGTATCAGCTTGTATCATATTCTAATATTTATTCATAATGGGTGTTTCATATACTGAGCTTAAATACCGTATATCTTTATATGGAGAGTAAGTGTCTTAATTTGTGTTTTGTTACGGGTATGCAACACACAGCAAGTGCAATTATCGTACATGATCATGAAATGCGACAAATGCACTTGCTGTGTATTGAATACCCGTAACAAACCACAAATAATGAAATTTATTTTATATATATGCACCAGAGTTGTCTGTGTCATTCTTTATTTCTGAAATCGCAGATTTCAAGGTAACAAGGTGACGTTGAATTTATGTCACCGTGGATAAAGATTGCAGGTTGTAACAGCCGTCGAGGCATGTTTCTTTATATCTTATGTATTGTGACGTCACAAGCGTTTTCATACGAAATACAAGCAATACCTTGCAATAGTTTCATCTCAGTGAATAACATTGGCTGCGCATAATTCTAACTTACTCCGGATACGCGTAATATTTTACGGAAACCAGAATACACTTTTCCCATCCTAACGAATGCGCAAGATTTTCCCGGGAATTCCTATTCTGGCTTTTAGACGCAATAGAAGTCGATGTGACACACATGTGCACAGGAAAACATCGAATGAGAAAAATGTGATTGCGAAGTGTGTAAAATTATCAAAACGGGTGAAATTAAGGATACGTAAGAATTTAGAAACTTCAAAGTAGTTACAGATGCGAAATGTACCGACAGAAATTAAAAACAGCTGACACTCGTTATCTCCAAGTCCAAGGGTCCATCGAGAATACTTCGAGATAAGCGGAGTTCGAGATAAACGTCAGGCAAATTTTTCGTGTAAATGCTTGGTTTGTATACTTGAAACAGACTTTTAAACGTCTCATAAAATACAGTTTCATTGCTATCAAAACAACAATATAAACTCGTTTCTAGTTTTATTTGACAATAAATGCAATAGATGATAATGAAAATGAACAGAACACATAAGTGTCAAAAATACAATACAAGTAACGTGCAATCCTAATGAACTGGGTCTCTGGAGCACTAATATGTCAACAAATACAGCACTTTAATGTTCCACAAACACAATTCACTCTCTCGGTCCCTCTGCTCCGTTCGTCCTCTTCACGTAATCGTTCATCGCTGTCTTGTGAGCGTAGACCAACATGGAGTTGAGATCGACTAGGGCTTGGTTCGCTCGATCTCCGCCATTGTGTGCGTCAAAAAAAGACCTCATGGTCTCAAAGGCATCCAGGGCATTGTAGATTGTTGGACGGATTGGTGGTTGCCCTGATTCCTCATTGTCAAACTCGTCGTTGTTGTCATTTCTGGCGGTCCCCTCGGTGATATCATCGTCACTGAGGTCAGCGCACGTCGGTAGATCATCGTCTGCAGCTACAAAGTCACTCCCTGAGACGCATGGAGCGACGTTCATGAGACTTGCCAGTGGTAAATCATCGTCTGGATCGTCGTCGTCATCATCATTGTTGGACTCGGCGACCTGGTTGGACTCAGCTACGGCAAATCATGCGTGTCTGTAGCAGTTGGCCATGGTCTTCAAGGTCACAGAACGCCAGGCTCGGTTTAGCATTCTTTGTACGTCCAGTATCGTCAGGGTGAAGTCGGAGTTTGCGGATTGTACGTTTCTGCTTTGATATCCGAAGGTAAAGCTTGTGGGTCAATTCTGTAAATATCTTCGACGTCATGCTTTTTAATGCTTTTGTAGTATGTTGGTAGGCGCTATACATTCTTGAAGCATTTGGGATTCGCAGACTTGCCGATTACCATTAAGGGAAGTTTCTCTGCGCAGCATAGTTAAGGCAGCATTCAAAAAACGTCAAATTATTTACCGCGAAATTATGTAACGTCAGCTGACGTCATAGACTCCGTGTCGTCAAGTACGGTAGCAACACAGTTTTGTATATTTATTCGATTGATATTCGGTAAATTCATATGTAAAAATTGCCAGTAATAAAAAGTTACATATCAGATTTAATAACTTGCACTTGCTGAGTCAATATACTTTTGAGAAGACCCCTAATCGATAGTTGTACTCTGTGACCCCCTGTGCGTTGTTATGGTACTCTGTGTTACTGAGGAGCTTGAGCAGCGATGACCAGGTGCGATCCCAAAGTTTACAGGGCGGGCAGAAAGAAAAGATGAAATAATGGTATGTATCCATTTAACAGACGTAAAATCAGACATGCTGTACAACGATAACATCCTAATAAATTGAATGATATCTGTCATGAACGATGAAATATTTGAAAAGGACAGAAATCGTTCATTTTTGCATCATGTGTACCTTGTTTATGCTCCACATTGTGTACTATGCAGTACTACTACACGTGTCATATGTATATGTACATTGTAATTACATCATATTGTATCGTCGCTATAATTACGTAGTAGTCATGGGTCATGCATCCAATTAAAAACAAAATATATTAATTCTATAAAATTCTACTAATGCAACTGTATTTCGTAAGTAAATATTACAATGGGGGGGGGGGGGGGGAGAGGTGGTGATGCCATGCCTGTGTAAATGTATGTTATATAAACTCATGAACTGAAAGTGAAAGAGAATTCAATAAACTACAGTAGTCAAAATCTTCACAGTGCAAGTGAAGTCACTGGTATATTGATGCATGATTTTTAATTTCAGATTGACGAAAGGTACATAGAAACCTTCTGATTGAAAACAAATGGTTTTTGCTATTGGATGTTGCAGTGCAGTGTAGATCTACCTTTTATGTGACATAACTGAAATGGGACTGTCTATAGTATCTAGAAGGTATATTTACTTTACTTAGACAATGAAAGAACCCATTTCGAATAAATGTTCAATTGTATGACTGTCAGTTTTGTATGTATAAATCTATACTGGTTTTTCGGAATAATGTCTTATAAAATCTATGATAAGAGTATTAAGACATGCTTACAGTATACATGTATAATTTACTATGTAACTTGCTACGATTTGTGTCCATTTTTTTCCTTTTCCTTAAGTTAGAAATTATGAAGCAAATAAAGGCAAACTCCAATACCAATAACTTGTAACAGCTGACTTGTAATCCTATTCTATGATATCAATTTTAGAGATAATCATTGTGCAATTTCTTTCATTTCAGAGACTTGTCCTTTTCAAAGAAGTAAAACTCATATTTTACCTGAACCCAAGGGAGAAGATGCCAAGCAACTGCATGGCTATTGTTAAATAAGACTTTTTATCTATTAAAGATAATTCATTATGAAATAAAAGTTTTCTTGTCATTTAAGAAAAAATACAAAAAGTAATTATGATCCTCTGAAGTCATGTATATTCTGAAGTGCCTTTTAAATTCCAGTATATTAGCTTTATATATATTATATATGGATGCATGCCGGACAAGATTGGAATCTGTCATATTTAAACAAAAGAAATAATTTCACTTGCTTGACCATTTACACATCAGAACTTTTGTTCAAGAATATCAGTGTATAAAAAATCTTGAGTTTAATCTGATATACATGTAGCAGTATTTTTTTTTTTCAAAATAGTACTTCAGAATGAGGCTGCAAACTGAAGTTGTCATAGCAACTCGTCCGTCTTCTTACTGAATGTGTGAAACTAGATTTTTAAAAAGGACTCGATGATTCTGGATCATGTAAGGTCTGTGGGAAAGAAGATCAGACATGCACATACAGCCTCAAGATATCAATCTGAAAACAACGCTCTGAAAATGCCTCCCCCCCCTTGATCTACGTGAATTCTTCCTATTTAGAAGTAACAATGGTCTGATGGCCAGTTTGTACAGTAAATTTGATTGGTCTGTATACAGCAATCAAAAAAATACATAAACCAATTTGTCTATACGAAATTCGAGCGTCAAAATCATAAAAAAAACCTGTGTAACATACATGAATATCATTTTGAATTATGCCTCCTTCATGAAACAGAATAGAATTCTCACATTTTATAATTTTGCATGTATCTATAGAAAGTTTCAAGGTCAAAGACTACCTGGTTTTGCAGTTACCGTCTAAAATACAAAGGAGGTTAACCCATCCCGACATGAAAAGAAATATACACAAAGTACCTGTATAATGCATTAAAGATGATACCTTCAGGGTTATTTATTTATTTTATTATTGTCTACATGACATTGCTTCGGTCTTTCGGTCTTTTGGAACTTAAATCACTAAAGACCGAATGTTCATAAGACTTCAAAAGTCAATTTCAAAAACTGAAAAATTTTGTACTTAGATTCTTTGAGTTTAAAGATAAAAAATCCCCTTGGAAATAATTTAGCGCTCCTTTGCTCAAATCAGCACATCACGTGTTTATACATATGAGACATAAAAAGATTTTTTAATGTCAGGCAATTGAAATCAAAGCACTTTTCCCACAACTTCACCTCCCTTTCTCGCCCCTCTTCCCCTCCCCCTTAAAAATTAACCTTGGGCCGAGTTAATAAATAATATTTCCATTACAGAGGAATCCCCATGTTAAGCGTCCGTTAGGCAAACGGATTTATAAACTATAATTCTGGTTGCCTACTATGACGTCACGCTTTAGTTTTGAAAGTACGGAGAATTTACCAACGTTCAGATACTTTTAACGTACTAACATGCAATAGGCTCATTATTAATGCTAAACGAGTAGTCTGATATTTAGTACAATTGGAGAGGTTTCGGGGGGACTCAAGATCTGGTACTGGGACCACAGGGATTTATCGCGCTTCCCGTTTGCTTGATATGTTATGTTTTAACCTAAAGTGCATCAAGCAACCGGGAAGCGCGATAAATTCCTTGATTAGGTGATTTTTCCAAAGAATAGAGGTTTTCCCATGAACGCATTGTAACAAAAATGTGTAAGTAGTTAAATAAATTATAAATATTGGCGTTATTCTTTTTTTAAGTTAATAAAAATAGAGCGGATGTCATTTCAAGGATGACAACCAAATAATAATGTATTTTCATTAGTTCACGAAAAAAAAAAAGAATAATACCTTATAAAATATGCGATATATAAGCCCTCTTCTCCTGCTATTGATCAAAACGATGAATATGTTGATCTTTTACAGGTTCGCTTTAAAGTATATAAACTTGCGTATGTATGAATGGAAATCGATATTGCAATTGTGTTCTCTGAAAAAAATATAAAGGATGTACATAATAAGCACTGACATCCGGGCAATAAATTAATGAATTTTGCTCCATTTTCGGTGTGATACTTTGACATACGACCTTATTCATCGTTGCATAAATTTCATTTAAAATGAGTAACGTTGAGAGACTCCATTATTGCAGGGATTTTGTGGACTCACTAGTAAATGTTTCGGTGTTATTGAAGATATTTGCCACCATTGCCATTGAATTTTGGCAGTTTCTTTGCGGGTGGACCGAGATTGTATGACCTTTGCTTAATTACAGATGTTCACTGTAGATTTATGTGATGTACTAGCTTGCATGCATATTGTTCATGAAATAAAGTGTTCTCTGTTTACATTATGTATAAATCCAGCTCTTTTGCTACATGTACAAAGTTAAACATTGATTATACATTTCGCACAATATTCATTCAATGTGTCTGTATAACGCTTATACAAATACGGAGTGAATTTTTATCTATATATCGACACTAACGCCGAGCGCCGCTACCTTAGGCCTCGGTATTAAAATATTACGTCGCCAATTTCATGAACTTGAGAAAATGTCGTCTATTTGAAAATAAACTAGATAATGAAATGGTAATTTATTTAATTCACAAGAAATGACTGTAATAATTTTTCTGTCTATCGGTGTATTATAGACACAAACCGATGCACAGACAAAACTAGATATTTTGTGCATAATCGGATTTTTTTTTTGTCGATAGACAGAAAAAAAATATTATGTACAGTCACTTTTTGAATATTTTCGTTTTAGTCGCATTGTCTGAAAAGTAAATAAACGAAAGAGTAAATTTTGTTTGATAATCTTTATGGCTTAACAGAGGTAAAATCTTCTTCAAAAGTCATATTTCGCAGTTTAAAAAGTCATTTGACGGTAAGAGTTACGTGCTCTTGATTAGCGTCGTTTAAACGTTTGAATTTCTTACAGAAAGAGTATCATAGTCAATTACTGATAGAAATAGTAAAAGCACCCACTGTTACTGACAATAAATTGTAAAAAGGCTGTTACTGTTAGAAACTGCGATAATTTCCCTACTAGAAAAGTGCTACCAGACCTTTGGCATGGACTTGGTTATTGTCCATGAAATGCAAATACGATAAAAAATTACTTTTTTGGTTGTGTTGCACTGAATTTTCCCTAAAATAAACTGTATAGGTAATTAATTCATACGGTCTGTTAGCACTTTTATTTGAAAGCATGAAACGGCGAATCGATTGGTATAAAAATTATGAAAAATTAATACGTGCAACAGGGGGTGCTTTTGCAAAGAATGTAGCGTATCGACGCGAAGCTATTTTTAGCAGTTTGACAGCTTGGGTCACGTGACATGTGCGATGAAAAATATGGACTGCATTTTATGACATCATATAATTAGAAATTTATGAAAATTATTTTAGATTTAAGCAAAGGTGAAATGAAAAATATGCTGCTAAATCAGGAACGCAATTTTACCGCAAAAATGGCCGAGATTAGCCTTAACTATGCTGCGTGTGCCAGACTTATTGGCGGCCACCATCATTTTTAGGCGCTCTTTGCTTTGTTTACCACCATGAGAACTGACAGACTTGAACTCTAGCGTTTTGTCTGGCATACGTTTATAGAATATGCCTGTCTCGTTAGCGTTGAAAACGTCTGATGCGGAGAAGTCATTAAGGATAGTGGCAGGCTTACTTTTCCAATCTGACAATGCTTCCAAATCGGTCGCAACGTCATTCGATTCGCCCCATACCCTTTTAAAGACTATGACGTGCCTGGCTTTCAATAGCTCTAACCAACCAACGGAACAGTCGAACTCTGAGCCTGGAGCTCCAAGTTTGAGTGCGAAGACCCTGGCATTCTCTTGCATCATCTCCCCTGAGACTGTCACGTTATGGGTTCTGGCATTTGCAAACCATTTTAAGAGTGCGTCCTCTACTTCAGGTCAAGTTTCCTGAAGTCGATGACGCTCTCTTAAAATGGTTTGCAAATTTCAGAACCCATAACGTGACAGTCTCGGGGGAGATGATGCATTGAGGCACAACATTACCGGTCGTAACCTTCTCTTTAATAGAGTCGGCGTTTTTCAGCCATGTTAAGAGCGTTGGAGCAGATATGGAAAACTTTTCAGCGACCTGTTTCTTCGTCAAAGACCCCTCTCAACCTCCATGATGGCATCGTACTTTGTCTCATAAGTCTTTAGATAAAGCTTTCTCTTCGTGCCCTTCTTCTGCGCTGTAGGATCCGATGATACAGTTATCCCCCAAGGATGAGACCTGGGTCTTTCACTGGATTGCTCACCTAGGCTGCCCACAGGATTCTGGAATTATGTCATTCTTCTGAAGTTGTTGAGTCTATGATACTTTCTCTAAACTTACTCTCATATTTAAAGAATATCTAACCCGATTGTTTGCTAATAGAACGAAAAGCATTGGTGGAAGGAATATGGGCGCTTACTTATCTTAATTACATTTAATTAATCTTACATTATTATCAGATTATTAACTTTTTACATAAGAAATATTTTTTTAATTCATCACAGTTTTTAAATTGATTTTTAATTTATTTCCCCAAATTAAGCGTTATCTCTACAATTATGCTATTGCATTATCTAATAAGATGAGCACACGTTCATAATTCTGACGAAGTAGTCACTTATCTAATTAACCGTTATATCTGCCAATTAACCTGTCTAATTAGCAAGGGCGGCCTCACCTGCGTTGCCTAATGGTTTGCTTGCAAAATTTACTGCTCCGGGCCACGCTGATTATTTTCGACTTCTACACAACGAATGCGAAATCTCACTGAAAAATAAAGATTTGGACTTCGAAATTACTTCGAAATAAGCGGAATTTCGAGATAACCGATTTCGAGTTATACGAAGTAAAAATTGTATAATATAAAGGGAATATGAAGGGGAAGCTGGACTACGACTTAAGCAGAATTTCGAGATAACCGAGTTTCAGATAACGCGTGTCAGCTTTATACGCGTTAATTTGTGATGAATGTGCGAAGACAGTATATTTAGGTGAAACCGAACGAACGCCAAAGGTGATGACCGAGAAATATAGACGTGACATAAAAGAAGGGAGGAGATCTCCAACAAGACCCCGTTGCAGCATCAACAGCAAAACTCCAAAACACCCGATGCAAAAACACAAAAGACGAGTACAGCACGAGACGAAAAAGAGACACACGCCATGCAAACATCAAACACAAAAGACTACATATAAACATATACAGGGGCCCTGTCTTCTCTAAAGAGGTTTGGACAAGGCCCGTCATTGAGTCCCGTCGTCACAGTCAGTTAGAGTGCAAGTCTCAAGGATGCGTGGTACAAGACTGTAGATTGGTCAAGTACCAAGCGTAGTGTCCGTCTGGTGACATTAGGATCATATCCACGGTATAAAAGGCGTTTGATGATTCTGACGCATTTTCGATGGTTATGCTGCCTACCTCTGATCCTTTTTATTTTGTTTACCATATCACCATAAAAGACAGGTTGTGTAATACCCATAGTAATGTACTCTGTTGCATGTATAGATCCGAATTTTAAAAGAAGTTGACTGTAATTTTTGTAAAATTTCCAGAAAGTCTTAACTAGTTTATGAAAGCGGAAACCTTGACCTAAAATTTTTTTGGTCATTTGTAAATTTCTACTGTGAAAATCCAAAATATCAGTACATGCTCTAGCGTACCGGATGAGCTGTGATATGTAAATGCCGTATGACGGTAATCTTGGAACATCACCGACAAGCCAGGGGAAATTTACTATGTTGAATCCAAAATCATCCCTTTTGTCATTTACACTTGTATGAATCTTTCCGTTTACAGTTTTGATATTATGTCCAAAAACGGTGTTTCTGTATTTGAAAGGTTTGCCTTGTTAAGTGTTAATTCTTGTAGATAAATTTCATTCTGAAAGTTCAAACGCAGGATTGCCAATGGTTAGAATATCATCCAGATACCTAGCAGTATTATTGAAACATTTCAGCTCATCACATTTTCTTCGCTTTTAAAGATTTTGGATAGATTCTTTTTCATAAGTGTATAAAAATAAATCTGCAACAAGAGGCGCACAGTTAGATAATGTTGTCCAAGAGGAAGGACAAGGCATTACACAGGTCACTACATGTCCATGACTAGTATGATTTGTAGTCTGTCGAGTAAAAGAAACCCTTCGATTCAGATGTACAAATGTAAGTTTTTCGCTCTCGATCAAAACACCTTTTAATGATATTAGATAATCGATCATTAATTTTGTTATGAGGAAGTGTGGTGTACATATTAGAGAAGTCCTATGAAGAATTGGCTTGGAAATTTCCAGATTTCATTTTGTCAATCACATCCCCTGAATTCTTAATAGACCAAAATAAATTTACATCGTTCCTGTTTAGAACCGTTTCACAATATCTAGTTATGTGTTCTTTAATTGCAGTAAGTGCTGACGTCAGATTTCTAGACAAAATTGTAGTGGAGCAGTTATTAGAATAACATAAATCGAAATTTTTGTAAAGAGACTTGTGCAGTTTCGGTATGCAATATAGTGTTGGAAGATCCAATTTAGAAATAGAGATATTGAATGAAGACAGTTCACTGTTATGCTTGTTTAAAATGTTAGATGCACTTTCATTGCTTTTGATATATGTATTAGTAGACGAAAGTTCCGAAACCAAAGATGATATGTAGTAGCGTTTTCAGATGATAATGGTGTTGTTGGCTGCTTTATCAGCTGGTGCAAAGACATACTTTTCATGTAATTTACTTAGTTTGGATTTGAAATTTCTTTCTGATTTGGAACGTGGATGAGGGTTTTTATGGAACGTATCTATTCGAATATCCGTTATACCTAAAATGAGGTTTTCCAGTCATTCAGAGCATGCGGTTCGACTATAAAGTACCAACGAGATAAACCGATAATGGAACATTCAAAAGATCATAATGAACGTGATCTACGAGTGTACGTGATGTATAGGACTACGCGTGAAGATAAAAATTACAGACTTATCGTCGAAGAAAACTGGATAAAAAAATCTTGAAACTAGAACACCAAATGGCTGTAACATTAAAACGAATCTCTGATTAATTGCAAATCATTATTTTAATATCAAAGGAGTACACACAGGGAAAGACAGGCGCAACTGTGCGCGGTTGTTTTTTTTTTAATTATATAATAAGACAAACCTATAATTATATAACATATTCCGATTGACTTTACTAAGCATGTTCGTAATATGACGTATCCCTTGTTTATGTATGTTCCCCTTGTCTGCTATCATCTCCTTTTTCTTCTAGAGCTCAATAAGTATGTATGTTTGTCTGTGACATGGTCTGTATGGGTATCCTTGCAGGCATTGCATTTGTACTTCTCATTTAAGAACAGATATATTTACAGCATGGACCAGACATGTCCTTTTCGGGAACTTAACCCTCGTCGGTGATCCTCAATCTAAACAATATAATATGGCCAAAAAGTGTGATAGACATTATTTCCAAAAATGTACTAAAAATCGTTGCAGGAAGGGTGGGATATGATGCTACAGGACCCTCGTTTTAGACATATCAAGAAATTTTGATAAAAGAAAATATACACATTTAAATATATGAATAAATTATGATTTAAAAGCATCTTCTGATACATCGTTCATTATAACAAAGGATAAAGCGAAATGCATGCATGTGTCACGAATATTATGACGTCATAAAATAGGTTGATTTCATTTAGTCATATTGTATACTTTTTCGCTTTTACACTTAAGAAAGGCCAAGGGGCCGAACATTTTTGTAAACGACTGTTTGTGTTTTATTTATATCGCCCTTTCCCTCTGGAATAAATATTTCAATTTACTTCACATTTACGTTTTAATGATAAGAGAAAGGACATTCAGATGTCACATGGACATTAAGAGGATCACTGAAGAGGGTTTAGTACCCGAAACGTGCAGGTCTTGTCCATGCTGTAAATTTATATGCTCTAAAATGATGCTAATGAATGTGAAGGCGTAAAACATGTGCATTCCTTGTAACAATGACTTTTCATGGTTTTTTTTATCTGGTAACCATGACCTTAAAGTTGGAATTTTACGTTTTACTGAAAAAGAGCATTCGTGTTTCACAATAACATGTTTTCTTGATATAATACAAGTATAAGACTTTTATGAGGTCGATCTTGAATTATAGACCTGAAAATTTCAAAATGACCGAGGACGAGGCCGAGGTCAATATAACTTATTCAGGTCTGTAATTCCAGGTATTGACCAAAACAAAATGCTACCATTGATTTATTTATTTTTGTTTTCAAAATCAGCGCGCCAGTGCTTTGTATTACACACATTCTCTACTACGACGTCATGTGACCATAAAAAAGAAACAGCCGTGCTAAATAAAAATCCTTCAACGTTTTGTTACCATTGATAATACATGTACATTTTATTATTATTTCTATATCAGTAACATATTTCTATTGACTAAAAGCTCGTCACATGATATTTTGTAAAATCTCGTATAAATTAATTAGTAGTAAGAAAAAAGTGAAGAACTTCTCATATAGCAAGCTTCTTTCCTTTTAAAGATCACATGACGTCATAATGGCGAATGATTGCCATGCAATCAATTAGCGCGCTGAAAACTAAAAAGAAAGAAAAGAAAACAAGTGTAGCACTCTGAATCGGTCAATACCTAATATAATGGACTCGAAGAAATCATGTTGACCTCGTCCTCGGTCATATGATTTGTTAAGTGCTACACGTATCATTGAATGTAATCTATATGAGTTTAAAATTTACAGAATATCACGTGACGCACTTTTAGCGAAAATTATTGAACATTAATAACTACAACATTAAATATCCGATAGTCCAAATTTGTCATAGATCAGTAGGTATGGGCACCCACAGAACCTCGATTTTAAGATACAATTCTTTCTAGTTTGAAACATTATGGTAACGCTTTATTAAGAACAAATCACTGATTTTGTCAAATAAAACGGAGCTTCCACCTTCTTTATTTCTTAATCATTTTTTCACCTCGATAGATTAGAGTTAGATTACCAAAGGAAAAAAATTAAAACGATGAAAACAGTAATGCATTCTAAACGATTTTACCCATACAAAAAAATTAGGTGAATCTCCCTCTCTTACACCTTAGTGCTCATGATCTAAAGAAATGAATTTAACCGCACAAACACGCACAAAAAAACCCGTCCAAACACTCCCCATCCCCCTCATCAGAATTTTGCACTTTAGTTATGAAATATTCAGTCAATATATTTTGGTTTATTTCGTTAAATTCCTTTTTTCACAATGTTGCAATAAAAGTGTAAGCATTTATATGTTGACACAAAGAATTATTGGACATAAACTTCAAAGATATCAACGGATCAAATAATCATTATGTGATTGCAGAGCTTCCTTGACTATTATCATTGCTCTACATCAATGAAATATTTTCAATATTATAAATTTGTCATAGGACATTACCGATTTTGTACATTTTACCCCCTAAAAAGTCGGTAAGCATCGCGTGTCGAGAGCGGTTCAATTGTTCAAAAAGCCCTCATTATCCAAGCGAACTAAACATGAAATTCACTATTATCTTCATTATAATACAAACAATGAAGTTTTAAATAAGATTTTAACTTAAATTTGACAAAATTCTCGTGCGTGTTTCGGTATACAATATTGACTGAACCCAACATGTTGAACAATGTCACCATAGAAAACACTTTCAAAAGGCTTGACCTAAGATCACTTTAATAACCAAGCAATGACATGTATCGCAAGGCATGACCAACGCTGCGTATCTGATTACCCGATTAATCTGCCGGTAACTATCGTTATGAAAACATGTCCACGTAGATTTCTCCAGGTACATTGTAACAAGTACATGTAATTGCTATGAAGACACGTTCGTGTAAATGCACAATAGTCGCTTATATCGTCAGGACTAATGGGACAGAATAACATATGATCCGTTGGATCATTTCCGAGGACTTCATATATAGAATCGTTGAGCCAAGTTATTTCACCTTGAACTTGACCTTGGCCTTGACTCAAGGTCAAATTCTCATTTTCAAGGTCGCAAGAAACTTTTGCCTATGAAACAAAGACTGTTTGACCTTGAGAGTTCAAACTTTACACAAATACTCCTTGCATCAAGCCCTTTCACCTTAACCCAAGGTCATTTGTTCGATGTCAAGGTCACAACAGACTTTGATTGATGAAATATTGGGCTTTGATCAGGTTAAGATCAATCTTTATGAGAATAACCTCAATTCTTATATTTTATCTATGATCTTGGTTCAATGTCAAAATAATTATTTTCAATGTCATAAAAAACAATTTTTTTCTTGTAAAATTCAAAGGTTTTGTCCTACACTATTTATTCTTCACACAAGTAGTCCTTCGTATTTGAACATAAGATGGTATAATATAAGAAACATAACTCTTTTACTCCCTATCTCTCTGTTCTTCCTTTTTTTCTTAGTAGCCTTACTTGTCTGTATTTTGATGCTATAAAACAAAGGAGGGGATCTCCAACAACACCAGGTTGTACATGTAGCACCCACAGCAAAACCCCAAAACACCAAATGCAAAAACACAAAGCAGACAAGCACAGAAAGAGACGCGTAAGGGACAAGGAACGTCAACGCACAATACAGAAACATCAAACACAAAGGACTACACATAAACCAACGAGACCAATGGGCAACCGGTGCCGACTTAGGACGGCCATCTGCCACGGAAATAGCAGAAGGTATGGTTACCCTGGATTACGTGCGCACAACCATCCCACTTATCCGATTACCCAGAGGTCTCGAAGAACGTACAATTGTGGTGTAAAACAACCTCCTCACTGTCAGATGACCACACACAAACAAGACAGCAAAACGCAGGGGCCCAAGCAACACAGATGAATATGTAAATGGATATAAAAAGAGGGCGTACGTAATACAATCCATGCTCTGAAGCCGCGAGCTCATGTTTGTTATCACCCGAAGAGTCTGACTGACATTCAGAGAGGACAGGTGGTCGGGGCCCTGTCTTCTCTAAAGAGGTTTGGACAGGGCCCGTCATGGAGTCCCGTCGTCACAGTCAGTCAGAGTGCAAGTTTTAAGAATGGGCTTGTACAAGACTGTAGATTGGTCAAGTGCCAAGCCCAGTGTCCGTCTGGTGACATTTGGAGCATACCCATGGTATAAAAGGCGTTTGATGATTCTGACGCATTTCGATAGTGATGTTGTCTATCTTTGATCCTTCTTATCTTGTTAATAATGTCACCATAAAATACAGGTTGTGAAATACCCAAAGTAATATACTCTGTTGCCTGTATTGGTCCGAATTTCAGAAGAAGTTGACAATAATTTTTGTAAAATTTCCAGAATGTCTTTACTAGTTTATGAAAGCGAAAAACTTGTCCTAAAAGTTTCTTGGTAATTTGTAAATTTCTACTATGAAAATCCAAAACATCAGTACATGCTATAGCATACCGGATGAGCTGTGAAATATAGATACCATAGGACGGTAATCTAGGAACATCACCGTCAAGCCAGGGGAAATTTACTATGTTAAATCCAAAATCATCTCTTTTGTCATACACGCTTGTATGGATCTCTCCATTAACAATTTTGATATCTAGGTCCAAAAATGGTGTTTCTGTGTTTGAAACGTTTGCCTTGTTTAGAATCAATTCTTGTGGATAAATAACA
Organism: Pinctada fucata; assembly: GCA_028142955.1. NCBI lineage: Eukaryota > Metazoa > Mollusca > Bivalvia > Pterioida > Pteriidae > Pinctada > Pinctada fucata. The sequence continues at coordinate 47,828,150 of AP027111.1, read as the reverse complement.
TTTTCATATTTCTCAAAAACAGGATTGTCGATAGTAAGAATATCATCCAGGTACCTAGAAGTACCAATGAAACATTTCACATCATCATTTTTTCTTTGTTTTTGAAGATTTTGGATAAATTCCTTTTCATACGTGTATAAAAATAAATCTGCAACAAGAAGCGCACAATTAGTACCCATTGGAATCCCTACAACCTGCTTGTAGAGTTTCTCACCAAATCTTACATAAATATTGTCCAAAAGGAAGGACAAGGCAATACACAGGTCACCACATGTCCATGATTTGTATGATTTGTAATCTGTGGCGGAAAAGAAACCCTTTGATTCAGAAGTACAAATACAGTCAAACCTGTCTTAAAGTGACCCTCTTTTTAGCGACTTCCTGCTTTATGTGACCTTTTTATTCCTCCCGAGCAATTTTCCTATCAAATAAACCTGTATATAGCGATAACCTGTCAAACGCGACAACGACCATGATTTTTCTGTCCCGTACCCAAATCTGAACCTGTATATTACGACTTTTAGTGTTGTAAAGGACCCAAACAACATAATATTTTACATTATATCTCTTCATCAGTGGCTTTCATAATTAGTTCTTCTGTGATAGATAAAATCTAATGTGATTTTATATGTGCAACACGATTCATCAATAAATACACGAATTGATATATGCAGTGATTCATTTTATGGTATTGCTCTTATACTACGAAAATTTTGTTGGTCAAAGTCAGATCAGCTTGAACCTGTATTCAGTGACCACCTGTCTTAAGTGACCTATTTTATATCGGCCCTTGCAAAGTCACATAAGACAGGTTTGACTGTATAAGTTTTCCCCTCTCGATCAAAACACCATTTAATGAGTTTGGACAGTCGATCATTTATTTTGTCGTGGGGAAGCGTGGTGTACATATTAGAGAAGTCGTATGAAGATATCGTATTTGCTTCAAAATTTCTTGCTTTCATTTTGTCAATCACATCCCCTGAATTTTTTAATAGACCAAAAGAAGTTTACGCCGTTCCTGTTCATGACAGTTTCACAGTATTTTGCCACGTGTTCCTTTATAGCCGTGAGTGCTGACGTCAGATTTCTAGACAAAATTGTTGTTCAGCAGTTGCTAGAATTAGCAATGTATCGAAACTTGTAAGGAGACTTGTGAAGTTTTGGTATACAGTATATTGTAGGGAGATCCAATTTAGAAATAGGGATGTTGAAAGAAGAAATTTCACTGTTTGTTCAAAATATTGGGAACACTTTCGTTGCTTTCGATATAAGTATTAGTAGAGAAAAAATTCCGAAACTAAAGTAGATATGTAGTAGCGTTTTCAAATAATTATCGTGTTGTTGTCTGCAGGCGCGAAGACATATTTTTCATGTAAATTACATAACTTGGATTTGAAATATCTTTCAGATTTAGAAATTTGATTTTCAAAAAGTTGAGGATTTTTGTGGTAGTTATCTATTCGAATATCGGTAATATCCAAAATGAGGTTTTTCCAGTCATTCAGAGCATGCGATTCGACTCCTTCCGATTTACACCATCGTTTGGTATAGTTATCTAAAGCTTCCTTTAGCACTTCGCGACATTTAATAAAATTTATCTTGGATGGGATTCTATACTTAGGTCCTTTCTTAAGAAGACCACGGAGCTGCCTGTCTTTGATAATTGAAAAGTCACCTGTAATAATATGACCAGCTGGTTTATATAGATATGCAGACGTTGCACATTCTCAAGAAGCAGGACATGATTCAAGTATTTTAGGATCTTGTGTAACTTTGATGTAGTTAAAAACGAAATTTCGAATAGGTCTCTTATATTTGTAACAAATAAGAGGAAGTCTAAATTTTCAAAATATTGAGGAATGCACTTTGTACGCGATGATCCCGAAAAATATTAGAGATGTTTAGAAGATCAAATCCTTTGTTAATAAATGGAATTTTTATGAATCGTCTTTTAGGGGAGGTGTTTTTAACCAAAGGATATAGTTTATTTTGTGCGAATGCAACAATGATATTTAGCCTGAATCAATCAGTGTTTCTTAAGAATGCAACCAGTGCTTCATCCAAGATAGATTTAAATTGAACTGCTGGAACTGAAGAGAGAGCATGTAGCAGTTCATGTCTGCCGCCGTTGCGTGCAATGATCAGTAGATCTTTGAGGGTACGATGTACTCTAGCTCTTTTTCTGAGTTTTTTGTTTCGCCTTTTACCGTGAGACATATGCTTCCTTTTAGTGTTAGGGCGGATTGAAAAAAACATTAATATTTGAAGAGGTCGAAGAAATGTTTCATTGTCCATAAATCTGATCGTTTAGACGAAGGGGGTACGCAGTTTGCAGTTATTTTGTCATAGTCATTTCTATTTATAGAAAAGTTCTCATTTCAAAAATCATTTTGCACTTTTTGTTTTTATATTATAATTCTAAAGGATTAAAAATTGATAGATCGTGGATTTAAATGCTTTCATAAACATTAAATGTATTTATCATTTTTCCTTCTATTTTGTATATATGTGAATAAGAGTCCCAAGTTAGACCTAAGCTCTTTTGATTCATTGCTGAGGTGAATAAGGTACTTAAGAAACTATTCATTTTTCCATCTTCTATATTCTGATTTTAACATTTCAGTTCCAAGGAAAATCTAATAAAGGAGGAATACGCCTGTTGCTTGCAACAGTAGCCATCTAGTTCTATTGCCATAATTGAGATAAATATTGTCTATCTCCTACCATTTCTGTAAAAATGCGAATTTCAGTAAAATAGAATTTTAACCCAAAATCTAACTGGAATGAATCATTGATATTTAATAGGTAGAAATTGCATGTATGACCCAAGGTACACAGTGATATTGTTTTAAAACCCGGTATTCAAACTAAGCTCATCCCTGTAAACGAAAATCTGACTTAACTCTTGCAATTGTTGAAAACGCAAGAAAAAGAGTGAGAAAATCTTTACTTTAAAATTAGGCCTACTTTTGGAAAAAAAAACGTTCTCATGCGACAAGGAAAATTTGACAAACAGACTGATATATGTCACAATTGCACACACAGTTGAAATATATCTGTATTGTATCAACAAAAACAAGAAGGTCAGCATATCTAATGAAATATCTCCATTTCAAGTGCGGGAGGCATTGTAAAATGCATAATGGGCGGCCCTGTCAAAATACGCCATACTATATAGTTATTAATTAGTGTTTTCCATATTGGCCTAGTTATTGCGCTGAGGTCTGTCTTATGGCCAATATGACAGACCGAGGCGCAATAAATAGGTCAATATGGAAACACTAATTAATGAGGGTATTGATAATTTACTCGACCATTATGTCACAGAACTAAGCCAAAACTGCAGATAACTAGGAAATCGCTTATTAATCAGTGTATTCCTTTATCAACAACACCACAATGCTTTTCTCGTCTATTTTCTTTTACAGCAACAGCGCCATCTTGCTTTCATCGCTTGAACTTCGCATTTATCACGTGACTTTAATATTGACCGAGGTTTTCAATATTGGCGTACTTTTGTCGATATTGGCTTAGTTGTGCCGATATTGACTTAGTTTGCATTCTTGTTTTGTTTGAGCAGAAAATTTCGTATAAGACCAATAAAACTAAAGCTAATTAATAATAGTATTTAATAAAGCACATTAATTAATGATCATGATGATGTTACATATCTTTTCTACCTATGTTTACAAATTTAATATCATTTTACTCTATTAGTCAACACTGAATGGTAACAAAGAAATAAATAAAATAACAAAAATAAACAAAGAAAGAAAGAAGACAAATACATGCAAATACCAAGTCCACGTTTCATTAAACAATGTTAAATAAGTCATTTTACAACATAATTCGTAAATATTTTTTCGGTAAAATTGAAGACAGCGTTATCCATATAGTTTGAGAGAAGAATTTTTGTAATGTGAAATATTTTGGATGATACAAACAAAAAATACGGAAATGTTCCATCTCTTTACCTTCATGAAGAAAATTTCAAACCAATTTTTCTGCACCAGACACGTGTTTCGAGTATCAAATTCTCGTCAGTGATGCTTCCAGTAGAGCCACCACAATTCATTTCAGTAGCGCCCTCTTTTATTTTTTGAATCAAGATTTGTATATTTTTACAGAGAGTGCGCGACTCAAAAGTTCCTGTAGAATTGATTCAGTAGATACCCAAATAAAAGATATGTTCAAAATAGCATTGGAGGGATGGTGATAAGATGTTAACCTCCTTTGATTTCGACGAGAGATTTGAATTGAATGACAAGTTTTCGAGATAGCAAAATGATACTTCTGATGTCAAATTGATAAAGTGCCAAACATGCAAAAGGAAGCTTCTTTCAGGCGATAGAGCTGGGAAGAAGTAATTAATACACTTCTAAACATCAAGTCATGGGAAACGATTTTAACTGCTCCACACTGCAACAAGAAATAAGTGTTTATAATAACAATACGGAAGTGATCCAACTCTATACCTTCATGAAGAAAATTTGAAACCAATTTTTCTGCAACAGACACCTGCTTCGAAAAACAAAAACTCTCAAATTGTCGTTGCAGTTTTTTACACTGGGTAAAGGCCAAGGTGCCGAGAATTTGAGTGTTTGTAATTTAATTTGGATTTTATTTCTTATATGGTCTTCCTCGTGCAAATGTTCAACGTGTTCAATTTTACCTTCCTCGTGCAATTCAGTAGTTGATAAATATATAAATGGTTTTTAATATATTTGACGGGAGGGTCACTTTCAAAAAAGAAAGTGTTAAACAAAACATTTGATAAATATTACCCCATCGGTGTTTTTAAGTTACAATTTTTACATGATTCAACTTTGATGAAGAGATGGGTTATCTTGACTTGAGAAGAGAAATAGTAGACGATGAATTTAGAATTATAAAAAAGCATAATCAAATTTGGTTAACATCATACAATATAAAAAAATCTAAAGGAAGTTGTATATTCAAAAGCAGTTCATTTAGATGATTGTCACCTTTTACACTGAAGATGCTTTGTTTTCGATACATGCATTTACCAATAGTTTTTTATCCATATTTAAATTATTGAAATATGCATGAGTTCACATATTAAATTTACTTACAGAATTTTAAATATCTAAAAGGTGTCATATATGTTAAATGATCATCATTTTGTTCTATTTACGCAGGAATAAGTTAACGCTAACCGAAATGATAATTTTAGTATTTAAATCTTAGGTGACTGTCCAGTTCTGTTCGACTGCGTTTATGGCAAACCACACTTAGGAACAAAGGAAAAAACATACCCTTGTCCGGAAGAGGTGACAGGATGTCCACCAAAGCATCATGATGGATATAGCATATACGAGCTTTATAAATGTAAGTTAAATATATATTCCTTTCTTAAAAAAACCCCCAAGAATATCACTCTTAACCTTTAGTTTCTTTAGTAAAGCAGAACATCCAGTTTCTTTAGTATTGCATGATATCACTACATCGGGAAAATTGTTTTAAAACATTAGTTATGCATTGTAGCCAAAAGAAAATATATATCTATTTTTCTATAAAGCACAAAAAGGTCGGCTGTTTATTTTTACGTTTATCTACTGGATACACATCAGTGTAATTTTTGTTTGTTTTATCCAAGATATCACATCTCTAATGTTACAATTGTCAATATTGAAATATATATTTTCTATAGTACCAATTTTATTGTACTAGAGACGTGTTTTGGGCATTGAATCCTCGTCAGCAGCACTTCATGTCAAACAGTTTAAATAAAGCCAAAGTGAATTCTCCTGGCGCCATCTACAATATAGACTTTCAATTTCCTCTTGCCAAAATTAGCGGCTCCAAATTTTGTGTAGGGTTTATTCAGAAGCGTATTTGAGTGAAAAAATATGGCCAAAAATCGTTGAAGGGAAGGCCCAAGGAGCTGAACTCTAAACATGACAAAAAAATATGCTGAAACCCAGCTAAGGACAGAGCAATGCAATGACGGAGATACCCCTTAGTTTTAGAAATTTATGTATAATTTCTAAAACGTGGGTCCTGTAGCATTATATCCCACTCATTCTGCTACGTCTTTTGGTACATTTTTGGACAAAATTATTTTCATACTTTTTGGCCATATAACATTGTTTAGACTTAGGATCACTGACGAGGGTTTAGTACCCGAAACGTGCATGTCTGGTCCATGCTGTAAATTTATCATGTTTTATATGACGCTATTGAATAAAAAGACGTTTAACATTTGAACTACTTGGTGAGTGTCACTGCTGGTGGACCAAGAGTCCCCGAGGGCACATGTAGCCAAGTTCGATCAATTTCGGTTGATCTTCTGTCTCTTCAACGCATTTGAACTTTTCTGTTACAAAATTGCTTGAAATTTCTAAAACGTGGGTCCTGTAGCATCATATCCCACTCATTCTGCTACGTCTTTTGGTACATTTTTGGACATAATAATGTTCATACGCAGCACATTTAAGGCCTTCCATGACGTCATTAACAAAATTTGATGTCAGTTTTGATAGCTATTTTCAAGGAATTATTAAATTGTCTAAATAAGATGGAATGAAATAGTTTATGTATCAGTATAGGTGCTATATCATAATTTATCTGTTAATTATTGATATATGCTCCCCGAACGTCGGGTTGTCACGTGACACGTATATTTTCGTAGATCAAAATTGGTCATACAAAATCAGATGGCGCAAGGTGAAACCTTATCATTCAAAGAAAATATTGATACCATACTACAAAGGGGGGGTTTATTTACCTACTTCTTGCTGGGGAAATCTTTGATAAAGAACGACTACTTGAAAAATCGAGAAAAATATACCCATTTCATAAAAAATTACCGACACCGGCACGAATGGCAGAGAATTTAAAAGAAACTATAGAATGTAAACGTTTCCCCCAGTTGAATTATTGAAGAACACATATCACTAAAATGTGTGCCAAATTTCACTTTAATTTATGTACGGTAACATCTTGCGCCGTTGCAGTTTTTCTGACAGATCCAAATCGGTAGTTCGTTCCTTTACCAAATAAACGTTCTGCGGAATCAGATTTATTCAAGGGACATAATCGCATAGCTCTCTGTAAATATTCCGTTTTAATTTTTTAAATGTTAATTTGAATACACTTTTCATTTCATCATATGAAAAAAAATATCAAGCAATATTTATATAATCTGTTAAATTTCATTTCACTTTCTGTATATTAAGGGGTGAATCGCGGGAAAAAAGGGAAGGGGGGAGGGTGCGAGGGGGGCGCCACGCCGAGGTGTCGGTCGTGCCGGTTACCGTACTAACCCATGAACCCAATATACACGAAATTAACATGATGCTGCATAATATCGGACATGCATTAGAATTGCATGGATTGATTATATTAATTCGTTATATTTATTTTCAAACATTATACGTCCCTTTAATAATCATTACAGAAAAAAAAACTTGTTCGACTCATGACGCCTTTGACCGCAATGGGATCGATAACATACATAAATTCTTCACTTTTTATCCCAAAATTTCTTAAAAGTTATGGATTCTCTGTTTTCTTATTTTAAGAAAGGAGACCTTATCTACTATATACTTGTATAGTCCTATGCTCCAACAGGTAATTCTAGATCCAATATTATTTTTCTAGACATCGGAAGGCAGACAAACTATCAAAACAAAAGCAATTTACCCCCCCCCCTCCCCGCTCTTGGAGATTTGAGCATGAAGTCTAGTACAGATCAATTTTATGATATATGAATTTCCTTTATTATATATTCAAAGTAACATTTCTTCATCTGTAATGTGTGTGGTTGTTCAAAGTTATTATTCAAGCATTCACTCTTCAAGGCAAGGATCTGAAATAGAAAAAAAAAATATTGACTATATAAATCTACCTTTTTAAATCCAAACTGTATGCGACATAAATTACAAAGAATTCGCAGAACTTTATATATTTTCATTTCATGAATAGCTAAATAAGCCTGGTATGGCTATAGTTTTAGATTATTCACTATAGTCTATAGATAGTAAATGCATTTATTTCATTTAATTTAATTCTTTTTAAATCATTATAATGTTCCTAAATAGGCAAAACAAATGTTACTCTACACATAAATTAAAAAATTCTGTACCTGCAAAAATATCCAAAATAAACAGTACTGTATGGCTATGATACATGTGTTTCTGAAACTTTCACAGTATGTGACAATATTTCTTTTCATTCAGGAGCTGGTGTGAAATCCATTCTAAGTTAACATTCTGAAAAAAACAATAATTGGTATTTGAATATTTCGATATTTCGGTGCACATACTACTGCAAGAATAACTAACTGTACAAGTGTACTCGGATGCAAACATTTTTATAGGTACATGTTATGAAAACAACATATACATGGGCATGGGCACATTAGTATCCCATTCGCCCTTTTTTCCTCATCATTCAACTTTCGTACGAACTGATATCATAATCTACAAGTGTCTAAACTATTCACATAAAGTTTAGCTACTATTCAGCTTTGCAGTAACAGTGTAACTAAAGTAAAACGCGTTGAAATTATGTCACTTACACATACATTTCACATATGTCTCTTGGTATTCCAACGAGTTTCCTTTTATTTCTATGAATAAATTGATTCCATGATGCAATTGTACTAATTCTAAGATATTTCCTTCACACAGCACCAGTTATTGAAGTTTGATATCGCTTTTACTTACCAAAATCTGCTTTTTTTCGTTTTACCCGCTCTGTAAACTGTTGATTCGCACCTGTTCGTCACCTCAAGCTTCTAAGTTACGCAGATCACATTCTTTGGTGTAAGGGGTCACAGAGTGGAGATATAGATTAGGGGTCTTCTCAAAAGTATATTGACTCAGCGATGTGTCAGTGATGAAGTAATATGTTTTTTTTTTTTGGTATAAATGCAATTTTATCTAGTAAATAAAGGAATCAACGATAACGAAAGCTAATAAATGTGTTGCTACCTAACCTGACGACACGGGGGTCCATGACGTCATATGACGTTACGTTATTTTGCGGAAAAAACTTCTACGTCATTTCTATGGAAGGCCTTAAATGTGCTGCGTACTTTTTCATGTTTTTGGCCATATTACATTGTTTAGACTTAGGATCACTGACGAGGGTTTAGTACCCGAAACGTGCATGTCTGGTCCATGCTGTAAATTTATCAGGTTTTAAATGACGCTATTGAATAAAAAGACGTTTAACAGTTGATGACAGGAAATTTAGAATATATTTCAATGCAGTGTGTAAACACAAAAAGTAGGTACGCGATATCATCGGGGACTTACAGTCTAAAAGCAGCAATACCAGCCTAGTGTTTGAAATTGTCAATATTGAAATATATGTTCTTTAGTACCAATTTTATGGTACTAGACACGTGTTTCGGATATTGAATCCTCCTCGTCAGTAGTACTTCATGTGTCTAACACATTCTTATACACTTTATCACATTTCACCTTTTGTTGTTACTAAACGTAATCTAAATTGCGCAAAATACATAAAAGGACGACTTTTCTTTGTTTCCATATTACACGAGCCCTTTGTTTTCTCGCGAATGATCAAACTATCTTATTTTAAACCAAGAAAGACTCGCAAAAATTATAAGTAATGCGTTTACAAGTAAGAACGGTAATCGCAAATACAAATTTATTGTTGTTAACTATGACAAAACCTACTTTGTAAAAGAAAAGTCAGATTCTGAAAATAAGTACACTGAAACAGACATTATTCAGATGTTAAACTTTCTGATCGACAACATTTTTGTGGTGTTTGGAGGAAAGGTCTTCCAGCAAATTGTCGGAATTCCAATGGGGACCAATTGTGCCCCACTCCTTGCCGACATTTTCCTTTACTCGTACGAAGCTGAATTCATTCAATCGTTGGTCTCTGAAGGGAAAACATACTTAGCTTCTGACTTCAACTTCACTTACAGATACATAGACGATGTGTTGTCCATCAATAATCCAAAATTCGCGGATTACCTGAGCAGTATCTATCCTTCGGAGCTTGAAGTCAAAGAAACTACAGAGACAAATAATTCAGCATCCTATTTGGACATAATGTTGTCCCACGACACTGATGGTCACATGAACAACTCACTCTATGACAAACGTGACGACTTCAATTTCAGCATTACGAACTTTCCTTTTCTGAGTAGCAACATCCCTTCATCGCCTGCTTATGGCGTGTTCATATCTCAGTTGATACGCTATGCCAGAGCAAGTACCAAATATACGGATTTTGTTCTGAGAGCTAGGCGTCTTTCAGATAAGCTTCTCAGTCAGGAATATGTTTGTGACCGACTAACATCGTCACTGAGGAAGTTCTACGGTCGATATGGGGAACTCGTCATACACTATGATGTCCCACTATCCAGAATGGTGGATGATATTCTGTCATAGACCATTTGAACCATCCAACCAAAGATTGTACTCTATATCTTCCAAAATGGAAGTAACCGTATGTGACAGTTCTACCGAATTGAAGCGACGGGTGTTGCATGCAAGCAGGAGATGCTTACTCTTCCTGGGCACCTGGTCTCACTCTCATATCGGGAGTTCGCTTCTTTTCATATGGTGGAGGTTTTTGTTTTTGTTTGCTTTGTTCCTGTTTTATCCTGATTTTGTATGCCTTCGGTTTCTGATTTTCTGAATTATCGATTTTGTACTGTAGACAGGGATATGGTCATTATCCATATTTGTCATTTTTACCACTGTTCATGTGTCACTGCTGGTGGACAAATTGTCCCCGAGGGCACTTGTCGAGCAGTCTTTTGCTTAAATGGATAGAACTCAAGAGACCTACAAAGTGGCTGGGGCGTCGCCCACTATAAAAAGGCCCCAACCTGTTGCGTCTACGGACACATACGCAACAGGTAACTTAGGTGTCCCTAGAATTGCCTTACACGACATTAGAGATGAAACATTTGTAGTAAGTAACAACCATGAGTTTTGGTATAAACATGCAGATGGGTATATTAAAATCAAGCCCTGTAAGATTGAAGTGGTCGATATACTAAAAGAGCACCTATTTTCACCAAGCGATTGCTCAATTTCTAAGTGTGGCATGAAGAACTGCAAAACTTGTAACATCCTAATAACAGACACTTCCTTCTCAAGTAATCTCACAAAACAAACATTTAACACGCATAGTTTTGAAAACCTTAACTGTATGACATCTAATGTTGTGTACGGAATAGAGTGCTCACTTTGTGGATTGATTTATGTGGGCGAAACCAAAGGCCAGCTCCGAAAAAGAATGTCAGGACACCGGTCAAAAATAAATAATAAAGGAAGTCAACTCCTTTATCGACATTTTGACCAGGCGGATCATTCTGTTTTATCTATGAGAGTCAGAATCCTGGAGAAAATATATCACCCCACAAACAATCCCAATTTGAGCACACCTCTCCGTCGCAACAGAGAAGAGTTCTGGATAAAAAATCTTAACACTGCAGCGCCCTATGGGTGCAACGATAACATCAGCACTATAGGAAACTTAAGAAGTCCCGGTTGTCAATCGGTAAATGTGACTAGCTTATTCAACAGATCACAAAGAAGACCTCGAAGTCATGGCATTCGAAAATATAATAGGCCTGAGATACATAGTTTCTCCTTCGATGACTTGGTTCCATTTTTGAATGAGCCTCTAGGCCTGCATTATATTCGTACCAAATTATACTCTGTTCCTTTACGGAAGTTACACGAAATCTACGATTATACGAAGGACCTCGCATATACCGATACACGTTCCCCAGAATACAGACTACAAGGAGTCATCTTGGACATTTCTACTTTTCGTTTATTTCAAGCAGTTAGATCAGATAAATCAGAGGAGAAAACAAACCGCCCTTTCATTAAAGTAAGATTTGCAAACAAAGGTATTGATAACTTGAATCTTGGTCAAATTTTGAATCACAAAACTGTCACAGAAAAAATCCCACCATATTTCAAAAGAAAAGAAACTCCTTGTATTTCCTATAGCTACACACCAACAGTTGCATCTAAAATTTACAATTACAAACGATTCCTGCAGTGTATTGATTTAAGTAATCCCTCACTACATCCACTTCCCTGCGAATGTTCTTCATCGGATTTCAACTACTCTCCTTGTGGACACGTTATTACTGGTGACCTTAGTATAGTCAAGAACGACAAGTTGAGAGAATTGTTAAAAAAGGGTCCCAAATACAGAGAAAGTATGTCCTTTACATGGAACCAAAATGTCAAAATTATCATGGACTCTTGTGAGGAATATGCAAGACGTTGGGCAAAGAAAGAGGATGTACAGCTCGACACCCTTTCCGAATGGATAAAATCAATCAGGGGGTTACTTTTATCTAGAATTAACCGATTAAAATCAACTGTGAACACCAGATTCGTGTCTATATTTAAAGACCCTGATGTTATCACAGAACTTACCTACCTCCAAGAACATTATGTCATCACACCAGCGGACAAAGCCTCAAATAATTACACATTTACTTGCAAAAAGTACTATTTCGACAGTATAGTTAAAGAGTTGGGTTTAAATTCGACACCAGGAAATCCCACTTACACCCCAACAAACCTTTCTGCCTCTGAAATAATAGATAACCACAAATCAGCTCTTGCTTTCTTTGGCTTCGACACTACAAATTTAGATTTAGATTTACCATACTTATACTGCATACCTAAAATGCATAAGAATCCGTACAAACAACGTTTCATCGCTGGTTCCTCAAAATGTTCTACCAAATCTGTATCGATCTTACTCACCAAAGTTTTATCTGAAATCAAATCTGGGCTACAAAAATATTGTTCGACGGTATATTCTCGCAGTGGTATCAACCAGATGTGGATTTTGAAGAATTCGAAGGAACTTTTAGAACATCTGAAATCCACTCATTTTAGTAGAGTTCATTCGATCAAAGCCTTTGATTTTTCGACACTTTACACTACAATTCCACATTCTAAATTGAAAGAAAGACTCGCAAAAATTATAAGTAATGCGTTTACAAGTAAGAACGGTAATCGCAAATACAAATTTATTGTTGTTAACTATGACAAAACCTACTTTGTAAAAGAAAAGTCAGATTCTGAAAATAAGTACACTGAAACAGACATTATTCAGATGTTAAACTTTCTGATCGACAACATTTTTGTGGTGTTTGGAGGAAAGGCCTTCCAGCAAATTGTCGGAATTCCAATGGGGACCAATTGTGCCCCACTCCTTGCCGACATTTTCCTTTACTCGTACGAAGCTGAATTCATTCAATCGTTGGTCTCTGAAGGGAAAACATACTTAGCTTCTGACTTCAACTTCACTTACAGATACATAGACGATGTGTTGTCCATCAATAATCCAAAATTCGCGGATTACCTGAGCAGTATCTATCCTTCGGAGCTTGAAGTCAAAGAAACTACAGAGACAAATAATTCAGCATCCTATTTGGACATAATGTTGTCCCACGACACTGATGGTCACATGAACACCTCACTCTATGACAAACGTGACGACTTCAATTTCAGCATTACGAACTTTCCTTTTCTGAGTAGCAACGTCCCTTCATCGCCTGCTTATGGCGTGTTCATATCTCAGTTGATACGCTATGCCAGAGCAAGTACCAAATATACGGATTTTGTTCTGAGAGCTAGGCGTCTTTCAGATAAGCTTCTCAGTCAGGGATATGTTTGTGACCGACTAACATCGTCACTGAGGAAGTTCTACGGTCGATATGGGGAACTCGTCATACACTATGATGTCCCACTATCCAGAATGGTGGATGATATTCTGTCATAGACCATTTGAACCATCCAACCAAAGATTGTACTCTATATCTTCCAAAATGGAAGTAACCGGATGTGACAGTTCTACCGAATTGAAGCGACGGGTGTTGCATGCAAGCAGGAGATGCTTACTCTTCCTGGGCACCTGGTCTCACTCTCATATCGGGAGTTCGCTTCTTTTCATATGGTGGAGGTTTTTGTTTTTGTTTGCTTTGGTTCCTGTTTTATCCTGATTTTGTATGCCTTCGGTTTCTGATTTTCTGAATTATCGATTTTGTACTGTAGACAGGGATATGGTCATTATCCATATTTGTCATAGACATGTACAATAGCCTGACTATGATATTTTGAAAATAACTTCTCATTAGGAATGAATAACCGCGATTAAAAATTGATTGTTGTTAATAATATGTAATGACTTGTGAGGAATATAAGACACTTGAACTACCTCTCCCAAACAGGCTAGCGTTATAAGGAATGCGATCAGATCCCTTCTTCGTACTCTTCTGTCACTTCATACGACATTATCGTGGCATTAAAGTGGATTTTGAATTCTTCTTGGTGAGTTATAGGTGACACAGTGGTTGATATGATCGGGTATTGGACCATAGTGCCCAAAGGTCCTTTGTTCACTAGATATGGACGGGTGGACTGACATGGGTTAAACAGATACCGCAAGCAAATGTATCAGCTGGAACATGCTGTGACAAGGGAAAACACCGCATGGCTCATGGAGAATAAAATGCAAATGAGTAAACTTCGGGGGGGGGGGTGTAAGGAAAAGTAAATTGAACTGTATGTCCTTCGGGCTTGGTTTACCGGGAATACGGTTAGGTGTGATCGACTTCAATGCCGGCGTTGGCAACCACCGTTGTGTTAGTATGCACACGTGAGTGGCATAGGCTTGGGAGGAGTCGTATACCGTCTTTGGAGTGTTAAACGTCTTCAAATTCAACAGCATCATTTAAGACCTGATAAATTTACAGCATGGACCGGACATGCGCAATTCGTGTACTAAACCCTCGTTAGTGATCCTCATGCTAAACAATGTAAAATGGCCAAAGTTACATGTATGAACATTGTCCAAAAATGTACCAAAAGACGTAGCAGAATGGATGGGATATGATGCTACAGGACCCACGTTTTAGAAATTTCAAGAAATTTTGAAACAGAAAATTTCAAATACGTTCAAGAGACAGACGATCAAGCGAATCGATCTTGGCTACGTGTAAGGTAACACCGTCTGCGAGCGGCGTGTTACATTAAGACACGCCGACAGGTAATACGTTATCATGCTAAAGAGATACCTGAGTCTCATTTATTTCAAGCTGTCAATCAATAATCGATAGGGTTACATGATTAAAAGGATTGAAAGGAATCAATCAGATACCAATTAGAGATGTTAACCCTATAGAAGTCAGTTAAGAAATGAAATAAATTTTACCTGTCCCGTTATGTAGTCACCGGTCTACCTTTAATACCTCTTTTTCGGGATCCATTACCCCTTTTTGTTACATATACTCTTTTTAATTTTGCAAATCATGATGAAACTGCAATGTATAAACGATGGGGAGAAAAATATTGTGTAGTTATTTTGTTTTAGATTGATATTTTATGTTTCATTCACCATATATAAATCGTGTACATTCATGTATTATTACTCCTAGTGTGTTTTTTGTACACATCTTTTCAATCTTCATCGTGACATCAAATTTTCCGGATCCACATCAGTTGGCATTGGTTTTCATTTTGACATTAGTGTTAATTCAAAGGGACGGATCTCCAACGACACTAGGTTGCAGCACCCACACGAAAACCCCAAACACCCAATGCAAAAACACAAAGACAAGCACATAAAGATACTCATTAGGGACAAGAAACTTCAACGCACAACACAGAAACATCAAGCACAAAGGACTACACATAAACCAACGAGACCAATGGACAACCGTTGTCGACTTAGGACGGCCATCTGCAACGGAAATAGCAGAAGGTGTGTTATCCTGAATTACATGCGCACAACGCTCCCACTTTTCCGATTACCCAGAGGTCTCGGAGAACGTACAATTATGGTGTAAAACAACCTCCTCACTGTCAGCTGACCGACATTCGGAGAGGACAGGTAGTCGGGCCCTGTCTCCTCTAAAGAGATTTGGACAGTGCCCGTCATGGAGTCCCGTCGTCACCGTCAGTCACAGTGCAAGTTTTAAGAATGCTCTGGTACAAGACTGTAGATTTTTCAAGTACCAAGCCTTGTTTCCTTCTGGTGACATTAGGATCATATCCACGATATAAAAGGCGTTTGATATGATTCTGACGCATTTTCGATAGTGATGATGTCTATCTTTGATCCTTCTTATCTGGTTAATTATGTCACCATAAAATGCAGGTTGCGAAATACCCAAAGTAATACCCTATTATTACTTTCAATTGAGTTAAAGAAGATCCTGACGATAATTTCAACAGCACTCACAATAGAGCACGAAATTGAGCATCGACGGACCCCTAGTAAGCTAGAGGTGGTACCAGGTGCCCGGTAAGAGTAAGCATCCCCTGTCGGCCAGCCGAATCCGCCGTTGATGTTCATGCACGAAAATAAAAACAATATAAAAAATACATGCATTGTACTGTTTGAGGTTATATCTATAAAGAATTTGCTATGGCGACCATGTCAGGGAAAATATTCAAAACACTTACTGTCAAACCCCTCGCGGGGAACTTTTTTACGAGCTCCACACGGCAAAGGGCATTAGTGTGACACAAATTAGTTAAACAAGATCCTGAAAATAATTTCAACAGCACTCACAAAAGAGCACCAAATTGAGCATCGACAGACTACTAGTAAGCTATAGAGGTGGGACCAGGTGCCCGGGAAGAGTAAGCATCCCCTGTTGGCAAGCCGCACCCGCCGTCGATGTTCACGCACGAAAATAAAATAACTATAAATAAATCCCCTCAAGTCACACTTTCTATGTCATAATAAGAAAGAGTGACAAAAAATATATGCCTCGGACGTATTTTGTTAATATTTAATAGCAATTCTCTGTAAGCATTTGCACTTTTTGACACGGCATGTCTCAGATTTTGATAAAATTTATGAATAAGGTTGGGTCTGACCCAAAAGTAAATAAATGTTGAAAATTTTCTTAATATTACATCCGGTTGACATGGAATTGGACTTTAAACATTGAAGTCACATACACCATTTATGCAGCATAATCTGAATATGCATATAAGGTAAATAGCGCAGAATTTCTCCATCCGGGGATCCCTCGTCGGGGTCGTAGTTTGAAAGAAAGGAGGGCAAGAAAGTGTCATAGATGGCACCAGTGATAAGGCATTAATGAAAATTTTTAAATGAATGCCAAATTTCAATGATAAATGTCATCTTTGTATTTGATTTGAACAGGCAAAATGGGGTTAAAACAAAAAGGATGACAGATAATTTTAAGTACGTGACCTTCCAATTTTGAAAAATGTTTGGCTATGAAATATTTTAATTAATCTTGCTTACATGTTTTAAGCATGTTTTGTTCTTTTAAAGTAACATATATATGCACAACAAATGTAATTCCCTGAGATGTTTCTATTGAAAGGAACGTGCTGAAATTCGTATATTAACACTCGTGACGTCACAATGCATAAGATCTAAAGAAACATGCCGCGACGGCTGTTCTAATCTGCAAACTGAACCCACGGTGAGATGAATTTCAACGTCACCCTTTTACCTAGAAAAAGCAATTTCAGAAAACAAGAATGAAACAGACAACTTTGGTTCATATATATAGAATAAAAGTCATAATTTGTGTTTTGTTACGGGTATGCAATACACACTAAATGTACTTATCGCATGAAAATGCGCTTAAGCGCATTACATGTACGATAAATACACTTGCAGTGTGTTGCATATCCGTAAAAAAACACAAATTAATTCACTTATTCTTTATTTTTAATTTCATGAAATTACAGGGCCAAAATGGACCCTTACCATACCTAGTCCTTTCATGGAAATCAGAGACCATACGTGTCGAAATTGTTTAAATAATTACAGGAAATTGCTATTAAAAATTAAGCAACTGGTCTACTGCCTAATATTGTTTCATACACCCACACTTATTTAGTTGAGATATTTTCAATTATTGAAACCCAGATTTTCATTCAGTTTATTGTTTTATTATAACCGTTTTTTGTTAACTGACTCGATTAACTGCCGAAATGACTTTTGGACACAGTAAATTTTAGGTGTATCTTAGTAGACTAATAAGTGTCCTTTATTTCTATTTATTACTCATTTTTTATTCATTTTATCTATTCTAATTTACATTGTTTGCATTTATTTGGCAAAAGGCGTATATTCTATTTCAAATCACTCTGTTATAAAAGAACGAAGAAATGAGAAAATGTATTATATAAAACTTCTTTTCCTGAGAAAAGAAGTTTTATATAGTACATGACATCAAAGACTTAGTGGCCACATATTTCCAGCTTCTCAGCCTTTATCAAGTGGAAACACGAAATTGAAATATATCCACGTAAAATCCATAGTTGCTGGTAAAGAAAGCTCAGCGTATAATTCAAAAGTGGTCTGTAATTTGTGTTTAAGCGTTATGTTAAATTTTACGTATATAGCTCGATCATTTATACTCGTGTTTTCCAGTTCTTAAAAGCCAAATATTTGATTATTTTTATATTTCATTAAAACGTTCGCCATATTAGCCAAGTTTTTTTTTGCAGATCCAAGATGCATTGAGTCAAATTCAACATCATCTTTTGAGGATATAAGGTATGAAACTTTTCAAATTATTGCATGCGTAATGTTTATTGACTCGTTACTGTTTGCGATTGAGCATAATCCAAGTTTATTATCTATGGATAGTGCTACCCAAAAAATGCACAAGTATAATTTTCAGCATTGTTCGATATCAATAAATGATATTGAATACCACATGATGTTAAAAAAAACCATAAATAACAGGGTATAATCTTTATTTTTTTACTCAAAATGAAGTCACAATTACTCACCTCACTTAAATAAAGATATGTTTCTTTAAATTGATTCCCTTGCAAATTCCTGGTTAAGTGTTTGTATGTTTTTTATTCCTGGCGATACTGTATCTTTCAGAAAAGAATGGGACGTAAAAAATATTGAATAACTACTAGTATAACCGTATATTTTTGTTTCATCTAGTGTGTTTCTTAATGAAAAGTAATTGCATTTCATGGAAAAATTAAGAAAAAGCAGAATGGGTACCAATTAGGATGTAAAGGAAACATTTTATGATGAACATATTGTTGTGCATTTTTTCGGTGCAATGTAATATTTGACAACATTATTGCTTTCATTCTTAAATAATCGATTCTTTACAGTGCTTATAAAAAAGACGATGAGTAAGTGATCTATCAATATGTTCACCTTGTAAGTAGTATCTATTGACTTATGTCTTTTAAAGGTCTTGCAATTCGTTCATTATTTTTATTATTTCCAAATGGCTTCCAAATGAGATAGCTGAACAACGAGGTATTTTGCAACTCATTTGTAAGCAATGTGGCTCTGGGAATATGTGGTGATTTTCATTCCATAAAATAATTCCATTCATCAGGCGTTGTATCAAGTTCTACTTGATTTTCTCAAAGTGCATTGAAGTTCCAATTTTGACCATCGTTCACTAAGATGCTTTCATTCATGTACATGTATTTTGTTTTCCAATAACCATCTTTTGTAGGGAAGATTTAACTAAATCTGTCGCTAGAGCTACAACCGTAGGACCCAGACAAAATAAGGAGCCGGGGAATAGCACTTTTGCCATCTATATTTTGATTGCCGTTCTGTCGATAGCTGCTGTAATTATAGCTTGTGAGTATTGCTTGTTACCATCTTAATAGGGTTTCTAGACTTAAGATGCAAAAATAACAGAGGGGCAGAGAAATATCCCATAAAAGTAAACATTTCTGAAGACAACAACATTAAACCAAGGAGGAGATATCCAACAACACAACGTTGCAGCACCCAATGCAAAAACACAGAATAGACAAACACAGAAAGAGACGTGAGAGGGACAAGGAACGTCAACGCACAACACAGAAACATCAAACGAAAAGGACTACACATAAACCAACGAGATCATTGGACGACCCTTGCCGACTTAGGACGGCCATCTGCCACGAAAATAGCAGAAGGTGTGGTTATCCTGGATAACGTGCGCACAACCCTCCCACTTTTCCGATTACCCCTTAGGTTTCGAAGAACGTACAATTGTGGTGTAAAACAACCTCCTCACTGTCTGATGACCATACCCAAACAAGAGCGCCAAACGCAGGGGCCAAAGCAACACTGATGAATATGTAAATCGATATAAAAAGAGGTCGTGCGCAAATCAATACGTGCTCTTCCGGCTCTGCGACCTCGTGTATTTTATAACCTGAGGAGTCCAACTGACATTCAAAGAGGACAGGTGGCCAGGGCCCTGACTTCTCTAAAGAGAATTGGGCATCGCCCGTCATGGAGTCCCGTCGTCACAGTCAGTCACAGTGCAAGTTTTAAGAATGCGCTGGTAGATTGGTCAAGTACCAAGCCTAGTGTCCGTCTGGTGACGTAAGGATATCCACGGTATAAAAGGCGTTTGCTGATTCTGACGCATTTTCGATTATGTTGTCTATCTTTGATCATTCTCATCTTGTTAATTATGTCACCATAGAATGAAGGTTGTAAAATACCAAAGTAATATTTTTTGTTGCCTGTAGTGGTCCGAATTTCAAAAGAAATAGACAATATTTTTTGTAAAAATTCCAGAAAGTCTTTACTAGTTTGTGAAAAGCTTAAATCTTGTCCTAAAATTTTCTTGGTAATTTGTAAATTTCTACTATGAATATCCAAAACATCAGCACATGCTCTAGTAACAACCCTAACAAAAATTTAGGGGCAAAATTCCCGACGAATAAATCAACAACAAGAAAAGTTGATAAGCTACGGTACTGGAACAGAGGGTAACAAATCTACATCCGGCGGCATATTCCGCTATATAAGTGCAAATGGTCTAGCGATATGGATATCTTGTGCACATCCAACTCTTTAAGCCCCTGTCACACCTTCACGTTCTGGCATGGCGTTCGCACTACGACCACCAAAATTGTACGAAACGTGGTGTGAACGTAGTAAGGACGCGGGGAACGTAGTAAGAACTCGCTGATACGTATTGAGGTCGTAGTAAGGACGCCGACGAACGTGCCCGTACGCCGAGCCACCACGACCGTTTTGAACTGTTCAAAACAGTCGTAGTGAGGACGCGGTGATGACGGAACGTGTTAGGGACTACTTGCGAACGTATTGAGAACTTCATGGACGTATTAGAAACGTGTCGCGAACGTAGTAGGGTCGTAGTACAGACGGCTAAAACTTTTACATATAGTCATATGGAGATCGTCGCGTCTGTGCCGTCCTTACCACGTTCTTGGTTTTAGAGGCAGAAAAAATCAAAATAGACCTCATACAAACAATTTATCCTTTGAACGTGTCATGATCGTAGCATGAACGCAGTAAGGACTTCGAGAACGTAGTAAGCACACCGTACTATCGTAACACAGACGCCTTCGTCGTAGTGTGAACTTGAGGCCGATCGTAGTGCGAACTTGACTAAACGTATTAAAGACGGGAAGGACGCGCTACTAACGTGTTACGGACGCTAAAGGTCGTGTTGCGCACGTATTGGAGTCGTCAATTATTGTTTCGGAGAGCCCTTCCGGATGAAAAATGCCACGTTCTCACTACGTTCATGAAAAATTTCAAGGACTTCAAGGTCGTAGTAAGAACGTATCGAGAGAACGTGTAGGTGTGACAGGGGCTTTACGGCATACAATACATGCCTTCTTTTTCATACAAATAACCTTCACATTCAAAGTTCACAAAGGCAGTATAACGCCTATACTTAAGCTAGAGTACATACAAGAATTATATATTTACCTATATTGTCTTTTTCCAAATTTAAGAAAATGTTCCGTTTTGTAAATAATGTGGTTTTAATGTTTTCATGACTCGTGGTAGAAATTCGAAATCATCACAGCTTGAATGTACATTTATAAGTAGATGACCCCAGCCGAGACTAGACTATCCTTAGGTCGAGTTCATAGGGATTTATAACGCTTCACGGTTGCTAAATTTTCTATGGATTATCGTTATCATTATCATAACACATATTAGATAGAGCAACCGGGGAAGCGTGTTGGTATATTTAACAAAATAGCTCTGGAAAACCTATTTTTGTATACCGGTTGCCAATTGTTGTCGTTTGATAATGCGCGGTCTCTTTCGTTTAATGTTTTGTTGTTGATTTTTGTGTCCGTTGTCCCTTTTGTGTCTCTTCCTGTGCAAGTCAACTGTGTTTTCCTGTATTCGGTCTTTTACTGTGGGTACCGCAACCGCATGTTGTTCGAGAACAATTTCCTTCTCATATAAAAAATAACTTCAGTAATATGTAGCATGAAGAGTTGATAATTACTAATTAAAAGGTAAAAATGAGCGTTGTAGGCACAGATATTAACATATTTGTCTGTAGAGAATCATACAATTTAAAAATAATAAAATGATTTTTCAGGCACCTTGTACTGGTTTAAAAAACAGAATGGTATGTAAATATACGTATACATCATAATATATATATATTTTTAATTTGTTTATTATTTCATTTCAAAACATTAATTTCTCTTGAAGACCACATTAAATTTTGTTCAGTCATGCTAACGCTTATGATTTGCAGACAAACGAAAATCAAAATGAAATGTTCTCCTACTAAAGACAGATAAAATAGTACCAAAGAAACTAATGATGAGGGAAGACATTTATCTGACACAATCATTTAGATGTTTGCGGTTCATTTATTTGTTCTTAAATAATGCTTTTCAATTTGAAGACGTTCAACATTCATCCCAATGTAATATAACAACAAAACCATGTTACTGTAAAACAGAGATGTCGATACACAGTACATGTGTTAGATAATGCCCCCACTCAAAGAAATGCCGTTAGCCTATCTTTATTTTCGTTTCATAAAATTGACAATAATGGAAAAATTACCCTAAGGATACAAAATCAGAATTTTACATTGTTTAGACTGAGGATCACTGACGAGGGTTTAGTACCCGAAACGTGCATGTCTGGTCCATGCTGTAAATTTATCAGGTCTTAAATGATGCTATTAAATTTTAAGACGTTTAACATTTAACAGGAACCCAAGTTAGATGATATATGTTAAGAACTTATCGAACGTCCAGAAGTTTGTAACTGAATCGCAATTACAGTTCTGCAACCCATTTGTTTGACAAAAAAGTGGATAGGATAGGATGTACGATGCAGGATGTGGCATAGAAAGTGGATAAAACCTTATCTTATCCTATGCTATCCTATCCCATCCTATCCTATCCTTTGCTATCCACCTCAATCCTTACCATTTCTATCCTACATCCTATCCTATCCTATCCTACATCCTACAACCTATCCTACATCCTACATCCTATCCTACATCCTATCTACTTCATTCTTCATTCCAATCTGTCTTTTTTTACTTCTTAAGTTATTAGCAGACAAACATTCTCACTTGATTGAATTCGATCCATTGAAATTTCTTACTTGATATAATAGGTAATATGAATTTTGATTATATTAAAAACAAACTTGGAGGTTTGTTGTGATATTTTGTTTTGTTAATGATCGAAATAATTTTCATTGATAATAAAATCCAAAAACAGCGATAATCACAGATAATTTACTACAAATGTATGAAATTGTATCAAGTCATTTAGTTTTTATCAAAATCTCGCTTAAGGTGATGAGAAGTAGTTAAAGGTGGATAGGATAGGATATAGGATAGGATAGGATGTAGGATAGGATAGGATAGGATGTAGGATAGGATAGGATAGGATAGGATGTAGGACAGAATTCGATTGGAATGAGATGGATAGGATAGGATGGGATAGGATAGGATGGGATAGGATAGGATAGAGTGGATAGGAGTTGCATGTAGGATGTAGGATGGTGGATATGTTAGGATAGAATTATCAAACAAGTGGGTTGCAGTACTGTACATCTGTACATACATGTATAGGAAAGAATTGTGTTTCAAACAGAGACAGAATGCCTGAATAGAAAAAAAATAATACCAATTTTGAAGAAATTTTCTAATATTCATAGTACAAGGGTTGATAAATATGTTGTGAGCCTTGGTTTCTGGAAGAAATGCAGAAGGTATTCTGCTGATAGATTATCTCAAAAAAGGTCAAACAATCAATGGCACATACTAAGCTTCACGTCTGACACAATTACGGAAAAATGATAAGGTAGCGCTAAACACAAATTTTGGACCGACAGATTAATAAGATTTTTTCGCCTATTTTCAAGGTACATCATTACACAATGTTATACATTAAATTGATCGTCATGAAAAGCTGCATACATTCATGGTTTTAACTATTCTCCACAGAATCTTGGCTTGGAGTTATGTAATTTTTTCACTTTTCCCTTTCACAGAGATCAGCAAGATTAAGTTAACAGCTTTCACCCAAATAATTCAGAATTATTGATGATTAAACTTAAGTCTAGTGCAAGCTAGATGTGCGTTTTCAATACATTCAAACAAATTATTATAATCTGGTCTGAAATTATTGATATAAAAATCTTTAAAATGTTGGCCATATTGGGGACTACATTCATATTGTAAAAAGTATCATAATGGTGTCCTTGCAGTGCCAACAATTCGATTTGAATGTATGATCCAACATTTAAGTCATCGTTTCTTGACATTGTATATATATATAGATAAAGTGACTCGCATGAAAGTATACATGTATATACCAAAATTAGTAATAATGATACTAATTCTAATAATGATAATAATTCAAATAAAACGGAAGACAAAAAAAGGGGGGAGGGTTTAATAAAAAAAAAGAACGAAGTTGAGATGAATTACAAATTTCAACAAATGTTTTATATACATGTATGTGCTGTTTAGAAGGTGCTATTTCAAGAAAACTCACTTTATTAAACATTCAAATTTTCCAAGCAAATACAAAATGTAATATATAGTGACAATGTGAATTTTCTTTTACCCTTTTCAGGAAACCTTCATTGTACAAAAAAAAAACAATAAAAAAAGATGAGCGTTTTTATTTACCGCATTTCATTTTATATTAAAATGAAACACACTGTACATACATATATACTCATGATCAGAGCCCCCCCCCCCCCCCCTCCCCCTCCCCCCCCCCAAAAAAAACTCACAATTTAGACAAAAGCTGTTAGTTACTTTGCTTTATAGTGACTTACATTATACTTACTCAAATTTTATCTTGAAGTTTTATATGGTAATATCTGTAATAAAGCTGAATGAGCAACCATTTTTCGTCACTCAGGAAAAACTAAAACATTGATGAAGTTTGTAAGCAATTTCAAATTGTAAAAAAAAGTTTACGACTCTTGTACCTTTTTGTGACATCTTTTTAAGCTACATAATATACAGATTGATCTCCTTCGTATTAGATATATTCATAAAACAAATATTAAAATTATTTCACAGTAGACTTTATCAATATTTACCTATTTACCTAGTTAAATCTTCATCTATTTCCATATAAACTGAATACAAACAATCAAACTAAAAGGCTAGGTTGCCGAAAAATTCTGTAGAAAAAAATTTTTGTTTATAATATTTTTCTTTTTCTTATCACTTACAATGTAATTATGTGAATAAATCACATACTGAATGTAGGTATGCAAGAAAAGTCCATTTTACTACCATATCTGTTAATTCATCCTCAGAAATACACAGAATTCGGTTCAGGAATCAGCTGCAAACTTTAAGGGAAAAAATATTAAAAGTCCCTAATAACAAAAGTATCAAACATATGTATGCATGTATATATAAACATGACGATATTTTAGCCACTAGCTGAATTAATTTATCGCTGGATATCGACTGCTTTATTATTTATATTGAATGTATGACTATTTTGATCATCATGCATGATTGAACTTATTGCAAGATTACACAAAACTTCTAAATTATTTTGAAGTTGTAATAATTTATAATAATAGCAAGGAAACTCTGTTTGAAATTACAGCATATTTTAGGATGTAATAATAATCATTGGCTCCGGAAGGGAATATTGTCTGATTTACATTGTCCTACAATTGAAACGAAAATCAAAACAATGTATACACTGTAAGACCATACTACCTGCCTGAAGTCGTTTTGAGAGTTTTATAATACTGCATATCATGTCTTAATAATAATCGATAAAATTGTCTGTAAAATGCTGTCGTAAGAATTATATTCTAACATTCACATTTGTAAATCGAATTTTAAAATTGTTCCAATGTATAAAAAATGTTGAAATTCTGTAAAAGAAAGGAGGGGATCTCCATCAACACCTAGTTGCAGCATCAACAGCAACCTCCCAAAACACCCACTGTAAAACACAAAAATGACACGCACAGAAAGAGACGCAGTAGTACAATGAACGTCAAATCACAGAAAAACATAAAACACAAATGACTACACATAAACCAACGAGACCAATGGGCAAACGGTGCCGACTTAGGACGGCCATCTACCTCGTCAGTAGCAGACGGTGTGGTTATCCTGGATTACGTGAGCACAACCCTCCCACTATTCCGATTACCCATAGGTCTCGAAGAACATGTACAAGATTTCAATCAAAATACTGTAAGATACACACCACATCTCCTTGAACCACATAATGTTTGCAGGTATCCATATCAATTTTAGACTGTTTGTAGCAGCAGTACATTTGACTATTGTCTTTCGATACCGAATATACTGAAAGGCCTTTTCAGTTCACGATTCCTTCCACTCCATCTAGAATACATTGAATTCCTAAAAAAGATAAAGCAAATTTGTATTGAAAATACAATTCAAAATATTTCTTCAAGCGAATTTGTTCAATTTGGTTTTCATCATAATTTTACTTAGACATTTTCATATTTTCGGCATAGATGTAATGTATACAAAAATATAGAAACTATGAAGAGGGTGAGGAATTTAGCAATACAAATATCTAGTAGAAACTGTCTTTAGTCTAGTACTCTAAAACGTAAAATATATTGGAGTCCATGAATATATGGTGTGTCAGCAAGTGTGAACAGAAATATTTGCTGAATTGTTTCTGATAGTTGAATTCATATGGTATACCGTATAGGGGTGTAACAATTCCCCAATATCCCATACGGTTTATAATTTCGCTCAATACCAAGTTTCATACGCAAATTCTATTCCAAAATCCAATTACTTTTCCATGACGTTGACGTTCCTAGTCCCTTATGCGTCTCTTTCCCTGCTTGTCTGCTTTGTGTTTTTGCACTGGGTGTTTTCGGGTTTTGCTGTGGGCGCTACAACCTGGTGTTGTTGGAGATCCCCTCCTTTGTTTCCATGACTCAAAACGCATTTTCAGTTTTTCTTTTTTTTTTCTTTTTTTTTTACATTTTTATATTATTTGCGACACACATAATACAAATGACATACATAAAGACTTGCACACTTTTAGAATGAATAATGATGTAATTACTTGACATGATCACATATTCTTATATTAAGTCATATCGTTCACAGACTCATGCACTCAACACATGCTCGCACACACAAAGAATCCATTCAAATTATAAATATTCTTGTAAGCAAATCCCATTTTCTTTCAAATTGTACCAATGCTAATTTTTTTTCTATGAATATATTTATCTATTCTCATATAATTAGAAATAAATATCTTTACTCCTTCTAGCGACGGTTTAGCAACTTTCGTTTTTTGTTCGTAAATATAGCTCTTTACCAAGCATATAATTAGATTGATATGAGTAAATTTTTTCTCTGTCATTCCAAGTATTACATTAGCAAGGCTGAAATCTACATTTAAACCAACAGAACTTTGTAACCAGTTACACATGTCATTCCACAATTGTTTTGAAAAAGGGCAATCATAAAAAAGGTGAATTATTGTTTCTGGAGATCGATCACAGAAAGAACATAAGCCGTCTGTATGCAAGCCCATTTTGCATAGTAAATCATTTGTACCAATAATCCTATGAATGATTCTATACTGGAGCCACTTCAATTTACAACCATTTAAACCTTTGTGAATTATACCATTAACATTTTCCCACCATTTATCAATATTTCTGCAATTAAATTGTAATTCTCTTTCCCATTTTATTTCGCATAATGGTCTTTGGTAAAAATCTTTCACAAAAATATCATAAAAATCTCTAGACCCTTTCCTATTTTTTTTTTTTTTTTTTTTTTTTTTGATAAGTTTAATATTGGAAGGGTAATGTGGCATGTAGAGAGGGTTTTCAAGATTGAGTTTCCATTATTGGTAATACAATGAATAAGACCATAATAACTTGTGAAGGGTGGGGAGAATCTATATCTATCACAAAATGCTCTGTAGTCGAGAACTGTACCATTTACATTTAATAGGTCATTTATGAAATAAATTCCTTTTTCAATCCAAGTTTTATAACATACTGTTTTACCACTGACTGTAATGTTCTTATTATACCATAGTGATTGAAAGTTTATATGAGTTAGGTCTAGTAATTTTCTAAGATCATAATAAGAGTTGAAGACATCTTTCCAGAAGTTATTTGGAATACTATCCTGAAGGAATTTAAAGACTTCATTACCAAAATTTAAATATAAGAAGAAATCAACAGGAAGACTATCGAATAACAATTTTGACCAAGATGAATTTTCATGTTCTAAGAGTCTTCTTATCCACGTTTTTTTCAGGCTTTTGTTAAAAGACCTGATGCAGATCATTCTTAGTCCTCCATTTTTAAAGTCTTGTATAATCACTTTTCTAGCTATTCTTTCGGTTTTATTATTCCAAATATATTTGAAAAAACATTCTTTCTAATTCTTTAAAGATATCATCACATGGATTTGGAAATGCAATTAAAAGATATGTTAATTTTGGTAATAAAATGCTTTTAACAACAGTTATTCGCCCATTTGTACTTAATAATCTTTTTGACCATGCATTTATACTATTTTTTATTTAATTTATCTTTGGTGTAAAATTGAGGGTTTCTACATTATATAAATCAACAGTGAAAACTATACCTAAAAATTTGAATGGTTCCTGAGACCATATAAGTTTATACTCTTCACATAGGTTTATATTTGAATGCCTGAGAGCTCCTACTTTAATATTTGGTGTTTTAGTGTAATTCGGTTTCAATCCAGAGAATTTTGAAAACTGGTCAATTAAAGAAGGAGCATTTTAAAGGAGTTTTCTGTACTGTCGAGCAATAAGGCTGTGTCGTCAGCATACTGTAATATTTTATACTCATTTCCAAATATTTTAATTCCTTTTATATTCAAATTTTGTCTTATCAAAAATTGCCATCAATTCAACACAGATAAGAAATATGTAAGAAGAAATAGGGTCCCCCTGTCTACAACCTCGTCCAATTTTGAAAAAATGAGAGAAAAAACCATTTTGTGAGACACATAATTTAAAATCGTTACAGAAGATTTAGATCCATTTTCTAATATTGTCGCCAAAGTTGAAAAAATTAGAGCATGATGCAGAAATTTCCACGAAACTGAATCGAAAGCTTTCTCGAAATCTAATAAAAGTATTACACCAGGAATATTTTGATAGTTACAGTTATGAATTATATCATACATCAGACGTGTATTTTCTCCTATGTATCTGCCTGCCAAAAAGCCTTTCTGATTTTCATGAATTATGTTCGGAAGGATATTCTTAATTCGTTTTGCTAAAGCACCGGAAAGGATCAAAAACGCATTTTCATTGACTTTGTAGACAGACAAGCGGGCTAATTTATTAATTGCTATGACCATTAATTATGTTAAACAATACATTTAACCTATAAAGTCATCTTCCGAAATTATGCATTTTGCGAATTTCATTGTTGTAGCAAAGTGGCATACAACATACAATTTGGTGTATTGTTGTCAATAAGATGTATTATTCTGACATGCTGTATTTAATGCACATATCCCCTGCACAGGTCAGGGGACGGGAATGCTTTTAAAGTTATGGCGGGGTTAAAATAGATCCATTTGAGCCGTATTTCGATTCGAGTAATGATGCCGTAGTGGAACTTTTTTTTTCGGTTAGCAAGGATACCTTTATCAATCTCGAATTGTGTGCGAGTTTATGCTTTTTAATCTGGTATTTTCTCCCAAAAGATACCAGCTCGCACACGTAAAAAAGAATATTTTACAGCCATGGCTTTACATTGTTCAATACACAATCCTCTCCTGAGGCGATCCAACTACAGTTACCTTTTAAAGCTGACCTGTCACTTTTTGACCATTTAAATGTGAAAGTATTATCATCAGACGGACGGGCATGCCGACGGAAAGATTATTTATTTATGTAGCAACAATTACAACGTTTAATGTTTCTTCGTCTGAAAAGGGGAAATTCACATAAAATGTACCCATAAGTTTTATGTCTATGATTTGAAATGTACCCGTTAAACGTCCGGGAAGGTCAGCTTTAAAAGTTAACTGTAGTAGTTAATACTCCATAGCAAGATTATGTAACCCCTAACCGCAGTGACCACTGAGGCGTAGAGGTGAGGTAAAAGTAGTGGTAAAGTAAATTAAATGCAACTGCTCTATTGAAACCAATTGTTAGAAAGGCATTATACGAAGTTGCAGGAAAAGTTACAATAATGGTACGAACTGACATGTATACTGCTGTTCTATATGTTTTCTATATGAAAGAGTATACCAAAGATCCAAGAGCAAATGTGAGTACTGTTCAGGTAAAGAATATCTGAGTATGAGGTATCAATGTTGTTGTAATTACTATTTACATCAAAATATCATACACATGCCTGAATGACCATTTTTGGCTTCCATACAATACTTTGACAAAAACTTGTCAGAAAAGGCAATCATTTCAAAATAATTGTTGTTGCACCTTATGTCACTTGCAAATATTGGATACATTTTGGTATATTTCTGTACTAATATTTAAAAGAAAAGAACATTCTTTTGATGTTTTCACCATGTGACGTCATGACTTTATGACAAATTGATCGAGTGAACTTATGATTTCGAAGGGCAAAATCTTGTCCGATCTCTTTCAGACATTCAATAAATTCTTATATCCTCCAAATATTGTTTCAGTACCTGTCTTACGTCTGAACAAAATCAGATTTTCTCTCGATTGTTTATTTTCTCTTACGTGCCAAACTGCAGACCTTCGAATGAAATGGGGGAAATGCTTCCAACGAAAAGTAGTTCCATATAATGACGACAAAACTGTTATATAATCCCTCCTCTGTGCTTTTTTTTAGAACAGATATAGTCATTTCTATTACGTATTCGAAAGTAAGAGACTGTTTTATTAACATTCATATCAGTTTCTCAAACGTAAAAATCCGCACATGAATTTAACGTACTTTCATTTTTATCGAAGAATGAAGACCGAAATTATACATTCAAATGGCTAGAAATAAACAGGTACAGCATGTTTAAAAAAATATATGGGTCTCTTACTTGAATCCTTTCAGAAATATACGCTGTCTCCCATTAGATCATGCATTAAATTGAGATAAAATTGGCTACTCACCAAATCAAATATGGTGACCTCTATATACATGATATAGAAAAAGGGACATAAAAACGGCCTCCATTCAGAACTGTACAAAAGTGGCACGTAATTTCATATCCCGCATGCACTAGTATAAAAACAAGTGTTTCTTTTGCCAAAGTTTCAATCCTATTTTTCAAGTATTTAACAGCTGAACTGTTTGAAAAATTGGGTAGGAAAACATATTTTCATAATTTATTATGAGTATTGGATAAAACACGGGCTGGTTAGGGAGAGGCCTTTACTGTAAATGTATAATATGTACTTATATGTAAGAACATGCAAAGTTTGGAAGTAATAGGCACAGAGAGACAAAAAGATATATATTTTCTTTTATTAATTGAACTGCCAGGCGTCCATTTTGACGTTAGCGTTACCTTAAACTTCAGCTTAACGGAAAGCTCACAAGTTAAAAGGCACCAGGACAATGCTCATGTTCACATGACCGTCACTGCCATAGCTGCCATTCATGATTATGGCTTTAATTTGATTCAGCATCCGCCTTATTCATCTGATCTTTCTCCATCATGCTTTCATCTATTCTCAATACTTAAAGCAGCTTTCATTCCGATGATGACGTCATTCTTGCAGTGGGTTGTGTTCAATACATTCACGATAAGGAATATTTTTGTTTAAATGGTATTGATGCCCTGAAACAGCGATGGCAATAGTGTATAGATACTGAAGGCTGTTGTGCAGAAAAATAGTGCAACATGTCTGACAAAATTCGAATTCTTCAATACGAGGCTCACATTATATCCATCAGCCCTCTTAAATTATTCAAAATAATGTTGATAATTAAAAGACAACAGAACTCTTAACGATATCCATGATAAAATGAGAAAAAAAATGACTTCAGGATTAAGAAAGAAAGCTTCGAATTTCCGATTTTATTCTTCCAAAACCGTCCATTTGCAACAAAGCGACATCTTCTTTCATGTCAAGTGATTTTGACAACGTGATAAAGATTTCATTCTCAATTTAATGTATGCAAAGGTTCAATAAGACAGGTTTGGTAAAATTCCTTATTCAATGTATGATTTTGAAGGAGAGGGTTTGTAACTCTATTTTCTCTGAATAATATCGAGCTGACGTTGTCGATTGCTCATGGATAAAAACTTTGGTTTCCAGAATGTTCCAAACATAGCATAATGTATTGAATCAATTAACGTCGGGCTATATCAATGCGTTAATTGGATAGACAATCAGAGTATTAAATATTTCAAGATATTCCGACAGTGTTTTCTCTTCAGAAATCAAATACTTTAGTGCCATCTTGGTGCTCATTTCCGCCTTTAAAAATTGGAACGTTCAATATACATATATGCGTAATACTATTCAAATACCAGGTAAGTATAACAACTCTACTGATAATAGCTTTTCCACGATATTGTTATTATACCGCTAATACCTTAAAGGATATTTTACAAAGCCAATTTACCGCCCCCCCCCCCCCCCCCTCATTTTCGAAAACAGTGATGAATTGAGGTTTGACTGATTCTATGATGTTGATTCGAGCTTTTGTTTGTAAGCTTCTAACAAAATATAATGCATGTATTGATTCATCAAATACTTTCAAACTTATTTTTCTTGAAGAGAATCCCTGTCTCAAAGGTTGTTCATAGAAAGGGATTTGGAAAAGTTAAATGATTATCCTTAATAGTGTATACTCCCAGGTGAAACCAAATTGCCTGTGAAACGTTTTCGTTTTTCGTGGTAATTTGATTTTCACATTCAAAAATAGTTTCGTATAGTATGAAGTTTAAAAGGGCATTTCAGGTGAAAATAGATTAATTTAGAAATAAATAAGTCAGTTCTAGTCAAAAAATTAAGACGAATGAACAGTGGCAAAAGAGATTCACTGACTATTCAAAGGCGACACGGTCTTCCGTTTTTGTTATTGAAAAAAGGAAAAGGGGATGATCACCAGCATGACCACCCTGCACTCACCCAGCGAAACAAGCCCACAAGAAAGTGATACATAAATGATATCAGGCAATACTACTAACCACAAAAAAGACAAGACAATATTAACTAGAACATCATAAAAGACAATCAAAACAGACGTACAGAAACATCAAACACAAGTGACAACACATAAAAGGAAGGAGACCATTTTGCACCCGGCGCCGACTTTGGATGGTCATCTTCTATTAGCAAATGGTGTCTTTAGAGAAATAGATTATAAATTTAAGTCTCATTGTAATTTTCCAATTCATTTTAATTTCAGTGTATGTACCAGTTCCTGTCAACAATCAACATGAAGCAATAGGTAAGTTGTATCAGAAATGAGATGTTTATTCTTTCCTTTCTTGAATGCTCACTGTACCTTCGCTTGATCCTGGCCAAATTTTACAAGAAGGGGGACACTTTAAACCTTTTTTTCTATACAACAAAATAACTCTCCGACCCATCTCTTACATTGTAACATTTCATGACCAACTCTCGAAAAAAAAAAATATGGAAGAAGATTAGTTTCAAAGTCGGAATGGCAAGACAAAATGACTTCTAAATAGTTCATTGGTGAAACCCAGAATAAGACCAGTGCCCAGTTTCACGAAATTTTATAAAGTTTTCGTAACTTTCGTCCCTACATAAAAAGTTCAAAATATTTCATAGTTAGATTGTATCATGTTTTCTAATACCATTTCTACATACATAACACAAATTCAGAAACAAACTATGAAGATATTTTACTTTTTAAGAAGAAATCAGCGATCAAAAAGAACAAGCATTCCTTAAATTTATCGCATACTAAGTATTTTTGTGAATTAGGCTGCAGGTGCCCCCTTTACGAAATACTTTCGAAAAATCTAAATGAAACGTAATTCTAGATCGCCTATATAGTACTTTAACCCATTTTTATATACTAAAAATCACGATGTTTTGATTCTGAATCTGTATTACGAACTATGAAGAAATGCTATAAAAAAGAACAACATCATCAAAAGTGCAAAATATTTTAAACTTTTACTTCATGATGAGAGTTACGAAAATTCCAGGTGTCTGGAAAGAGCATGTGTCCATAACTTGCATTCAAACAAGTCGCAACAATTTCAGGAAGACCTGTGAAAACGTGCAATTGTCATATTGTACATATGATTAAGTCATCAGAGAGTTCTTCGGTTGCAACGATGATATTTGACTTTCTGGATTGTGATTGAATGTCTGTCAAAGTAATCGATCAGGACATCTTTTCCTTATATGTACTTCAATATGTAATGAGAGTTATAAGAGATAATTATATCAGTGAGAACCCCCAAAATGCTAAATAAGCCCAGATGTTTTAACACGTATTATGACGACATATAAGCTGGTCAGCCTATATGATAATCTATCATAATTCATGATAAGTCACTGACAGAAACAACATTTTTGAAATTGATGATAACTTGAAGTTTATATATCTGTAATTTGTTTTGCGCCAAGGCTTTCATTTTTAATTATGAATTCATAATTTATCATTTAGATTCTGAAAATATTGAGGATCAGGTTGTAGGTAAGTTTTGAACAAAAACTAAATATTTCCAAGTTTTCGAAATTGAAATTAACACAACACATAATTGTCAGATTGTCTTACATAATAAACTACATTTTAAAGCATTACATTAAAAAGAAAAATAGACCATAGGAATACCGCGTATAGATAAAGTAAATACCTGGATTTACTTTATCATGATAGTTGATATTATGACCTTTAAATGCATAAAAACCCATGTTATCATTGACTGAAAGTCAATAACTAAGACTTAATTCTGAATAAAAAAGAAAACAATCTACAGCCTTACAAATTCTTGAGTGAATATGAAACAAAGTTTATCACGTGAAAAGAAAAAGCAGAGTAGCAGACGGAGTACAGTTCCATAGAAAAGCGGAAGACAACTCGACCCTATCACCGGTCGCCATAGAAAGTCATAATAGGATGAACTGTCCTGTTCACTAATTCCAGAGCACGCTGTTTTCCCGGTTTTCTCTAAAATATGAAAATGCCATCATCCAAAAAGATATCAGTTTTATAGTACTCCTTTAGTCGTAACAGAAAATACCATTGTTTTAGCTGTGCGTCAATTAAGTTAGAAATAGGACCGAAAATAAAAAGTCTAGGGGGATTTTTGATAGTAAAATCGCTGCAAATGTGTGACGTCGGAGGCTTTGTCACTGTTTACTATTGTTGACACGGAGAACAATATGGTGGCGGCTTGAAATTAACATGGGAAATTCCCGTAGACATTTATTTTTCATATTGCGGTTTGAAGGCAGCTGATAGGGTAAGTTGAAGTTAATTTCCGGTTACGACGAAAGGGGGTCAATTCTCGGAAACAATAATTAAAAGGAAAATTCTTCAGACGGCAGAATAAATCGCCAAAACTGGGTGCTCTGGATTTAGTGAGCAGTAGTTGTTTTCGTTTGTATAGTCTTAATATTTTAAGATTCTTTCATGTTCTTCTATGAAAAAAAACATTGATTCGAGGAGTCTCTATATAATGTAAAGTATGACGCTTGTCGAGGGTTTTGCAAATTTTGAGACCTCGAAATCGGAAATCATATATCTGTCGTAGAAGAACATAAAACTAACATTCAGACACTTTGGCCATATTACATTGCTTAGATTGAGGATCACTGACGAGGGTTCAGTACCCGAAACGTACATGTCTAGTTTATGCAGCAAAGGGGTAGGCTCTTGGCTTGAAGCTTTTTTATCTGGTATTTTCTCTCAAAAGATACCAGCCCGCACACGTAAAACAGAATATTTCACAGCCATGGCTTAACATTGTTCAATACACAATCCTGTCCTGAGGCGATCCAACTACAGTTACCTTTTTAAGCTGACCTGTCACTTTTTGACCATTTAAATGTGAAAGTATAATCATCAGACGGACGGGCATGCCGACGGAAAGATTATTTATTTATGTAGGAAAAATTACAACGCTTAATGTTTCTTCGTCTGAAAAGGGGAAATTTACATAAAATGTACCCATACGTTTTATGTCTATGATTTGAAATCTACCCGTTAAACGTCCGGGAAGGTCAGCTTTAAAAGTTAATTGTAGTAGTTAATACTCGATAGCAAGATTATGTAACCCCTAACCGCAGTGACCACTGAGGCGTAGAGGTGAGGTAAAAGTAGTGGTAAAGTAAATTAAATGCAACTGCTCTATTGAAACCAATTGTTAGAAAGGCATTATACGAAGTTGCAGGAAAAGTTACAATAATGGTAGGAACTGACATGTATACTGCTGTTCTATATGTTTTCTATATGAAAGAGTATACCAAAGATCCAAGAGCAAATGTGAGTACTGTTCAGGTAAAGAATATCTGAGTATGAGGTATCAATGCTGTTGTAATTACTATTTACATCAAAATATCATACACATGCGTGAATGACCATTTTTTGGCTTCCATACAATACTTTGACAAAAACTTGTCAGAAATGGCAATCATTTCAAAATAATTGTTGTTGCACCTTATGTCACTTGCAAATATTGGATACATTTTGGTATATTTCTGTACTAATATTTAAAAGAAAAGAAATTTCTTTCGATGTTTTCACCATGTGACTTCATGACTTTATGACAAATTGATCGAGTGAACTTAAGATTTCGAAGGGCAAAATCTTGTCCGATCTCTTTCAGACATTCAATAAATTCTTATATCCTCCAAATATTGTTTCAGTACCTATCTTACGTCTGAACAAAATCAGATTTTCTCTCGATTGTTTATTTTCTCTTACGTGCCAAACAGCAGACCTCCGAATGCAATGGGGGAAATGCTTTCAAAGAAAAGTAGTTCCATATAATGACGACAAAACTTTTTATATAATCCCTCCTATGTGCTTTTTTAGAACAGATATAGTAATT
Organism: Pinctada fucata; assembly: GCA_028142955.1. NCBI lineage: Eukaryota > Metazoa > Mollusca > Bivalvia > Pterioida > Pteriidae > Pinctada > Pinctada fucata. Next base: position 47,790,892 of record AP027111.1, on the reverse strand, counting down.
TCTATTACGTATTCGAAAGTAAGAGACTGTTTTATTAACATTCATATCAGTTTCTCAAACGTAAAAATCCGCACAGGAATTTAACGTACTTTCATTTTTATCGAAGAATGAAGACCGAAATTATACATTCAAATGGCTAGAAATAAACAGGTACAGCATGTTTAAAAAAATATATGGGTCTCTTACTTGAATCCTTTCAGAAATATACGCTGTCTCCCATTAGATCATGCATTAAATTGAGATAAAATTGGCTACTCACCAAATCAAATATGGCGAACTCTATATAGAAAAAGGGACATAAAAACGGCCTCCATTCAGAACTGTACAAAAGTGGCGCGTAATTTCATATCCCGCATGCACTAGTATCAAAACAAGTGTTTATTTTGCCAAAATTTCAGTCCTATTTTTCAAGTATTTAACAGCTGAACTGTTTGAAAAATTGGGTAGGAAAACATATTTTCATAATTTATTATGAGTTTTGGATAAAACACGGGCTGGTTAGGGAGAGGCCTTTACTGTAAATGTATAGTATGTACTTATATGTAAGAACATGCAAAGTTTGGAAGTAATAGGCACATAGAGACAAAAAGATATATATATTTTTTTATTAATTGAACTGCCAGGCGTCCATTTTGACGTTAGCGTTACCTTAAACTTCAGCTTAACGGAAAGCTCACAAGTTAAAAGGCATCAGAACAATGCTCATGTCCACATGTCCGTCACTGCCATCCGTCACTGCCATAGCTGCCATTCATGATTATGGCTTTAATTAGATTCAGCATCCGCCTTATTCACCTGATCTTGCTCCATCATGCTTTCATCTATTCTCAATACTTAAAGCAGCTTTCAGTCCGATGATGACGTCATTCTTGCAGTGGGTTGTGTTTAAAACATTCACGATAAGGAATATTTTTTGTTTAAATGGTACTGATGCCCTGAAACAGCGATGGCAATAGTGTATAGATACTGAAGGCTGTTGTGCAGAAAAATAGTGCAACATGTCTGACAAAATTCAAATTCTTCAATACGAGGCTCACATTATATCCATCAGCCCTCTTGAATTATTCAAAATAATGTTGATAAATAAAAAACAACAGAACTCTTAACGATATCCATGATAAAATGAGAAAAAAAATGACTTCAGGATTAAGAAAGAAAGCTTCAAATTTCCGATTTTATTCTTCCAAAACCGTCCATTTGCAACAAAGCGACATCTCATTTCATGTCAAGTGATTTTGACAACGTGATAAAGATTTCATTCTCAATTTAATGTATGCAAAGGTTCAATAAGACAGGTTTAGTAAAATTCCTTGTTCAATGTATGATTTTGAAGGAGAGGGTTTGTAACTCTATCTTCTCTGAATAATATCGAGCTGGCGTCGTCGATTGCTCATGGATAAAAACTTTGGTTTCCAGAATGTTCTAAACATAGCATAATGTCTTGAATTAATTGACGTCGGGCTATATCAATGCGTTAATTGGATAGACAATCAGAGTATTAAATATTTCAAGATATTCCGACAGTGTTTTCTCTTCAGAAATCAAATACTTTAGTGCCATCTTGGTGCTCATTTCCGCCTTTAAAAATTGGAACGTTCAATATACATATATGCGTAATACTATTCAAATAACAGGTAAGTATAACAATTTTACTGATAATTGCTTTTCCACGATATTGATATTATACCGCTAATACCTTAAAAATATTTTACGAAGCCAATTTACCGCCCCCCCCCCCCCTCATTGTCGAAAATAATGATGAATTGAGGTTTGACTGATTCTATGATGTTGATTCCAGCTTTTGTTTGTAAGCTTCTAACAAAATATAATGCATGTATTCGGGTTTTTGAATTTTCTTATTTGATTCATCAAATACTTTCAAACTTATTTTTCTTGAAGAGAATCCCTGTCTCAAAGGTTGTTCATAGAAAGGGATTTGGAAAAGTTAAATGATTACCCTTAATAGTGTATACTCCCAGGTGAAACCAAATTGCCTGTGAAACGTTTTCGTTTTTCGTGGTAATTTGATTTTTACATTCAAAAATAGTTTCGAACAGTATGAAGTTTAAAAGGGTATTTCAGGTGAAAATAGATAAATTCAGAAATAAATATATCTGTTCTAGCTAAAAAATTTAGACGAATGAACAGTGACAAAAGAGATTCACTGACTATTCAAAGGTGACACGCTCTTCCGTTTTTGTTACTTGTAAAAGGGGATGATCACCAGCATGACCACCCTGCACTCACCCAGCGAAACAAGCCCACAAGAAAGTGATACATAAATGATATCAGGCAATACTACTAACCACAAAAAAGACAAGACAATATTAACTAGAACATCATAAAAGACAATCAAAACAGACGTACAGAAACATCAAACACAAGTGACAACACATAAAAGGGAGGAGACCATTTTGCACCCGGCGCCGACTTTGGATGGTCATCTTCTTTTAGCAAATGGTGCCCTTAGAGAAATAGATTATAAATTTAAGTCTCATTGTACTTTTCCAATTCATTTTAATTTCAGTGTATGTACCAGTTCCTGTCAGCAATCAACATGATCCAATAAGTAAGTTGTATCAGAAATGAGATGTTTAATCTTTCCTTTCTTGAATGCCCACTGTACCTTCGCTTGATCCTGGCCAAATTTTACAAGAAGGGGGACACTTTAAACCTTTTTTCTATACAACAAAATAACTCTCCGACCCATCTCTTACATTGTAACATTTCATGACCAAATCTCGAAAAAATATGGAAGAAGATTAGTTTCAAAGTCACAAAGGCAAGACAAAATGACTTCCAAATAGTTCATTGGCGAAACCCAGAATAAGACCAGTGCCCAGTTTCACGAAATTTCGTACGAAAATTTTATGAAGTTTTCGTAACTTTCGTCCCTACATAAAAAGTTCAAAATATTTTATAGTTAGATTGTATCATGTTTTCTAATACCATTTTTACATACATAACACAAATTCAGAAATAGACCATCAAGATATTTTACTTTTTAAGAAGAAATCAGCGATCAAAAAGAACAAGCATTCCTTAAATTTATCGCATACAGATATGGAATAGTTAATCTTAACAACCCTCACGTTAGTCCTCATTCATTATTTTTACGTATTCTTAATTCACGATTTTTATCGTTTAATTAACCTTAGTTATTGATTTGCTCACGATATTACCAAATAGTCCTTATTCATTTGTATCAATACTGATAGAAAAACGCACAATGGTTAGCGCTTATTTCATTCACGTTTGTATTTAATTATTCTTATTCATAACGTTAATATAAAATAGTCTGTATTCATTGTATCATGATAAATGAGTAGCGCTCATTAACCATTCAATCGTGAGAGTACGCGGAATAATCATTCTATCGTGAGCGCATGCAGAATAAAGCGTTAGCGTATGCAGAATAAGCATTTCTATGGAGAATAACGTGAATGAATTAATATTGCGAATCAAAATTAGCAAAACGAATAAATCTTTCTCAAATAACGAATTTTGACTATAATAATGATCTTACAAATGTATGTTGTTTTGTACACTTTGATCGGATCGATTTAATTTATTATTATTTGTAATCTAAGTATTACGTACTGTATATTCATCTGAATTTATGCGACAACAATGTATAAGTAACATATGTAACTCGATGTGGCCTGACCGGGTGTCCAGAGATAATTCGGTCACGTAACTAAGATATATGTCCATTAAATTTTAGGTTACATAGAAATCGTTATTAGAGTAAACTTTCATTACCTGTGATCGCCTAGCCAGATTAAACCCTTCCGATGACCAGGTGAAAATATGCTACGCCCGGCCATGATAATACATACCGTTTATAAATATGCTACGAACTCAATCGCGTTATGCCGATGATAGTTTACTTTATCCTATTACAATGGTACAGCGGAACAATTGCAATGTAAATATTTTTGGGAATTTTCCTTCGCATTGCTTTCTCGTTTCTCTAATTCTTTATATTGATATCTAAGAATATTCCAATTTTCATTTTCAGTTCAGTATTTTCGTCCCCCTTTATGCGTGATACATTTTTAGTTTTTTTTTTCTTTCTTTCTTTCTTTCTTTCTTTATTTATTTATTTATTTTTTTGTTGTTGTTGTTGTTGTTTTTTAGTGTGAGTGTGTGTGTTTTTTATTTTACATGTAATCCTTAAGTACTTTCTCTTTAATTAAAATAGAAATGGATTAATTGTTTATAAAAAAAAAGTCAAAAATGTATTCCTCCAGAGTGATTGATTGACTTTCATCTTGTATTTATTTATAATTTGAATTATATATCTTGCTAGCTCTCTCTGCATCGTAGCATAGTCCTTTTTTTCAAAGTTATATAACTCCATGGAGAGTACCCCCGCCCTTTCTCCACACACATGAACATCCGAAAGCATCGATCATTCTACATGTGTGTATATACATCCATTTAAATTGTACAATTTTATTATTTCAATTCTAGACTCAAATATACACAAAGTGTTTCGAAAAAAAAAAAAACATAAAAAGCATAAATAAGTAAGTATGAATTTGTAATGCAATGGAATGAAATCTGTATGCCTGATACTTTGTACACGCTTACTTGTACTTTGTATGTGATGAGCTTTTTTCATCTCATCACACGTTTCAGTGGCTACAAAATGAACAGTGGTACGATATCATTATCCACCTCTAGATCCACCATTCCGCCTCTGGATCCCCCATCCCAACCTTTAATTTATCCGCCAGTCAATACATTGGAATGTTATTGTTTGTATAAGATGGAAATCAGAAATGGATTTTATTCACCTTTTATATGTGCACCAAATCCTCTTATTCTCAGTTCATTTTAAAAGGAGAAAGAGAAAGAGAGAGAGAAAGAGAGAGAGAGAGAATGTGTGTCCTTTTTGAATAAGTCGACCTAGCTGTGCCTCATTGACATTTTTATTACTTAGTTACATATATAGTACATGAAACATGATTAAAGGCTACATTATAAATTCACATGGACGAAGGAACCGGGGGCCAGCCCCCCCCCCCCCCCCCCCCCTTTCCCCCTCTTCGCGACAATGTACAAATTGATGAAAACCCCATTTCGAGTGGAAATGAATTAAGTTGATAAAACTCATTAAAAAAAAAATCTTCCTTTTCATTCATTCTGATTTCATAATATACATTGTATATGTTAATAAGTGGTTGAATCTTGACATTTTATACGAATTTGACGTATGACATACATGTACGGATAGAAAACTTTGTAATGTTTTCTTTTTTTCTGTATAGGTTGGAAATTAGGTTTGCAAATGATTAATGTGACAGGTTTGCATACTTTAACACAGAGCTATACCTTGCTAAAAAAAAACCCATCAACTTATACATGTACTGGTCTGTCCCTTTCACAGGACTAGCTTAATCTACATGTGTACACGTATGTCAAATATTTTCATCAATAACGTTGTCAGAAATAATTCAGATTTCTCAATGTACAAAGACATAGAACTCTCTTACAAAATTTAATGTACGTCTATGAGGTTCAGAATGCACTGGCAGGAGATATATTATACATGTTATATATATATGGTCGCTTGAACCTTTCTTGTGCTTATATATATATATATATATTGTCTTAAAAATATTTGCTCATAAATATTCTTAATAAAAAAGGGCCCAAACAAAAATTCGCTCTCCCGCTGACGCTCGCCATAATTAATTTTTTTTTTCAAGTAATTGTTTCCAACATGTTTGTTGATTTGTATTATGATTCGGCTTTTTTTCCTGGTTAATTTTCATTCTATTCCTTTTTTTCTTGAAAGAGTCTCAATTTTTTATTTAAACAAATTCTAAGATGTACAGGAAATCTTTTTTCTACATTTCGATAACTATGAGATAGAAATGGCGGCTTTAATGCCATTACTTTGAAAATGTTAAAAACCGACTTGCGGCATGCAAAAAGGGAAAGTGTCATATCAGTCGCCGTGTGTCGGTGAAGCCAGGATTTTCTCCCGTACAGGTGTGTCCATTGAAGTCCTGCCGCTGGCAGAAGATGTTTATTGAGTCCATGGAAAGCAGGAGGAGACAGGTGTCACTTACCTGGCCTTTCACGTCACTTTCTCACGAGCCCTCGTGCGAAGAAGATCATCAACTTTGGTAAGTTTTCTTTCAATATAAAAACTATCTGCTCAATGACAAAATACTCTTATTTTAACATTGAACTACATGTATTAATAAATTAAAAGTATCAAGACAGCAGCATTTATAAAAAAACACCGGATTCTTTTTTTTTTTTTTTTTTTTTTTTGTAAGCAGGAGTAGGGAAATATATACTTTATAGTATATGCTGTAGAAAATGAAGCAATAATTACATTACAGCATATAAAAGATATATGTTCTTTATACATTCATTATGTTCATAATGTGATCCATTATTCACAAATTATCATTTTTCCAATTTGCTATCTTTTTTTCTATTTTGTAAAACATCCTCAAAATCATCCTCAATTTAATGAAATATATATTTAAAACACAAAATAACTGATAAGTAAAATAGTGTGCTATGAACTTCATCAAGGACAAAAAACAGATCTGCTTTATAATTCCTTGAGTTGACTTTATGTATTGTTTTATTTAAAATTTGATTTACTGAAATGTTTTACAGAACATGTACAAGTAACTGTTTTGTGGAGTTACTTAATCACAAACCCTTTCTCCACATGCCTGTAGGCTTTCTAATAACTTAGGCAGGGAGGCCGGAAGGGGGGGGGGGGGGGTTAACAACTGTTTGTACATACAGATTGAGTTATATTTCCTTAGAAGTAGATTTGAGTTACAATTCCCATAAATATTTTGATTACTTCGCATATTTCATTGCACCTCGCCGCTATGAGTATCTTTTTTTTCATTTTCCGTATACCAAACGATTTTTATGATTCCACGGGCTATATCTACATGACTGTATACTGTGACATATCCCAGTGGAAAAAAGTTTGTATCAATATAAACATGATAAATATTATCAAATACATGTACATAGACAATTATGGAGTGATTTGTACATTTCGTAATCTACATTTCCGTTCATTATACCCATGCATGGAATGTACCCTCTAATTTTTTTCCATGTGTGCATAGGCGGATCTAGGAATTTTTCAAAGGGGGGGGGGTTGAAGATTTTGAAAGTTGGGAATGTTGAATGCATGCTATCAAAAGCTTCTGTTTCGCAATAATACCTTAAAGGGTGCATTATTGACTACACAAAGATAATCTATATCTGTTTTATCATCTTTTAAAGTAACGGCGTAGTTCTGCATGAAAAAGTGGAGGGGCACAACATCCCAAAATTTTAAATAAGCAAAAAAAAAAAAAAAACTGTTGGGGGGGGGGGGGGGGGGGGGAGGACGAGATTAAAAAAAAAATATATGGGGTTTAATGCACAAATTTTAACAATTTTGGAACAATTCTAAATTTTAAGTACATGAATAAATGTCTGGCGAGTGGTAGCGAGCCAGGAAATTTTTTTAACAAAATATTGACTTATCAGAAAATACTCTCTATACCCACTATCATTAACAAATACATATAGTTTGAATTAAATGTCTTCATGTACGTTTAGGATGGATCAGAATAGCTAAATTATCCAGAAAGTCTATAAAGAACTGGCGAGCAGTAGCGAGCCAAAGAAAAATTTTGAAAATTGACCGAAAAATTGTAGATTTATGGTACAAAATGTTGCTATTTTAAATAATGTTAATGCATCATAAAATTTTGTGATTGAAAAATTGGGGGGGGGGGGGGGTTATGTGCCCCTGCTGCCCCCCCCCCTTTCTCCTTCGCCCTTGTAAAGTAAACACAATTTCCTATTTATAACTAAACACGCATCGGAGCAAGTATTATTTAATAAGCCTCAAATCTTCAACATTACAATATTCAGACTTCATGTCACAATTGTTGTACACCTTGGTGTTGAAAGTTTGTTAAGTAAGAAGGACAGAAATTATTCTTTTTTAATATAATCTCTCTCTCTCTCCCTCTCTCTCTCTCTCTCTCTCTCTCTCTCTCTCTCCTCTCTCTCTCTCTCTCTCTCTCTCTCATGGTTCTTTTTGTCCGAGCAAAGGGGGGGGGGGGGGTTGCAACCCCCCTATCCACCTCGCTAGATCCGCCAATGGTGTGAATCTATTAAAACCAAAGGCGTGCCGAAGATCTTTTTTTCAGAAGAAGATATTCTAGCTGGTACGTGTATGAATTCGGAAAGCTATAGACACCCTAAACCGAAATTTTCTTTGCTCTCTGGTTCATGTACATTTACCTTCTCTTGTACCAGTTTGACGCCCGCCTCTTTCCTCATTAATTAAGTCATTTGTCCTGGAAAAAATATTGATTTAGCAATTGCGCATATGGTACTAGGAAGATATTCTAGGGACAATACTTACAAGTGAATATTTTCCTTTTTTATATCAGAACCATTTTTAATGCATTGATAAATTCTAAATTAGCGCGCAATACTCATGACCGATATATCATCAAAAGAAACTGAACACTGAACCCCAACAACAACAACCCCCCCCCCCCCCCCCCGAGATGTTCGGAGATGGGGTCAAGCTTTGGCCCATTTCTTTATTTAAATGTGTCTAAACTTTGAAAAGCATAAAAGGGCTTGAATACCTTCGCTCGCAATTTACAATTACACATTTTTTTCGGCACAATTCCTTAATTATGATATTTATAACTGTCTTGGGTTACTTTCATTTTTTCAAGGTTTCCTCATTTTAACATGTCTAATTATTTGGGAAAATGACAGACACATCTCTAATTTTTCAATTCTCATGAAATATAGTCTGGACAAAAAAAGGAAATTAATCACAATTTGCAAAATTTTCCAATTAAAAAAAAAATCGCGGCTTGCTCCGCTTGATGGTGAAAAATTTTCAATTTGATACATGTAGCTAATCAAGACAAATTAGTGTTTCATATACGTAAAGATTTCACATGTTGTCCCCACCCCTTCCCCTCCCCGTGATGTGCACAGTATAATACATGTACCTAAATGATGAGTGAACTACCGAAAATTTTTTACCCCCTCTGACCAAAAAATGCTGGATCTGCGCATGCTCTCATCCCCCTCTCTCGCCCTCTAAAAATCTTTAAGCCTTTATATGCATGCATGCGCTTAGAGCATTAATTTGAGCATCTATAGACGGACCCCTTGCAAGCTAGAGGTGGGAGTAAGCGGGGGGGGGGGGGGGCGGATAGGGGGGTACCTCTCTCCCCGTCCCACCCCCTAATCCTTCCCTCCCCTCCCGCCCCTTCTCTCCTTCCTCCCGTCCCCTTCCGCCTCCCTCCTCTTTTTTATATGCATGCATACGCTTAGAGCACCAAATTGAACATAGACGGACCCCCTTGCAAGCTAGAGGTGGGAGTAAGCATGAGAGGGGGGGGGCGGACAGGGGGTATACCTCTCTACCCCTCCCACCCCTTATCCTTCCCTCCCCTCCGCCCCTTCTCTCCCTCCTCCCGTCCCCTTCCTCCTCTTTTTTACTCTTCCCTTCCCCCCTCTTTTCTCCCCCTCCCTTTCACCATGTCCACCCCCTCAAGCATCCCCGGCCATGTTGGCTAGCCGCTTATATACTAAAGTAATATTCAAAACACTTCAGATATACTGTCAAACCCCTCGCATGTCCCCCCGGTAAAATCAAGGCCGGTGGTTTGTTATATATAATTCAATTCATAATAATTCTAAAGCAAGCTTCCTGTGAAAATCAACTCTAGCCCCCCCCCCCCCCCCCCCTCAAACGTACATTGTATGTATGCGTCCACGCACATGATGCAGATCTATTTCCAGTAAAGTTTACCCCCCCCCCCCACCCCTTCTCCTTTGTATAGATTTTTTTAATCTTAGTTTTTTTTTCAAACACCGTACGGTCAACTCCTCGGTCACATGGTCTCCCGACACGCAGCTTGCTTGAATGGTCAATGGAGGCCGGAGGCTCAAGACGATGTACACGATTGTGCAATATTCCAATTAACATTGCAATGGCTGTTCGTGAGGCGAACATACTGTGTTTTTCATTAAGAATTTTAAAACATGTAAAATAGATAATGCGTCTGTTCGAATTTACTCCGACAGTCCGATACACAGTATCTGCATGGGGGATTGAGTATCTCTCTGCACAGGAGTTCGATATCTGTTCGAGTGAGTATAAAACACGCTGCGGCGTTGCAAACACCGTCCTTCACACATATGTGCAGAAAAATATCTTTTCTTTTTATTCTGCAAGTACATGCATGTCACAAACACCTTCCTTCACAAATATGTGCAGAAAAGCAAGTATTTTGACGTTTTATAAGGAAACAATGGCCCTGCGTAAAATAAATTCTTTTGTACTTTTTCAATCGAGAATGGAGTTAGATTAAATTATAGCAAAAGTAATTATTATATTGGCCTCTAAGTAACAAGATTTTCAAAGAAATTTACGAAAAATACGGCGAAATATGGTCACTTGCTCCAATGTTAAAGTTTTTTGGACAAACAGACGGACAGGCCAAAAACTATATGCCCCGAATCTTTGATTCCCAATCATGCTCTCTTGGGATTGGTCTTATGTTATATGTTGCTTTAAATTGATTTCTGATTATATGAAACCATGACCTTTGACCTACTGTTCTGTTCACTAAATCCACAGCAGCCTGTTTTCCTGGTCATCTCTAAAATACGATACTGTCTTCTTCCAAAAAGATATCAATTTGATGGTACACCGAGCCTCGTCATGGTACAAGCAAATCCTGGACATTAGGGTAGGATTTCTTTGTCCCTGATCACATCTGGGGATACATGTAGTTTCTATTTGTCTGTTGTCCGCCGATGTCCGCCTGTCTGTCACACTTTGGGTGTCTTACCCCATAACTTTTGAAAGTGATTGGGCTTTGATACTTCACATGTGTATTTCTTGTGATAAGGCTGTTCCTACACATACCGCAATTTTTGACCTAGTGACCTTGAACTAGAAATTAAGATTGGCTATATCTTAATACCCCCCACAAACAAAATTTGGGGGGTATATAGGAATCACCCTGTCCGTCTGTCCATCTGTCCATCCGTCCGGTTAAAAAGTTCTTAAAGCAGATAACTCGTTAAGTATAAGTGATAGGGCTTTCATATTTTATACATGCATTCACCATAATAAGTACATGTACTATATTTTGATACCAAGGCATTTGACATAGTGACCTTGACCATGAACTTTGACCTTATAGTTATATTTTGGTTAAGAAGTTCTTAAAGCATATATTTTTTTCGCATATATAAGTGATAGGGCTTTCATATTTCATACATACATTCACCATAATGCTGTAAGTACTACATTTTAATACCAAGACATTTGACATATTGACCTTGACTTTGAACTTTGACCTTGTAGGAATATTTTTGCTTAAGAAGTTCTCAAAGCGAATATCTCTGACCTCGTGGCCTTGTCCTTTGACCTACTTGTAAACTATAAGGGATAGGGATTTTATATTTCACATATATATTCCTCATGACCAGAGCTTTCATTTGATACCATGACTTTTTACCTAGTGACCTTGACCTTTGATCCACTTTTGAACTATAAGGGATAGCCTAGGGCTTTGATATTTCACATATAGAATAAATTCCTCATGATGAGAGCTATCATTCAATCAGTTACACTGTGTCCTGCGTGAAACTTAAAAATATTACCTTCGGTAATCCATTTATCTTTTTAGAAACTTCAGACAATAGTTTCATGTTTAAACGTTAGAAAATGTTGATGATTAGATACCATTTTGCGCATTTAAAAAGGGACGTATACGTGAGCATGAACACAAAATTATTAAGTCCCTAATTTTGAAAAAGCTTTACCGACCTTACATAGAAAAAAAATAACTCATGGAATTTCTTTTCTTCATTGTTCTTAGGCTACCAAAAATAGATAAATAAACATGTATTTTTATTTTCATTAGCCACATGGGTGAGTAGAACATGATGTTTTTTGGGCCCAACTTAAAATTTGATTGCCATGGGCAGCTGGGCGACCACCAATTTCCGTCCCTGTAAATATCAAATGTTGTGTAGTTCAAGTGATACATATATTTTTTGCTGGATTGCAAATAGGGCTAGGTATCGAAACAAAATTTTCGATACAATACAATACAATGCGATATATATAGAACTATGAAGCAACTGGGAAGCACGATAAATTCCTGTGTTTTTTCTAGATAACTTAAATTTGAACAGAATTTGTTTAGTTAATGTATAAAGAATGTCACTAAGTAATAAAGATTGAGGATTCCTCTAAGTCATTGGATAAGCTTGATCTCTGGTGGGAGGGATTACTAGTGACCTGTTGAAAACAGCATTTAATTATCTCAAGTTGTGCCAGGGATGTAAATGTATTAAAGTTAGGGTTGCGACTATTTTGGCTGAGCGGTTTTATTGCGGTACCGGTATATTGCGATACGAGGCTTCGCAATAGGCTTTTAACGATATTTTTTTTCTTTATATTTTTATGTTGTTTCTTTGCAAATTATGAGCAAACGCAAATTACTATTTTTTCTACTCTAAATAGATCTACAACAAAAGGGTAATTCTTAAAAATAGGCAAAGTTGGATTCTTATGTCTGTGGCATTATGATATTAAGTCCAGTTCTGTTATTTTAGTATTTTTATGTGTGTTGCGTCCAGTAACAGCAGTGATGAAATTGTTATCAGTTCCACAACTTTCTGACTTTTAAACACGACGAAGTGTTTTCACTATGCTACACAGCCCAATAGATTCCAAGAAATAAATAAGGCTTGTTCGGCCTCTATTGTTTGTCAACACACTGTACACGTCAAGGACAAAGGTAAATGATCATTGGTATACTTACTGAAATTCACAGACGTTTGCGTTAAATTTCTGCATTTTAGGGTAATTTAAAAGAAATTTAAGTTTCCTAGTGACTTTTTGCACTCGACTATAGGGAGATAACTCTATTTTCATATCATGTAATACTCTGCCATCCATAAATAAATATACAAAGAAGGAAATCACTCTTAATTCTATACTTTAGTTTATCCATATTTAATTCAAAATTATGAATTCTGACAACGAAAATGTAAATAGAAACTTTTTTAATCAGCACAATTGTTTTTCAAAAATTGTCATTTTTGGCCAGATTGCGAAGCAAAATCCGGTCTATGAAATGGCGAAGTCTGTCTGTCTGTCTGTGTGTCTGTGTCTGTCCCTCCCTCAATTGTTTTTGGTTAAAGTGTTGCGTTTAAGTCCATTGAGAGAAAACTGTTAGGAGGAGCAACTTGAAACTTGACATGGCGATAGACCATGATGAGACAAATCAAACACAGCAACAAAATTTGACCTAGTGACCTTGACCTTGGAGTTTGACCTACTTTTGAAAAACTTTAACCTTGGCCATAGCTTTTGAATGGTGAGTGAGAGGGCTTTCATATTTTTATTGTGTATTTCTTGTGACAAGACCTTTCCTTGGGTACCAAAAGTTTTGACCTTGTGACCTTGACCTTGGAGTTTGACCTACTTTTGAAAATCTTTAACCTTGGCAATAACTTTTTTATGTTAAATGATAGGGCTTTTATATTTCACATATGTATTCCTTGTCACAAGACCTCACCATGGATACCAAGTTTTGACCTTGTGACCTTGACCTTGGAGATTGACCTACTTTTAAAAATAATGAATCTGGGCTATATCTCATGATGAAGTAGTGTCCTCCATAGGGGAGTTTAATATAATAGATAACAATGAACACTCTATATCCACAAATTTTTGGCCACTCTGCCTTCATCGAGTGGAAAAGCACAAATACAAAAGAATTCTACGTAATATCCATAACTGCTGGTAAACAAAGCCAAAAAAAAACAAAGCCTTTGTTTACCAGCAGTTATGGATATTACGTAGAATTCTTTTGTATTCGTGCTTTTCCTCTTGATAAAGGCCGAGTGGCCGAAAATTTGTGGATATAGAGTGTTCATTGTTATTTATTATATCTCATGGACTATAGAGACCATAGCTTTTTTTGTCATTGCACATTAATTTTAATCTATTAGTATCAATGACCTTTGACCTTTCTGTCTGCACAAAAGTGTATACGTCATCTTAAATACAAACACTTCGCAATCCCACCTTACTGCCTTTAGCGGTTTATGGTTTATTATACAAAATAAGAATAAAAATACGAAAAATGTAAGTATTTGGGTCAAGATTGTTACAATTGGTTTGTATAAGGTTCATCTTTAGAATTATACAGCAATTTATTCAAGACTGTTCATTTTCTAACAGCAGCATGAACAGAAATAGTGTATACTAATTTATGGATGGCAGTGTATATGAAACCAACATGGACGATAAGCTCAGTATGTTGCATTATTTCAGAAAAAATAATACTCCTTGAAATTTTCATTGCTGAATGGGTATACATGTAGGGAAAAAATCTTATTTTTGCACAAGTTCTGCTTCTAAAGATTCAAACATCAGAATATATACTATTCGTTATATTCTTTAATAATGAGAAAATTAGAAATTCGAACTTCAAGTAAATCTATTTGTTTAGGGGTCAAAATGTTGATTTTTTGCACAAATTATTGCATGACCCTATGGCAAGCATAGTGTTTGACCCCCCTCCCCCCATTCCAAATATCATTCTGACATAAGGAATGTCGTGGTAGAAATACGTTGAACACAATGTTGTGGTGGTTTCCACAAAAATATAGACAGCTTTTGTCACAGTGTTTGTGAAAATAACGGAGTTTTACTTACTAACGATTCAATGATTGAAAAAGTATGAGTTTAGACAAGGATATAGGCTATGAAAAGATAAAATTTAATCAAAGCAATTATTGCAGTTCCTTTTTTCTTTCCTTCAACTGAGCTTTTTATTTATTTGTGGTTTCCCAAAATTAAAAAAACAAACAAATTATTTTGAAAATCCCGACTTGTGTGATCCGGATTTTTGTATCTGTTGCAATTCTCTATGTTACATTCACTTTTCGGTTTCCAAAAAAAGAAAACTTCAAGGGAGTTCAAACATCTTGTCTTTTTGAAACATAGCCTTCACAAACGAACATTTATAGTCTTTACAAACAGCGAGGGTTAGTATAATAATGTGTACAAAAAATTGCATAATTATCCAGATACAAGATTGATTACATGGAAACCAAAGAGAAGTGATTGTATGATTACAACACTTGCAATCGTAATGTTTAATGGTCGTTGTACATGTAACTGTAAATTGTGCAAATGTCACAAATACATTTTAGAATCTAAGTCTTGCTTCTTGGCATCTACCTGTCATCAGTAGAGATAATGTTCTGCCAAGGACCAGAGATGTTGAAAAGTGTCAGTCCGAAGCCTCCGAAATATCTTACAAATATTCCTCCGACGGGACTGACAAAGGTTGGCAGTTCTTTTCATTTTTCAGACTGACAAAATTACTAAAATGTCTGACAGATTTCGACATCTCTGAAAGGATTTATCAGACACCCGGGAGGTAGTCCTATAATATATGCATGACCCTATGGCAAGCATAGTGTTTGACCCCCCTCTCCCCATTCCAAATATCATTCTGACATAAGGAATGTCGTGGTAGAAATACGTTGAACACAATGTTGTGGTGGTTTCCATGAAAATATAGACAGCTTTTGTCACAGTGTTTGTGAAAATAACGGAGTTTTACTTACTAACTAGTCCATGATTGTAAATGTATAGTTTAAACAAGGATATAGGCTATGAAAAGATAAAATTTAATCAAAGCAATTATTGCATTTCCATTTTTGGCCGGATTGCAAAGCAATTCCGGTCTATAGATTGACGATGTCCGTCCGTCTGTCTGTCCGTCTGCCGTCAACATTTTGGTTTAAGTTTCTGGTTGAGGCAAAATCTAAGGAACTATATGCAGTAGAAACTTTATATTATACATGAAGCTTGCCCATGACAAGACCTTTCAATTTATGCCGTAACATTTGACCTAATGACCTTGACCTTGGACTTTGACCTAGTTAAAGATTTCGGTTAAAGTTTCTGGTTGAAGCAAAATCTAAGTAACCATATGCAGTAGAAACTTTATATTATACATGAAGCTAGCCCATGACAAGACCTTTCAATTTATGCCGTAACATTTGACCTAGTGACCTTGACCTTGGACTTTGACCTAGTTAAGGATTTTGGTTAAAGTTTCTGGTTTAAGCAAAATCTATGGAACTGTATGCAGGAGAAACTTTATTTCATACATGTAGGTTGCCTCTGACAAAACCTTTCAATTTATGCTGTATTATTTGACCTATTGACCTTGACCCAGTTAGTGACACAAACTTACTTTGCAATCCGGCCATACCGTCTTTAGCGGTGTTTTATTCTTTCCTTCAACTGAGCTTTTTATTTATTCGTGATTTCACCAATTTAAGTCACGTGATGCTACATGTACACAGTGTTATAGGAAATTAGATTGTCCTATAAAATAGTAGTAATCAGAGTACCGTAAATACTCATTACCCATTATTTTAATAGCTTATATCACCTGGTTAGAAATAAACTCTTCTGATGAGCAGGTGAAAATAAGCCACGCCCCGTCAGGTCTGCTTAATTAATTGCCTCAACAATATCTTATACAGTTTTTGCAAGAATTTTTCTTTCTTAAAAATTCCCCTTTTGAGTTGTTTATGTGCACTGCATTTACCCCAAAATATCAGCCCTGACTCCCTTCCCCTAAAAGTCAGAAAAAACACTGAATCACAAATTGGACCATTTACATGTAGGAACTTGCCTTTGTGTCGAGGCTTTAGACAAGAGGCCCAGGAGGGCACATAGCTCACATGAGTACACTGTACATCAATTCCTTTACTACGATAGGAACGGACAAAATCACTAAAATGTCTGACAGATTTCGACATCTCTGAAAGGATTTATCAGACACCCGGGAGGTAGTCCTATAATATATGCATGACCCTATGGCAAGCATAGTGTTTGACCCCCCTCCCCCCATTCCAAATATCTAGGTTGAAGCCTTTTATTATAGAACTACCCAGGAGGAATATTACCCCTAATGCAAGCTGATATTCTATGATCATTTTATTTCATATGGTAACACATACTATCATGATTCAGTAACAAACATGGTGCCTTCCGGTTTGTACAATAGAGTGGGCAAGTTTTTGTCTGTCTGAGCCTTATTCTGCATATTAATAATCTTTATATATTGCTTATGGGTTTTCATGTCATTTCGTGAAAGAGGTCACAACACATTTTTTAATCAATTTATTAATTTTTTTTTTAATTTTTTATTCAATATATATTTATTAATTATTAATTTCTATTGAAGCAAGGCTTTGTTTGAAAATTTCGTTTGTTTTTTAGCTCTACTGGTCTCAGACCAGTCGAGCTTATGCGATACCCCGTCGTCCGGCGTCCGTCCGTCCGTCTGTCCGTCTGTCCGTCCGTCCGTCCGTCCGTAAACAATTCTTGTGCTCGCAACTCCTCTGAAACCATTGATGATAGAAAGTTAATTCCTTTTGCATCCTACTTGGTATGTGGTCTAGTTGTGCACCTGACATTTTGTTTCAGCCCCTGACCCCCAGGGTCTCAGAAAATGGGCGTGGTTATGAAATTCTATGTAATCTTGTGCTCGCAACTCCTCTGACACTATAAATGATGGAGACCTAAATCTTTTTGCAATATGATGGGTTTGTGGTCTAGTTGTGCACCTGATATTTTGTTTGAGCCCCTGACCCCCAGGGTCTTAGAAAATGGGTGTGGTCATTTTTTCCTATATAACTCTATGTAATCTTGTTCTCACAACTCCTCTGACGCTATAAATGATGGAGACTTAATTCTTTTTGCAATATGATAGGTCTGTGGTTTAGTTGTGCACCTGATGTTTTGTTTGAGCCCCTGACCCCCAGGGTCTTAGAAAATGGGTGTGGTCATTTTCACCTATACAACTCTATGTAATCTTGTTCTCGCAACTCCTCTGACACTATAAATGATGGAGACTTAATTCTTTTTGCAATATGATAGGTCTGTGGTCTAGTTGTGCACCTGATATTTTGTTTGAGCCCCTGACCCCCAGGGTCTTAGAAAATGGGTGTGGTCATTTTTTCCTATATAACTCTATGTAATCTTGTGCTCGCAACTCCTCTGACACTATAAGTGATGGAGATGTAATTCGTTTTGCAATATGATAGGTCTGTGGTCTAGTTGTGCACCTGATATTTTGTTTGAGCCCCTGACCCCAAGGGTCATAGAAAATGGGTGTGGTCATTTCACCTACACAACTCTATGTAATCTTGTGCTCGCAACTCCTCTGACACTATAAATGATGGAGACTTAATTCTTTTTGCAATATGATAGGTCTTTGGTCTAGTTGTGCACCTGATATTTTGTTTGAGCCCCTGTCCCCATGGGTCTTAGAAAATGGGTGTGGTCATTTTCACCTATATAACTCTATGTTATCTTGTGCTCGCAACTTCTCTGACACTAGCTATAAATGATGGAGACTTAATTCTTTTTGCAATATGATAGGTCTGTGGTCTAGTTATGCACCTGATATTTTGTTTGAGTTCCTAACCCCCAGGGTCTTAGAAAATGGGGTGTGGTCATTTTCATCTATATAAGTCTATGTAATCTTGTGCTCGCAACTCCTCTGACACTATAAATGATGGAGACTTAATTCTTTTTGCAATATGATAGGTCTGTGGTCTAGTTGTGCACCTGATATTTTGTTTGAGCCCCTGACCCCCAGGGTCTTAGAAATGGGTGTGGTCATTTTCACCTATTTATCTATGTAATCTTGTGCACACAACTCCTCTTACACTATAAATGATGGAGACTTAATTCTTTTTATAATATGATGGGTCTGTTGTCTAGTTGTGCACCTGATATTTTGTTTGAGCCCTTGACCTCAGGGTCTTAGAAAATGGGTGTGGTCATTTACTCTTATGTAATTGTGCTCTCAACTCTTCTAAAGCTATTAATGATGAAAACTTTGTTCTTTATGCATAAAATAATGGATCTGCAGTCTTATTTTGTTATTGATAGGTCATTTGAGATAGCAGCCCCTGACCTGTAGGATCTTGAAATATTGGTGTGGCATTATTTTTTGAAATCCTTTATCTCGGATATAATGAACTGTACGAGTAATATTCTAGTTGCAGTGTAATGGATATGTTGCTTTGTTGTGCTACTTATAATTTGTTAGAGCGCCTGCTAGCTATGGTCTTTGGTTTAAAATAAAATGGAAATTGTTATTTATGTGTATGTATATTATTCACTTGTCAATGAGTGAATAAAAAAAATCAACCAGGAGAGCTACAGTCTCGTCAGAGACTTCTGGTTATTTTCCTCCCTCCCTTGTAGGTTTGAAGATTGAACAGGGACGTTAAATGTAGAATTTATTTAGGGTGGCCTTAACAAATTCTCAGGAATAATTACCTCTAAACTACTAGTATTATAAAATTCATATTACATATGCTATATCTTCAGATCATATATTATACCCCCCGCAAACAAAGTTTAGGGGGTATAAAGGAATCACCCTGTCTATCTGTCTGGTCTGCCTGTCTGTCTGTCTGTCCGTCCGGTTAAGAAGTTTTGAAAGCAGATTTCTTTTATACTATTAATGGTAGGCCTTTCATATTTCATACACACATTAACCATACAGAGTACTTCATTTTGGTACCATGACTTTTGACCCTGTGACCTTGTGACCTTGACCCTATACAATATTTGATGCTTAGAAGTTTTGAAAGCAGATTTCTTTTATACTATTAATGGTAGGCCTTTCATATTTAATACATGCATTCACCATAAAGAGTACTACATTTTGGTACCATGACTTTTGACCCTGTGACCTTGACCCTATACAATATTTTATGTTAAGATCTTTTTAAAGCAGATTTCTTTTATACTATTAATCGTAGGCCTTTCATATTTCATACATGCATTCACCATAAAGAGTACTACATTTTGGTACCATGACTTTTGACCCTGTGACCTTGACCCTATACAATATTTTATGTTAAGATCTTTTTAAAGCAGATTTCTATTGTACTATTAATGGTAGGCCTTTCATATTTAATACATGCATTTACCATAAAGAGTACTACATTTTGGTACCATGACTTATACTATTGATGGTAGGACATTAATATTTCTTACACACATTCACTATTAAGAGTACTACATTTTGGTACCATGACTTTTCACCCTGTGACCATGTGACCTTGACCTTCATCCTATACAAGATTTGATGTTAAGAAGTTTTGAAAGCATCATAAATGGTCCTATTTATAAAAAAAATCAAAGGTTTTGTGAAATTTCGTACAGAATTCACAAATGCATCATCAAATAAGAGTACTCCTCTGAAACTATGAGAGAAAGAAATGAAACTTTTTTTGCATTATACTTGGTATGTGGTCTTGTTTTGCACCTGACATTTTGTTTGAGACCCTTACCTCCAGGGTCCTTGAAAATTGGCGTGCTTTCTTCTTATTACAGTCTTAACAAAAACTCGTTAGCCCAAAGCCTGTGACTAGTATAAATTTTTTATGCATCTTTTTCTTTTTTGGTAATGGTTTCAAAAAGTTTTTGTAATGACTGTTATGATCTTTGTTTTAAAGTTCCAAAAAAATTACCTTTGTGTTTTCTTTTTCAGAAAAATGTCACAACCCCGCAGCGCACTTATTCTTTTTGATCATGATGGATTCAATGCCATAGTTAAGACCAAACGACTGTATGGAACAAAGAACTTACAGCAAGCAACCAGATGCCTAGTGAACTTCGATGGGAAACCATATAGTGTTGAGATACTCGAGCTATCTGGTAATTTAAATTTTCAAACTACTTTCATATTTTGACATATATTTTCAGAGTTCTTGAAATCATCAGATGAAATGTCCGGCATTTTGGGGATTTTTATCGGTCCAAATTATTGACACAACATGACTTTTTGTCGGACCAAACAATATTTATTGGCAAATTCTATAAAACAGAAACATTTCATGAACTCTATAATTTTAAGTTCTCAAAGTGAGATTTGGGAATTGCTGTTGTAGCAATTGTTGAGGAACAATATGTCTATCAAATTTGAAAAATTGAAGGGCCCACAAGAACTTTTAAGTGCTCATGCAAACGAAAATCTCAAAAAAGATTATAAATACATGAAGATGTTATATTAGCTTTACTTGTCTAAGACCAGACTAAGTGGATGTTTTGTGACACTGTTTTGTCCTGTGGCTGTCTGCCCGTCTTTCTGTCTGTCCATAAACAATTCTCCAACTCCTCTGACACTACTATTTCAAGATCAGTTCGTTTTAACCAGAAAAGCCTTCTTAAATGATGTATGTTCAAATAAGTTTCATAAGGCAGCCTCGTTTAAAATGCCCATTTGCTTTGATATTTCATGCATAGATGTATTATTACCAAGAGTTTTTATAGCTCACCTGTCATAGCGTTGCGTCCCTCGTAAACTTGTAATATTGTGGTCACCTTTTCTCAGAAAGTATGAATCGTCTACAAGAAATGTACAAGCCACTAGATTGTCTGAACATTTTGGGAAATTAACAACTTCCCCATTAGGTTCAATTCTGGCACTGACACAATCATAATGTAACATTAATAGGTGAAAAGTGTGCATGGGTATCAGGTGTGCGTTGTGCCCCCTGAGGCTCTTGTTAATTTAGGCATTGACCTTGACCCTTAATGAATCAATGATCAATGAATGATACGTTTTGTATTGTAGTTGCAGTTCAATTGATGCATGGTTTCATATAATGCTACTGTTAACTTGTTAGAACCCCTGGCTATTTATTTTCAAGGTCAGAGGTCAAAGGTCTGAGTCACAATTGGGAATCTTAGAAAATGCTCT